>VWZY01009799.1:8022-29258 GCA_013399075.1 Chloroceryle aenea
CGCCGTAGGCGCGGTTCTCCGCACAAGGCCGAGGCGCGGTCTGCAGGGGCCTCTCTGGGGGAAGGGCTGCTGCAGCCAGAGAACGCCGTTAAGCTTTCGTTCTCTCCGAGTTTCCTGCTGTGGCTTCCCGCAGGCATTGCGGGGACGGGGGTGATAGCTCCTGGAGTGCTCGCATGGAGTGCACATCGAGACAGGCACATGGATTAGCAGTGCAGGGCCATGTCTTCCTTTCTTTAGAAACCAACATCTTGTAAAGAAGCTAAGAAATTTCCCTATTGCTTATTTTGGATCATTACCTTTAACCAGGGTTCATCTCCACACCAACTGCTTCTCGACTGACATCAGATGAACTGATTCAGATGCGTAATGAGCTCTTCACCAAAGAGAAAGAGAGACAGTTGGCTCTTTATCCACGAATTGAGAAAATCGAAGTAAAATACACTGGGAAATCGCACCCTGGAACTGTGTTTGTAATGAACAAAGCTTTATCTACTCCGTACAATTGTGCCATGCGTAAGTGAAAGGACTCTTAAACTAATATGGTGCCGCTGGTGGAAACTGTGCTGCCAATTGAAGTATCATGTCTGTTCGGAATGCTAATAATATTGAGATTTTAGTGACCACGTTAACAGACGTGCATTCAAAATATTCGTGGTGTTAAGTTTAAAATGCACTAGTACTAAAATACATGAGTAGAAATGGAGCTAAATTTTGGAGGCTCTTTTAACAGCTCAAACTTCCAAGCCATTTACAGAAGTGAAGTTTGGAGTTTGTTACTACAAATGCAGGTTTCTAAACTGCTGATGCTGAGGAATATGGTTAATAACTATGTAATTATTTTTTCACTTTCTTTAGACTTAAGTGAATGGCATTGCAAGAAATCTGTTCTAGCTCTTGTGGATGGTGAGGTCTGGGATATGTACAGACCCTTGACCAAATCATGTGAAATTCAGTTCCTTACTTTCAAAGATGAAGATCCAGAGGAAATAAACAAGGTGAGTCTGTATCATACACTATTGTACCTGACTTATTGTGATCACTTGATTCCAAATATGCCTTTCAGTTCCATATCCATCAGCTTTCTTGAACTTTGTTGTCATGAAAGTTCAGATATTTTTAATAGTTGTTTGGCGTATTATGGTTATCATTAGCTGGACCAGGGTGTGGGCTTTGAGTTATATTGTGTTATTCTTTGGTTTTACGTTAAATGTCTCTAGAGAAACATCCAGCTTGCATTTGAAATGCAGTTGTGGTGGGTGGTGTTTTTTTCTGTTGTGTTTTTTTTGTTGTTGTTGTTTTGTTTTGTTTTGTTTGTTTGTTTTTGTGTTTTTGTTTTGTTTTTTTTTTTTTATTCTGTATGGAGAATCATCACCAAATAGAAGTTTAAATAGTGAAGTAATACTTGGCTTGACAGCTAAGTTTGTGCATCATTCAGTTAAGTGTTGGTATTCTTTTGGAATAAGTAGTTGATGTTCATCTGATACAGGTTGTTAACTTCTAGGTAATAAATCTGTGTCGTGAAATTCTCTTTTTAGGCATATTGGCGTTCCTGTGCCATGATCATGGCATGTGTGTTAAAGCGGGCATTCAAAGATGAGTACTCAGTGAATCTGATTAAAGCTCCAGAAGTGCCAGGTGATATAAGTGTTTTATATTGATTGTCTTGTTCTTTGCTGCCTCTTAAGTGACTATCTAATAGTGTTAGCCAACAGAGACTCCTTTTCCTCCAGTCATTGAAGGTGCTTAGCGCTGATGTGTGTATTACATATTGTTATAGCATTTCATTTATAGCAATCACACTGAAAATAATTTTGTTATCAAAGTACAGAAAATTGGTCTGTGTGGCAACTGGGTTTCAGACCACTCAGGATTTCATATATTAAATAAGTAACTTAAGGACATAACCTTTTTATTGTGAAGTTACGTGAGTAAGGTATTTAGAAGATGTGATGTGTTTCTGCAAAATTTGCTTTAATAACTACGTAGCCTTGTGAGCACTTGAGTGACTAACAATTACAATGTATGCATGGAGTTGAAATATTATTAAAATACAAATAGATTTAGTAACAACTTTAGCTCATTTGTGACCTGATTTAAGATTTACAAAAGTGAGAAAATGCACAAGAGAGGAGGTTGTTTAAATAACAAGGCCCATGGAATTATGCATTCGATGTACAAGAAGGTTGGTTGCTGGTCATGTGGAATCCTCCTACAATTGATTCCCTGTTTAGCAATTCAAGCATTTGTCTTAATCGATAACTGGAGAGTGGATATTTTAGTTAACCAGGATTTGGAATAATCTTGCCTATACTAAGCCATATCATTATATTGTATGTATAGAAATAGTGTGAATTTACTGGGTTCATAAACTTGACTTCTAAACTGGCAATAACTGGACAAATATACACAAAGAATGTCCTAACGACTATCACAGGAATGTCTGTTCCCTTTATCAGAAATTTATACCGTGCTTGCATCATGGATAAACATTTTACTTCGGCTGTAATATTTCCTGATTTCTCTATGCATGAAATTCCTCTTTACAGTTTAATAGTGCAAATTTACTTGTAGTGAATCAATGTATCACAACTGAATACTTTTATGATGGATTTCTTGAAATAAATATGTTGGGGTTTTTTCCCTCATTTTGCTATATTTATAAGAATATATTATGACAATGAAATATGTATTTTGTTACAAATGTGAGTCTCTTTGGTATTGGAATTGCAGTGATCTCTGGAGCCTTCTGTTATGATGTAATTTTGGACAGTAGACTGAATGACTGGAAACCAACAAACGTAAGGACAATAACTTCTTGCCCAATAATTGATATAGCTTGCATCCTTGTCCACTGGTTCTTTTTTAATGGGGGAGAGGGGTGGTGAATTTTTTTTTTTTTTTTTTTGNTTGTATTTTTTTTTTAGGTCAGGAGTACTCTTTGGAAACTTATCTGCTTTTACCACATATTGGCTCTCATTGCAGAGCACTTTCAGAGCACACACACTGGGTTCCTTTCAGGTGAAGTTAAGCATTGAGATTTCCTCCAGATGATTACAGGTTTTAGTCTGTGGGTCTAGAGTAAATTCTAGTCTGAAACACAATTCCAAAACCAGTTTATGTGGCTGTTGTGACCTCAGTGCCATCTTTGTAATTATTCAGATCTGCTCCTACTCGGCAGCTGTTGCCTGGTAATGTAGGTACAACCACAGTCTTTGTGTGACTAGAGTCCTCTGAAAATAAAGATTTCTGTGCTATGTGTATATTAACCTAGTGGTTTAGAGCATAGTCACTTTATTGTTGCAAAAGAATGTTGAGCACATTCAGCTAAAGCTCTCCTTAATAGCTTCCTTTTTCATTATTTTCAGTAAATCTAATTATCTAAAACCTCTAAGTCTCCTAACTACTTTGTATTTGGGGTGATCATGAATGCTTTACTATTTGGGTACCTGTTCTTGTTCTCATGTGCAAATATCAGCAGAGTGTATGGCTAACAAAACAGTTTTGGTGCAATGTCGAATTTTTCTTCAGTATGGTCTTGTGGTTAAAGTAACTTAGTTTGAAATATTATGTACGTGACATAACTGTAGTTTTTCCTAATAACATTTTTTTATTTATCAATAAATCTATGAGTATTCAGAGCTTTGATTCCTGGACCAAGACTTTGGACCTTGGTTTGGACCAAAGATCAAATTTCTGTTTATTAATTGTTCAGTACTTTTCTTTCCTTTGAGTCCATTACAATAGAGGTCATTTATAAGTGGAGTCATGACTCTGGGAAACAAGATATGCAGATGAACATTTAACAGTATCAAGACTGCATGTGTCTTTATCCTGCTGGGAAAACCTAAAAGTTTTAACACCAATTAAGTATCTTGTTTCTGATGGAAAAAACCTTGTTGATTTGATTGGGCATTGAATCAGTCCCTTTAAGCAGTGATGATCTGTAGCAATCTGTTGCTGAGTAAGAGTTAAGAGTCTTACAGCAATATTCTTAGATTTGGGGTTTATAGTAGATGATCCTTGTTGTTTTGACTAATATTTAGTGTTTCCTATGCTTTGTCTGTTCACTACAGCTATGAAACAGTGATGACAGTTTTATATGTATCAACTGTTTTTTAGGACAACTTCCGTTCTCTTACAAGGGATGCTGGAAAGCTAATTCATAAAGACCTGCCATTTGAAGCACTGCATGTTGAAGCAAAAGTAGCACGTGAAATGTTTCAGCACAACAGGTAAGTAGGTATCTGAATTTGCCTTTCTTCTAGAAAGACAAATAGAAATTAATTTAAATCTTGTTTGGTTTTGTAAATCTAAAATGAGATGTGACAGGTCAAGTAAGAAGGTACTTTTCCCACTGCTGTGAATGAACATGCCTCCATTCTCTGCCATGCTACCTTAATTCCTTTTTTTATTGTTATCTTCAGCAGCCAACACCAGGCACCTTCCCTGGATGTAGTTTTGTGACAAATGGAAAGACTGTAGACTTTGTAGTTTAATAGTGAGCTTCAGGTTTTCAGTACTTTAAATTGAAGCCCTGGTGGTTAGACTTGGTGTACTAGTTGCTCTCAGCCTTTGCTGAAAGGCTTGCATATTCCAAGAAACATTTTTTTTCATGTCTTGGTACCTTCAGTTGAAGATTTGATGAAATGCAGTTTTTGAACTCTGGAGGGGGAAAATGGGGAAAATACTCTGACCTGTTCTATAAAAGAAGGCTTTTTAAAAACATTCCAGTTTTCTTCACTAAAAAACACTTAAGCAGTGTTTTGGGAAAAAAATGCTCTGGTCCACAGCTTTTTGGCAGGTGGAGAGAGGGAGAAAATGATAAATAATTTATCATTTTGTGAACCAAAATAAAATCATGCTAAAGTAGTAAAAATAACTATTTTTTTTAGCTTAATAATGAAAATTATCCTAACGTGACGTATGGACTAGCTTCTCTTCACTATGTTGGCTGTCAGGGCATTGACAGGAGGTGTGAGCTGACTTTTAATAATAGCTTTAGACATTGTTATGTGTGTGTAGAAAGAACCAAAACCACTTTGCTGCCCTGCAGATGACCAGCTGTTGAGACCTTCCATAAAGTCAGTTTAGGTAATTTGATAGTGTCTTCTAGTCTTACATATAACTTGAAAAAACTCTTCTTTTTATTTGAAGTATCAGGCTTGTTTTATCTTTCTGAATAAATTTCTGCTGAGAATCTGTGGCCCTCCTATAATATATACATAGAATAGAATAGTCCTATAGACTATAGACCAATAGACTATTGGTACTTTCCTCCTGAAAGGAGGAACTATTGGTTCAGGAGGAACTATTGGTTTAGGAGGAGAGGACCAATATCGACCATCTAGTCCAACTGCCTGACCACCTCAGGGCTGACCAAAAGTTAAAGTATGTTGTTAAGGGCATTGTTCAAATGCCTCTTAAACACAGACAGCCTTGGGGCATCAGCAGCCTCTGCAGGACTCCTGTTCAGGGTTTTGACCACCCTTGGTAAAGAAATGCTTTCTGATGTCCAGTTGAAACTTCCTGTAGTGTAGCTTTGAACCACTCCCATGTAACCTATCACTGGATACCATGGAGTAGAGACCAGCACCTCCCTCTCCACTTCGCATCCTCAGGTGGCTGCAGAGAGCAACGAGGTCACCCCTCAGCCTCCTCCTCTCCAAGCCAGACAAGCCCAAAGTCCTTAGCCACTCCTCATGGGACATTCCTTCCAGCCCCTTTACCAGCTTTTTTGGCCTCCTCTGGCTGCATTCAAGGACCTCCACAACCTTTTTAAATTGTGGGGTCCAGCACTACACATAGTACTCCATGTGAGGCAGCACCAGTGCTGAACACAGCGGGATAATCGCGTCTTTGGACCGGCTGGTTACACTGTGTTCAGTGCACCTCAGGGTGCACTTTGAGTTTTTGGCTGCCAGGGCACTTGTATTGAGCCTGCCATCCACCAGCACCCTCAGATCTCTTTCTGCAGGGCTGTACTCCAGCCCTTCCTCTCCCAGTTTATACTTGTGCCTGGCATTACTCTGTCCTAGGTGCAGAATCTGGCATCAGGACTTGTTAAATTTCATCCTATTAATCATAGCCCAATGTTCCAATCTACGTCGATCTCTCTACAAAGCCTCTTGTCCCTTGAGAGAGACAACAGCACCTACCAGTTTGGTATCATCAGCAAACTTGCTAATGGTGCATTCAGCTCCCGCATCCAGATCATTAATAAATATGTTGAACAGTGCTGGTCCTAGAATTGAATGTTGAGGAACACTGCTGGTGACTGCTCACCATCCAGATGTTGCCTCATTCACTACAGCCCTTTGAGCTCTGACCTTCAACCAGTTCTTCACCCAGTGCACAGTGAATGTGCCCATCCCACAGATGGACAACTTACTCAGAAGGATGCTGTGAGACACAGTACCAAAAGCCTTACTAAAATACAGAAAAACTACCTCCGCTGCCTTCCCTTTGTACCCTAGGAATATGACTTTAGCATAGAAGGACATGATGGACGGAGCATGATGACTGCATTATACTTTAAATGCCTTACAACAGTACTCAGTATAATTGCCTCCATAATTTTTCCAGGAACTCAGACTAAATGGTCTGTATGACATGCTTTATGAAACCTGTCAATAAGTGTTGTCATACCAAGTTACAAATTTAAACCTGTTTAAAAGGTCACATAAATGTGAGCATGATTTTAAAAAATGCTCCTTAAATTGATCTTCTAAGTACTCTTATAAGAACTAAGTGTTAAAGGTGAGGATTGTAAAAAATCTTTGTTTTGTTTTGTTCAGATACAAAATGGAGATGATAGAACGTAAAGCTTCGCAGAATATGGAAGGAATTGTAATGTTACATAGGTGAGCAAAACTAAACTCCCATTCTGTAATGATTCATTGAAAGATAGGATTATATTGTAAGTACTCTCTACAAGTGAGAAGAGTAAGTTAATTGTGATGATTTTCAATTTAGAAATGTTACATAAAATCTAAATAAATTGCTAGAGCTTGACAGGTTAAATAAGATATAAATCAAATATTTGTTTAAAAACAGGAGTGGATTTTACTTCTACAGTTGTCAAGAGGCTGTCTTCTAACTGGTTAGCTGCTTGTTAGTGGCGGAAAGGAGCTGGCTTCTGGGATATGGTGTAAGTGATAAAGTTTTTAGGCTAGATGCAGGAAGCTTATATGGTATCTCGGACATTTGAAAGATTCTGTGACTAGCTTAGGCTACTGTGGGATATTCAGTTTTCTAGGTGTCTAAATTGTTCCACATTTGACTTTGGAGTCCATATCTTTCTAAAGGAACAGATGTCTTTTCTGTGATGGTTCTTGAAGTTTTAGAACATGTTGTGTCTGTTGTTCCTCCTTTCTCCCTCCCATTCTCTAGTTTGCTCAGTGAAGCAGGGAGATGGACTTACCTATTGATTTCTGGGAGAGGTTTGTTCTGAATGTTCTCTTGTTGTGTGTCTTTTTGTCTCTCACTCTTCTTAACTGATTTGCAGTTTTCCAAGACTTGAAAGGAAAATACCTGTGCAGGTTGTAAACAGTGTACTGTGGAAAATGTGTGATCTTGGAGACAGATCTGTGAATGACACTTCTCCCATTTTTAAAGCCAAAATGGTCTCAAAGATTTATTAAACCTAGGATCCTCTTTCTAGACCTAAGGCTTAAATTTCATAAATTCATTTTAGGAAATTTGCTTTTGTATTTTTGCTTCAGGAAATGCTGATCTGGGGATTTGTTTAGATTTTATTTGGGATTTGTGGGGTTTCTTTCATCTGTTCTATGGGTGGGAATTTACTTATAAAAAATGGAAACGAATAGGCTTGTACTTCTCTCTGAATATATTTTACATATGTGTTTTATCCCCTCCCCCTCATCAGGTTTGGTGACTTTGTAGATATTAGTGAAGGCCCTCATATTCCAAGGACAAGTTTCTGTTTCCAGTATGAGATAACGGCAGCCCATAACCTTCAGACTAACCAGTCTGAATTGGTAAGGAGGTTCCAGGGTGTGTCCCTTCCAGTCCATTTGAAGGTAACTAATCCATTTTGTTCAGGTTTTCCTTTAAATTTTGCTTACTTTCTGATCTTTATTATATGCTGACAAATACGTAGCCAAACATAATTCAGAGGTGAGAAGAGCAGAAGAAAGGGAAGGCCCATTATGATGACTGTGTTGGATATTTGGAGTTCGTTTTCCTGGAAGTATTCTGGATGTGAAATTAGGGTTGGAAAAGTTTTCATCAGAAGGCTCTTGATGTTATTTTTCAGTACTGAAAGTACATGCAATTTCTGCATGGATATTTCATTCACCTTGCCTTAGTTGTGCGTGTGAATCTTATGTAATTGCTGACAGTATTTATTCAGATTCAGGAAAGAACAGAAATTAGAATTTATACTTCTAAAGGATACCATTTCAAAGTTTTTCATGATATCAAAGTAAAACAGAACAAAAAAAACCAAACCAGTCCTAGCACTAATCAGTCTTAAACAGAGGCTTTGCAGAACTAGCTGTAAGTGGAGGCAAGAGTCTTTCTTCCCATTTCTGTTGACTTGCGCGATTTTGACCTGTGGTCTAGCACATGTGCTCTTGTGTCAGTTGGGGAAGTTTTAAAGGGATAAGTGGGCACTGGGTTCCTTGCCCCATCTCTGTGTATCCTCATCAGAAGATTTTAATTCCCAGTTTCGCCCGTAACCAACTACTTCAGTGATTCCACACAACAAATGAATGTGATCAACAGACTCATATTCAAGTCTCCAAAAGAATGTGGTCAAAGGGGACACTGAAATCTTAAGATAAAATGTCTGAATTAGGGGTTGTACAGTTTTATGCTATCATTTCTCTACACTTGTTAGAATGTATTCTGTGAGAAGATTTTTTTTTTTCCCTTTAGTAACATAATTTAATGACCTTTAATACAGGCTCACCACACTGTCTGGTACAAACTGCTGGAACGATCGAAGCAGCTGGTAAGTCTCATTAGTGGTGAAGTACAGCTTACCAAACAGAAAGATGTGCTTTGGTAGAGAAGAATTTGAATGATTGGAGGTGGGTAGTCTCTTCAAGAACATACCTTTAGGAATGGAAATGTTCACAGGTGAAGAAAAATAAGATGCGCATGAAATCTCTTAAGCTGTTGTTAATTATCACTTTAAATTATATTAGTATTTTTCAAATTTAGCTATAGAATTAATGTTGGTATCATCTGTGTGCAAAATTAAAAATTAATTATTCTTTTAATTGTGAATGTGAAATAACAAAACTGAATATTGGAATAATGTATTTACATTTACCTGGATTTTAGGTAGTAGCAAGTTTTCTACCACAGGTTTGAGAGAACATGTACAAACATGTTTTTTACAAGTAAATCCAAGGATAAAATCTAATACCACTGTGTGAACCTAGGTGGAAGTTACTGGAGATAGAAGGGAATGGTATTTCAGTCAGCTGCATAAATGTAGTAGTTTGAGGTTTCTTTGTCTGTTTAAAACCGACATGGAAAAGAAAAGTTTCTTGCAAAAATACTTCTGTTAAACAACAGTGTTTCAAAGTTGATATGTACTTACTAAGAGAAGCTTTACGGTGACTGAATAAATGCAAAAGGGGAGTTTTTAAGATAAATGGAACTATGCAATACCCTAAGCCGCATATAACCAGAGACTGACTTTCAAGGCATGCTTAAGTGTGGGAAATCTTCCTAAGAATTAAACAGCAGATGTTTTGGAGTCTTCAGATCAAATCTTTTTTTTAATTGCATGGCAAGAGAGAGAGAAGAAAAATGCTGTATGTCTACTGAAACTTGTTAGCCAAGGATGTGCTCAGAGCCTAACCCATGACATTTTTCAATGAAATTAGTTTGAAGATGCTTTGTCATTCAGGTTGTTGAATTTTGGAGGTAGTAATTGTCTTTGTAGGCTGTCCTTTCTTGTTACAGTGTTAGTATGAGGGAAGGTTTTTCAGAATCAAAGAGAATTAAAAAATGTCTAGAAGTATAACAGAAATTGTTATGTTTCTGCAGGTCACTGAAGAAAAATATTTGGAAGCAGGAGAAGAATGTCATGCAGAAAAAGAGGGAAGTGAAGAAGGAAAAGCTGAATCTGTTTAACCTCTAAATGTACATAATAAAATGTGTATTTTTACATTACTTCTTTGTTCTGCAGATAAAAATGTCTTGGCTAATTAATTTGAATTCTGTGGACCTAAAATCAGAGATAGGTATAAAGCCAGTATCAGATATTTCAGTTCACTTGTATGTCACTTAAAAGTGAGGAAAAATGGTAACTTTTTATTTGTGATAACTGATCTTGCCAGTTACTATTGTCCTTATCTTGGCAATTGTATGTTGTTCTCTGTGATTAGCGCACTTATGCCAAAAGCCTGTAGTTGAACTAGCAGCTGGAAAGGCTGTCCCCTTTATCTTAATATAATTTCAAAGCCCTTTGATGTTCCATGAAGAAATTGCTTCCTTCTAATTTCTGATCTGATGTGTTTGTTTCTTTCTGGAGCTTCCTGATGAAATTCCGAGTTCTTTGCCTATTGCGATGGAAAGATGAGACAAATAGTATCTTAAGAAAAAAGAAAAATAAAAGAAAGATCAAAAAAAGCCCTATCGGAAACCCTGAAGGGGTTACAGAAGATTATTACTTATTTCGATTTCCTGTCAAAACTGAAGTTTTTTACTCTATTGTGTTTCTGGTTCAAAAGACTCCCATCAGTAGACAGCTGTGCACTTGTCATTGCTTTTTACTAGTACAAAAATAGCAGAATGTAAAAGCTGAGAAGTTCTTTAATTTCTGCTGTACAAGTGCAGTTAAAGGTAGTTTTCCAGACTAGTACCAGCAGTGTAGTCAATTACTTGCATCTCCAGTGTAGTAAGATTTATTATACATTTTCATTTTTGATATTTAAGTATGGTGATTTCAATTAAATTTCAGGAGGGTGTTTTGTTTGATAGTGTTTTCTGACATTTTGTGTTTTCATCACTAGCTCATTAGACCTATTCTCATTATACCAGAAGAGATTTTTTTCTTTTTCACTTGTTAAAGTGCAAATATTTTCTCTGAATTTTATCCCAAATTACACATTTCACCGTTAAGTGCATCACTTACTTTCTTATCAATTGACACTATAGTTCTGCAAGAGCAGTGTAGCAGTTTGGCAAAATCCATTGAGGTAAGGAAACTTTACTTAGCTTAGTTGACAGAATAATAAGTAAGTTTTGGATATTTGGATAACACAGTCAAAATGTGAGCAGTAAAAGTAGTTTTTGGTGAAATTGCAGAAATCTTAAGATACATGTTAAAATAAGTTTGCTGCTTTGCATTTCTGTGATGAGTGAAATCTTAAGCTATTCAGATTTGCTGGCTTACAGTGAAGTTAGGAGTCTGTCGGATGCTAACAGCCTGTGACCTCTGGCTTAGTTTCCTGTTGGAATACAACACGTCTTTAAACTCTAGCCCATGCTTTCTGAGTACTTGAAAAAGGTGGTTGTTTTTTTTTTAAGATTCTTGATTCAAGTTTTACCTTGAGTACACACACATTCTGTACATTTTCCTAAGGCTGTAAAAGGTCTTTGCACTGAACTTTAAATACTTTTATTTGTTTTAAACTTAAATTTCCAGAGTATACTTCGGCTGTAACCCTGTTGCTCTGGAAAAGCAGCCATGGGTCCCTGTCTTGGGGTACACAAAATTTGCTGGCTTGTGTTGTTTGTTTTTTTTGTTCCTTTAATTAATTACTTATTTATTTTGGAGGTACCGCCATCTCCGATTAACCCAAGACCATAGTGAAATTATGGCAGTGGGATCTGATCTAGGTGCTCTGTTTTGAATCTTAAGCCAGCTGTATCAGCAGCCCACACCGTCTCTGATGGCTGCTCTGTATTTTGGGAATCCTTAATTTCTCCTGGATTCCATGACCTGCAGAAGAAGGTGAAAAAGGTGATTCTCCTTAGGAAATTTTTTTTAACCTTAACTGAATTTTAGTGTTTCAGAGCTTTTGTATTGTTTTGTATGCTTGGTTGAGGTGTTTTTGTTTTGTTTTGTTTGAACACGGTTTCTACAGTGTTCAGTATAAGAAACAGTTTGGAAGGCGTATAGCTGGGCTGAAAAGTCTGGAGAGGGATTTTCCCGTTATTGGGTCTAAGACGAGCGGGTGTGGGATGGCAGGGGGATTTACAGCACAGCCCGGGGACTCTGCCGAGCTGCTGCCACTAGGTGGGAGCAGTGGCCTGGGGAGGCGAGGCGCTGTCACCGCGGGGACAGGAGCAGGAGACTCGCCCTGCGGGGACTCGGGTGAATCCCCGTGGAAGAGATTTTTGCAAGTGAAGAACTGCGTCACCGAAAATGGTGTTGAAGTTTGCCAGCTGAAATGTACATGAGATTAAACTTTCTGCTCCCTCCCACCTGCTTCCCCAGAGGTTTATGCATTAAAAGGTGGAAACTCCGATTTCTGCAGAACTCGGTGCTAGCTCACATCTTGGCTTATATGGACTTCAGAAGGACAGAGGTGAAAAGCACCGGGATTGTCACACAAGACAGTAGCAGTTAGAAGAGAACTGGCTAATAGAAGGTAGTGTTCACTTCTTGCCACCATATATGGTGGTGACATCACTTTTCAAAGCAGGAGATGTAGATTCAGTTCCCTGTTCTGCCAGAGAGGGATTCAGATTTCTGCTTGCAAACATCTGTGGGTTTTTTTGGGGGAGATGGGTAGAATTATTCTGAGTGCTTCCTACCCAACCTGTATGAAGTGATGCCAATACTGGGGAAAAGTCCTCAATGTTTCTTGGATAACCATAAAAACAAATGTGCTCAGTGCTCAGGGCAACCACAAAGCAACAGGGAGATCCAGTCCCTGAGCTCAGGATCATTTTCTGTGTTTTACCATTAATTGTTGGCATATAAAATGCTGAAATTTTCTACCAAGAGGAATGCTACAGCAGCTAGGCTAGAGTAACGCTTCCTTTCTCTCTTTGGTGCAAGAACTGAACTGCAGCTGAACTGCAGGGTGGTACTAACCCATCTGGCTATTTGGGCTGTGATTTTGACATATACCAGGAACTATAGCTATATACAAAACTTAAAGCTATGGGGTAATATAAAATACCAAAATGAACATGGATATATGGCACAGCTCTTGCTACGTGTGGATTCTAGATATGTGTGCCCTGTTCTGCCTACTGTGGAGCCTGCTCCAATATTTGCAGTTGGAAGTAGACAAAAAGGACCTCTGTAGATTGGCTCAAGATGAGACAAGAAAAGTAGATAACTTATTTCTCTACAGTAAATGTTATAGACCCCAGAAACTACAGGGATTAGGGAGCGTAGATGGCCAAAAGAAACTGCAGAACTAAGCAAAGTCCCCTCCTTGGCTATTACTCCTCTGTTAAATTGCTTTTCAGGTGTAAAGATGCAGTTTTCCTGTTTTCATTCAGTAAAAGAAATGTAGAGCAAGCTAAGGAAAGAATCTAGGAAGACACAATACTGCAAAATACAGGTGATGGACAAAGGGGAGGGTGAGATGATTTAAGCTAATATACATGAGCAGAAGGTAACACTGGGCAGTTTCTAATAAAGAAGATTTTTTTTGTATATGTGTTATGTTGATGGTAGCGAGACACTGGAATAAGTTTCCCAAAGAAGCTGTGGATGCTCCCTCCCTGGAAGTGTTCATGGTCAGGTTGGATGAGGCTTTGAGCAACCTGGTCTAGTGGAAGGTGCCCCTGTTCTATGGCAGAGAATTGGAACTAGATGATCTTTAAGGTCCCGTCCAACCCAAAGCATTCTACAATAGGGGAAAAGGCAGGAACTGAAGCCTTCTTCCTTGTTGCACTTCTCTGTAGTAGCTCCACAGCTTCTCCCATTCAAGTTGTTCCTCATTCTACCTCCTGTTTGAAAAAAAGAGCTGAAACTTTCCCAAATTGCAGTATTTTTGCTCTGAGTTTAGGACTCTTCAGCCTTCTGTTTTATTTATTTGTTTCATCCAAAATGAAACCCCATATCAAGGTTAAAGCTGTGTGGTGTCTTGATCCTAAGAGCTGGCAGTAGGAAGGTTGAGCTGAGTCAGTTCCAGCTTTGTATACACATTATCTGACAGCTGAGATATTTGTTCCAAAGAAATACCCTGTAATTCATGTTATAGATTTTTTGAGATAGGAAAGGCAATTATGATGTAGTCTGCTTTCCTCAGTAATAGAATTAAGTGTCAAGAGAGAGGTGGTTGGCTTTTTTTCATACCAAGGAAGTAAAACTCTTCTCTGGGAAACTGAAGACATGCAAGTGATGAAAATGCTCAATCATCAGTAGACATCAAGTCCTTATATGACAGCAGCCAGAATGAGCTTCTTATTCTGTTTTAACCTTTGTCAAGAAGTCATCTCTTACTGCTGTTTGGTAATGCATCTAATGCTACACCACTCAGCTTATCACAGTACTCTGAAGCCAGTGAACTTGCTAGTGCAGCTATACTTTTTTTATTAGGTTATTTAAGGAATCCTGGCACAGGAACTCAATATCATAGAGGCATTTGATGGGAAGAGTTGGCAGTGGATATTTCTTGAAGAGTACCAACAATCTGAAAATGGTTATCATGTTGTGATCTTTTATGAGACTTAAACCCAGCCATGGACAGCATTAAATTTTTTTCAGAGTAAAAAGAAAATGTATTTTTAAAAATATCTGCTAATATAATATCTACAACTTAGTATGTCTGCTATTCTGGGCAATCAGTTATGTAGAAAAAAATACATATAAATAGTCTAATGACCATATTTTTATTTGCTATTTATTTCTTAAGATTGCAGGTTACTCACATTTTAAGGAGAAAAAAATGTAAGGGAACATATATTTGATTTTTATAGCATGACTATGAGTCAGAATGGTGAATGGCAAGACCCCTTTTCTTCCTTACTGTACCTTCTAATGTCCAGGCTGGGGAGTGGAAAGGTGAGGTGAAGTAAGGAAGTCAAAACCTGTCATTGTTCAGTGCCATGTCATTGACAAGCACTGAGGATGGTACTGTACTCCAGGTGCACGGCTCTGATGTTAATGAAAGCCTTTGAAGAAGAGAAAAAACCCATCTCTTACTGGTTGCAGGCTTGGGGTGTTGTGGAGTAAATGAGGCTTTTTACAAATGCAATGAGAAACTAAAGTATCATGTAACATCTTCCTTTTGTGAGCAGAACTGACATAATAAATGTAAACAATTAATACTTCACTTTAATCTATACATTCCATGGGGGAATTCAAGTTGTGGAGACAAGTTCAACAGCATCTATAGGTTTCTGTGTTTCACAGAAATCTTAGATTTAAAATTGTTCTATGTCAGTCATGCAGCTAGGTGCTCTCTACGTAGTGCAACCACATCAGGGCAGTGCCAAGCTTTCTGACAGTTTTCTGGTAACTGTGTCATGGAGAAGACAAGTAACGGTGACCTGCAAGTCTGGGACACTCCAGCTTCTAGGGGGTTGGGGACCCCCTTGACTTCAGTAAGAGAACTGATAGTCAAACCTTGCCTCAAAGGGAGAGGGAGATCAAACTGCACTTCACTGTTTTGCCCTTGTTCCAAGAAATGAGAATTTCTATCAGCTCTCCTCTTTCACCACAATTTCCTCCTCACTTTCAAAGCTTTATTTATTTATTTATTTATTTATTTATTGTAAAGTTCATAGGGACATGCTTTTCTTTGACAAAGTGTGCTTCACCACATTGAGAATCCCCTCTCAGAGCTATGGTGCTGACTTTGGAAGCTGGCTTTTGCTTTTTGGTGGCCATGGCTGTATGGATCCCCAGGGGAGCCACTGAA
The DNA here is from genome assembly GCA_013399075.1 of Chloroceryle aenea. Lineage (NCBI taxonomy): Eukaryota > Metazoa > Chordata > Aves > Coraciiformes > Cerylidae > Chloroceryle > Chloroceryle aenea. Next base: position 23,832 of record VWZY01009799.1, read on the forward strand.
TTTACAGCCTGATTTACACCCTACAGTTGTTCTGAGTGGAAAAATCACATTCAGTGAGACTGGTCATATGTGATTTTTTTTTTTTACATGTGAGACCATTGAATCATAAGTGTCTGCAGTCTTAAGTTGCTCTGTAATCATACCTCATGCTGGGGGTTCACAGTCAAAACACTTCAAACAGAAAAATATGTGTGTATTGGTGCAGCACAAACATTAGCCTTGTTTCTTACTTAATGGTGAGTACTTTGAGGTTTTTTGTTTCCCCTTCTGCTCCACCATCAAATTAATATTTCATAACTGAACTATTCATTAAGCAGGTTTAATTAAAGCATGAGATAGAGAGTTTTAAAAGCTGTCTCAGTTTCTGTGATGGTGGGTATTCAGAAACTATTTTGTCCTTCCACAAAATAAATAAAACAATATTTTTCTATTTCTCTGGAATTTTCTGAAACTTCTAAAGTAAAATATTTTTTTTTTTCATTTTCTCCTAGTGATCTATTAACTGATTTCTTCTAATTAACCAACAATAGTCTCAGAGAAACATTTTCTGTCATTTTTTTTCTCTTGCATATAATAAAAATCTATAGAAATTAATAGAATGCAGTTCTAAGTCCTGAAAGTTTATTTTATAATTTTTCTTTTCCTAAATAAAATGAAAAACAGAATATTTGTGCATGCAGTAAAACCCCAAGAGCTGAAAATTAAAACAAAATAAAAACCATGTTGTTGCACTCAAAATATTACACGTTCTACATCCTAGCAACGACTTACTGATACAGAAAGTTGCTTTTTTCCTTGCTTTTTTCCAGTGACTCTAAACCTAGCAAACATTCCAGCAAGCATGCCTGTATGCAGAACAACTCTTCTTTTTTACACGTAGAATGGAGGCTTTCCCAGTGTAGCACTGACTGATTCATGATTTCTGTTCTCTTCCCAAAGCAGCGGTTTGTTCCATGTGAATTCTGGTAAGAGGCATGATACAGTGTTAATGCTAATATGTAGGAGTCAGTCAGAGGTAAAAACCCCTATCACGATTAGCATTAACAACATACAGCCTACAGAGGAACTCCAGAGACTGGAGTATGAGACAAAGAACTGAAACCATTGGTTTTTCCCCTTGATATACCTAAAAAAAACCAAACAAACAAAAAGACAGAAATGCATATAAAATAATATGTTGGAGAAAGGACAGACATCAGAGGGAAATACGTGTAGTTAGTTAGAGACACAGGAACCATCTACTGTACATTTGAAAACAGTCAAACCTGCAGTTGTTTTAGTTACTTTTATAAGAGAACTAGGAGGACTCTTTCTTCTCTCTAAAAGCAACTTTCTGCTTATTGCATTTCTTTGGTGCTGCTTTACTTGGATTGAGCAAGAGAAATACAGATGAACACAGATTGTAGCACAGTCTTGCCTAATTTTGTATCCTTTTGCATACCACTTAATAAAGACTACTCTCAGCCAAGTTCCTCAAATAAACAAAAGCAAAAATTACTTGGGTTTAGTTTCACTTAAACAAGGCAAAAAGGCTATCATCAGCAGAGCTGACTGTTGAACAGGATGTAAGAAACAAAGCTAAGAAGTAATCATGGTTTCACCCGTATGCAGTGTGTGCGATTAAGCAACAGATATTATTCTGGATTCTGAAATAAAAGAGTGCTGAGCAGAGAGAATATTTGTTGGACAGGTTTAGTTGCTGGGTCTAGGATTAATATAAAGGGCTCCTACACCCTTGTTCCGGTAGGCTAGAATGAGATTAACAATTATAAATGTCTGTGTTGAACAGTATATTGTTTGCTAAAAGCTTTTTAATATTCATCAGGCAGTGAGTCTTTGACCATAAAATTAATAAGTGCTAATTTTTTTTGACTGAAGATGAACATTTTCTTTTTACTCCTTTCAGCCTGTTATGAGCTCTCTCCTGAAAATTACCAAGGAACACATAGTTTTATAAATCAGTATCAAATGCTTGAAAAATCTGCAAAGAAATCACATAGGGAAGTAGAAATGCACTCAGTAGAAGAAAGGTTAGAGAATGTTGATTAGCTACCCCATTATCTGAATTTTTTTTTACAATTTTCAGTTACTTACATCAGTATTAAGGATGATAGAGTTGAGACAGTCATTCCAAGCAGGCTTAAAAAGGCCTATATAATGCCTAGTTAGTTCTCTGCTAAGTATGTCTTGATTGAAATATGTTTTCCTTTCTTCATCCTTCTAAAATAAAGTATTGGCTCCTTGGCAGAGTTCAGAAATGGTTGAATCTTGTTTGCTTTCTGTTTTGTCTCCCAGTAACCACTTTTTTAAAAAACAAACCAAACCAAACCAAATACAACATTTACTGTTGTTTAGGAAAACCAGTATGGGAAATGAGACATTATATATGACACAAGTTCAGCTATCTTTTTTGTATGTAAATTTAAAGAAACTTATGTACTTTTCTAACTTCCCTACTCTTACTAACACATGTTCTAAGAGGAAGTTAAAATGTCATAGTAAGACTGTGATCTAATTTAGAGGTTTTAGGGAAATTACCTTTCACTTTGTGCCACTCTAAATGAAACCAGCTAAATATACAGTTGTGATATATGAGCAGCAAACAAAAATTCCAAACTGAATATAAAATTTTGATAGGCAGAAAAAGTGGTTTAGAAATTTCCAAACCTTAACTTTAAAATGATGATTCAGAACTCTCTTGAGTGTTCAGGTTAAACTCCTACTGAAGTCAGACACTGAGACCTGTGGGATAACATTTACATTTGTGAACAATGAATTGAACAGTTTCTAAACTTATACATCAGTACTCTAAAATGTTGTTGTGTGCATATGTGGTATGTGTCTGCAGGGTGACGGGTGCAGGTCAGGGGGGAGGATGAGAGCTGAAAGTTACAGTACTGTTTTTTTTTAGGAAGAAAGCAAACAAATTATTTCTGTCAATAAATGGCTACTGAATTATCTGAGTTTATTGTGGATTGGACCTGCTTTGAGCAGGGATTTAGATTTGATGACCTTCAGAGATCTCTTCCACCCTAAATTATTCTCTCATTCAATTATTGTGCTTTTAAAGTCTCTAAGTCCCTGACTTCTTATTCACTTGCTGTCATCTGGTGGGCACACATCTGTATGAAATGCTTGATACAAAATGTTTGTTCCTCTCATGAAAACTCTAAATTCAGCTTCATTAAGCTTTGGATAAGGATCACATTAGTCAGTAGGACAAGAGCTTTGCTGCAAGAAGCTTCTGTGAACTCCAAGTCTGTTCCCCCAAGAATATTTGTAGAACATGTTTGTAAATTTGCACTCTCCTAAATGTATTTCAGGTTGCTATTCCTTACACCATGCTTCCCAAACCCTAATTCTTTCATATCTTTTTAGGGTTTGCCAGAGTCCCATGGGTTTTGCTAAAAACCAGAATATTTTTATCTGTGGTTTGCAGCAGCCATTTGTGGTTGATGGTTCTTTCGTCTTTAGTCTGCCTTCTCCTGCATTTATTGTTGGAGAAGGGCTGTTTTTGAAATGGATGACTTGAATAGATCTCATACTTGTTTCCTTAAGGAAGCTGAATGAGTGCCGTACTTGAACATGCCAACTTCCAACACCACTGTTGAGGAATGAGGGAAGTGAGAGACTTCAGGCAGCATTTTCTCTGCTGCTTTACTACACAACCAGCCCTTCCAGGCAAAAGTGGGTAAGTGGGTAGCCATAACCACAGGCAAGTCTGTCTCTGGTTCTTTTCTACTCATATGATCTTGGATTTATGTAATGGAATAATTTTGTCTAGTCTGGCAACCTAGCATTTTAATTTTGGGTTTGCATAGCATCTCAAATGCTGCAAACTATTTTGTTTCTGTGTGCTAAAGGCAAAAAAAAAAAAGCTTTATCAGGAAGTGGTGAGAAATGACATGTGTTTCCTTTTGCTGAACCTTTGTAACAGCCTTTTGTACAGCTGTCAGATTTCCATTACATGAACAAATACATATATTGCTGCCTGTCTTTTCACAGAGCTCTAAAAATGTGGTCTTGGTATCAGTGGAAATGATGATAATCTACTTATGCTCAAATACAATAAAATTAAATCCCCTGATATTTCCCTTGAAACATTAAAGAAAAAACTCATAACATCTGATGTGATTTCCCTCTTCCTCTTTCCAGCACTCTATTCTTTGACTCACTAACATCAGAATAATACATTTATTCTTCCTATCTTATCTTCTGATCTCTGGTCATCAGGTCCCATCCACTCATCTGCTTTTCTGTTCCTTCATCTATTGTAGTGACCTCAGATAGGTGCGTGTTCTAATTTTGTTTTCAAACTTCTGCTTTCATTGTTATTGACTCCACAGAAGCTGTCCATATCAGAACTGATCTCTTAGGCTAGATGCTTTACTCTTTGATTATTTTATCCCTGTTTGACAGTCAGACATATATGAAAATGTTGTCCCACTTTGTCTTTTTGTGACTGTTCTTATTTAATTCTGCTGCCACCTCTGTTGTGACAGAGATTCTTCTCCCACCTCTGTTGTGACAGACCCGTCTTTGTATTTTTAACCTTCCATTAATCATTGACAGTGCCTATTCCTCTGAGATGTTCCTCTGGATTCCTTAGTAGCAACATTTGACTTAAGACATATAAGCTGCTACATGCAATTTTTCCTCCGGTGTCATCTCTGCTTCACGTTCAATTCTTACCACCACCTTTTGTGTCAGTACTATACAGGCATGACCTATTCCATTAGTTGTGTTCCTTAGTTCATCTACTTGGAACAAGCTTCCTATGCAGGTGATCAATGCCCCAAGCCAATCAGTGTTTAAGAGGCATTTGGACAATGCCCTTAATAACATGCTTTAACTTTTGGTCAGTGCTGAAGCAGTCAGGCAGTTGGACTAGATGACTGTTGCAGGGCCCTTACAGCTGAAATAGTTCTATTCTATTCTTCCTCTCCTCATAATTTTTTACAGACGACTCTCCCTCAGACAAATATTTTTTTTCTCCACAGTTCCCTTCTCCTATTTCAGATACCCCCTAAAGGTCAACTTCTGCTATGACAGCTTCAAGATATCTGCTAATGGTTTCTGAAGAGCCTCTGAGGTATTTGTGATAAACTGAGAGGCTGGATGACTTAGTTTGAACTACAAGCAATAAAAACAGAAGTAAAACTAGTAAATATTGACAAGATTTTCTCTGCTTTTGTATACACATATTTAATTTCCCCAGTATGTGACAATATTTATCTTAATTCCTGTTCCAATATTAATGCAGCTAATTGAGACCTTGCTGACACCTTTGACATTACTGAAAATACATGTTGAATAGCAATTTTACAGACTGCGGTAATTTTACTTGGCAATCTGTGTTCCAAAATGTGTGAGAATGAACTTTATATTCATAGCTATTTTTGTATTTTCTATCTTTTTTTTTTTTTT
>VWZY01009799.1:29278-46803 GCA_013399075.1 Chloroceryle aenea
TTAAATCTATGAGTTATTGAGGCACATAAAAAGACTGTTCAAGTGTAAATAGGTCTCTGTTTTCTAACCTAGGATTTCCTTTGGTCAGTGAAATACCAAAGGTTAATCAGTTCATCCATATCATAGTCTTATATTTAGATTCCCTTCGGAAGGAGTACAAGTACAGATCAAACTACTTAGTTTAAATGCAGTAAGTACTCGCTTTCCCACCTGAATCTTTGTGCGTCATTGTATGATACCTCAAGGGTCTGAGGTGGATTTAGCTGCTCCACTGATGGACTAAAAGCATCCAGCTTTTTAGTCTAGTGATGTGATTATTAGCCAGCCTTGCCTCTCCTGTTCAAATGACAAAATTCTTATTTGTCCATTTGCAACAGGAGGGGATCCTTTGTCATGAATCTGGAGTAAAACTCAACCTTTTGTCTTTGGTTTGGTAGCAACAGGACATGCCAACTTTGATAGTACTTCCCAATATAAGTATTTTATGAAAACCACAAGCAGGTTAGGAAAGTAATTCCAACTCCAAAAAATTTGGTAATCACATTAGAAAAGATAAAAGTTGTTCTCCAAACAGAAAAAAAAAAAAAAATATTAGAACTTTGCCTTTTGGGGAACCTCATCTAAAGGTTTTTAGGGTTGTCAATCCTGTTACAAGTGGGAGGGTGTGAGGGAGAAAAGGCAATTCACCAAGGCCAGAAATCTGCAGTGCTAATGTATGCGAGCATGTACACTCAGTGTCACTTTGGAGAAATCAGACTGTGATAGACTCCAAGCTTGACGCTTTGAAGTTAAAGACTAGAGGCCCACACTGACCACAGTAGGCTTTGAAACAGACCTAGGGAACCCCAGCCTTTTATTTACATTTACCTGAGACATAGCTCACAAGTACGATGTCAGAATACCTGCTGAAAATAAACTAAAAACCCAATTCTGGGAGAAAAAACTTGAAGGAGATTTGGGATCTTTAAAGATATGTGCCAGCAAACAGGTTGTGTGAATATCTTTGTGGGGGACATTAGGTGGGACTCACATCACCCAACTGCAGCTATAGAAAAAGCAGGTATTCAGCCTATGACATCTATCTGCATATCTTCCCTTAACACTCACCAGAGAGAGAAAGAGAGTGGCACTGGCCTCTTTCTTAGAATGTTACAAATTGCCCTCTGGAGGTGCTATTTCCTTTTATTTGTCAAAACTAAAGTTTGGTATAGTATATGAGAGGAGTTTTTGAATCTGTCTTCCTCTGCGGTCATGAAAATATCCTCTTTGTAAAAAATAAGACCAAAATGAGATGTACCAGTACCAGAGATGTTTTTACCCTTGAATAGCAGAAATCTAACTGCGACTGAAAAAGAATTATATAATATAATTGCTAATATAATGGGCACATTCTTTTTCAATCACCTACACAAGGCTCTTACACATAAGCAGCAGACCAGAGATCCATTTTCAGGTACCCTATTTACATTTTAAGTCCTCTAGTCCCTCTAATTTCTCAGAAAGCAAATCTATTCTTCTTAAAACACTTAGAAAACTATTGAATTCAAGTCTCTTATTTAAGCTACTGGAAGAGCTCCAAAGGTGTGTGTATTGATAGAAGAAGCTTTTCTTCTAAAGAGAGAGAGTCTAAAATAAGAACTACCTCTATTTAAATTTGTGGATCAAGTAGGTGGATTTTATTTCATGTATTTCTTTATTTTAAATTCTGTATGTAATCTATTTTGCTTGTTTTTTTGTAAATAAAAAAAAATCACCATATCAAAAAGCTATTAAAAGAAATTAATAATCTTATATATTGGCTGACAAATTTGTTAATTTTTATGACAAAATTAAACCCTAGTTTTTTTAGCAGACATGTATTATTGCTGATCATGGAGCTCCTGTTTCATCAGTATGAATATGCGTTTCAAGAAAGTTATATGAAATTCTTATATAGGAATTTTAAACTTCTTAATTTAAAAAGAATTAAACCAAACCATAACTAAATGATGCAAGTTAATAGGTATACTTTAAAGAAGTCATTTCTCTGCTGCTTATATATAAAATGAGGACCAGAACTTGTAACATATCCAAAACCACTTGTATAGTCAAAATTAAATAAGTCAAATTAGTCTATACAGTTACTCTTTACAGTTACTTTTCTCCACCTCAAAATGTCTCTGGCAAACTGTTGGCAAGAGAACAACTGCAGATTAGTCATAAACCGGTTCTAAATAGATAACTGAAGCACAATAGAAATTATATTTCATATTGCACAATCTTCTAAACTATTCATCCCCAAACAAGAAAAGGAAGGGTTCAGGAGCTAAAAAGCAGCATGCATCCCCCATGTCCTCTTAGCTGTCTGCAGACAACTTTCTCATGTGTGCTGTCCCATCAGTTACTTGAGGTTTCCTACAAAAGTGAATGCAAAGACGGTGAGGGGACTAGGTTTATATTCACTAGAGACTGGTTGTCCATGTATGATTCTGGATGGCTGAAGGCATATTTCTGTAAGGATGCCTGCCTGAGTATTCCTGCACATGTGCAAATATTTGAATTTTAGCCTTCCTGAGTCTTGAGGCTTCTAAACCCTGCTCTAGGGCTCCTTCCCTTGGCCTGCTCCCATCTCCTGTAACATACGAGCTTCTCATTTAAAAAAAAAAGAGCATACACAAAAATAAACAAAAAAGTCAAAACACCAAACTGAAAAACCTACCTGCTATGAGGCAGTTTCTTTACAGAGATGCAGGCAAAACCAGTGCAGCAGGAAGGCCACAGACTTCCCTTGTTCCATCTCACAGGTTAACCATGATCACTGAGCTCGGCTTGTGTTTTGTTTTTTTTTTTCTTCTAAAGAGAGAGAGGGAGAGTGTGTGTGTGAGAGAGAGAAATAAGGCAAATGAAAAATGAAAAAAAGCAACTGAGGCAGGAAGAGTTGCCACAGAGGTCTGTTGGTCTGGCTGGTTGCCTGGTATCCCTGCAGCACAAGTTAGGTGAAGAAAGCCCGTTCCAAACAACTTGAGACCCTTTATAAGTCATGTTGGTGACTCATAACTAACCGACTTGCCTTGCCTTTAGTAAATCCCCTGCTTTCCTTTTCTTAGAACAGAGCTTGAAAAAAAAAAAACAAAAAAAAACCAAGGAAAACAGAAAACTCCAATCAGACTGAAGATTTTTTAAAAATACACCTTGTACTTTCCTTCCCTCAGTCAGCTTGGCATCGGCCTTTGAATTGAGTAATAATAATAAATGCAAATGGTTGTTTAGTAGTGACAGTACACTTAAGTTAGGGGTATGTCGTGTGAGAGAGCTCATGCCAGTATCTTCAGAGATCTAACTGGAGAGGGTATTCACTGTGGTGAGCTGTTTCTTACTTTTCTCTGTATTACTGTTTCACCCAGAGCTGTCCTGCACAGAGTTTTTTTATGACAATTAACCCTGGGAAATATAATAAATAAGCAGAGATGGGTAGCATTCTTCCTGTACTCCACAAATATGCAGAGACACCTGACAGCTGTAGCTAGAACAGTTGCAAACTTCTAAAACCAGGGATAAATTCAAGCTATATTGAGGTGTACATAGAAGACTATAAACCAGTGGATTGTGGAAGACTATTATTAGAATTATATGGCATTTTTAACATTCTTGAAAGACCACTGCATATGATTGGAAAGACAGGTTGGTCTAAATGTATAAGAGATATAAATTTATACAGTTCTTAGCCTTTGAACATATTCCCAGAAAAATCCAGTTTATGTGAATTTCCATCAAGGAAAGGTGTGGCTGCTACCTCCTAATTTTCCTGACACTGAGGGTTGTATGTTCTTAAAATACTACATAAGAATAACATAATTTCTTTTGCCTCATGCTTTGGAAATTCAGTAATGTTTTAAAAAAAAATATTTTAATTTCAGAGCTCATTAAAATGGCTGAAAGACAATAGTTCTGCATGTCAACCACTGAAATATAAAGTTCTCTTTGTCTTAAGTGTGTAATTAGAAACATCTTCATTTTCCCTGTTAAGCCCATGTTAATTTTGAGTGCTTGTCTGTACATCTACACTTACATGATTACATAAGACACTCAACACATCATTAACAATGTGATGCATTTTATCTTCCATAGTTTTAGAGAAATTTTGAAGTTGTAGCTGGAGTAGTGATGTTCCTGCAAAACATGCCAGGTAAAGCAGCGCTGTGGAACAGAATTAACTTTATCTCCAACGTCCCCTGCTCTAAGGATATTGCCAACACCCAACCTGCTGGAGGAGAAGAGGGCAGTGAGCCTAGCTGCACTTTAATATTCATGTGTCTGGAAAGGTGGGGAGGTTATGGCAGTCACCTTTCTGTTTTCTTCCTATACCTGTGGGATGGAAGGAGACAGGATTTCTCTTGGGGCCTTATTCAGGAAAAATAAAAAACAATGAGCAGCTTGGTTGTCTCCACAAAATGCCTTCTCTTACTTGGTACTTGATGTAAGGCTAATATCTGGGGGCAGCTTTTATGGGGAAGAAGAGGGAGGCTCCATTTCCCTGAGATTAGACTCTGGGATTTTCTACAGTCTGATTATACTACAACACAAAAATCTTTTTACCTATTTTTTTTTCTAACTTACAATTTTCCTTGATTTCAGTATAAATTGGAAACCTATATTCCTAAGGAGATGAGACTTATGGAATCAGACTTGGCATGTGTATATCTGTGTGAGTATCTGTCAGCGTCCTCTCTAATGACTTGAAAACATGGGTTAATTTGAACCCACAATAACAGAGGGATACCTCAAAGATATGAAGCTCCTTATGATTTTTGTGAAAACAAGCGAGCAGCTTAGGAAAGACCTCAATAAAATTCCCACCTGTGGAAAGGATGGTAATTGGAGTTCAACTTTTATTAAATATTACAAAGTCCACATGGGAAATCAAATATAATCTATAGGCAACCAGATTTTGTTAATTTTGACACTCGCAGAATGACCACGTTTGTAAGGGGTTGTGTTAAATGCATGACAACACCATTTAATACATTGATCAATAGACAATTTTGGGTTAAAGGCCAAATAAAATCCCAGTGGTGCTAAGAACAACATATGTGGATAATTTAGTGTGAAAGATGTCAGTTAGGAATTGAAGCCTAATTAGAGGTGGCCTGATCAGGGTTACAGTGTGCATTTGTGCTTGAAGGCAGGCAGGCAATCAGCCTCAAATACCGAGATGGATGGGTGCTGTGAGGTGTTCTGGTGGCATTGCTGTGGTCCGGGTGCACTGCTGAGGCTGTATCATGCTCTCTTCCTGTTCCTTTGAGTTTCACTCCCTAAACTCTTTTTTGCACCTTACAGCATATATCACTGTAGTTCCACAATTGAGTATGGCACAGAACTGTAGTATAATTTCCTGGGAGAAGCATAAATGCCCTCTGTATTTTTGAGTGTATGAATATGGTTTCGGTGGCTATACCAAGAGATGCAAAGCAATAATACCTTGCAAGAATGTCAGTGAGGACTTTTAGGGTCATTAAAAAAACAACAACAAAAAAGTTAAATTCCTGGAGTCTTTCTAGTTGACCAGTAAACATAGAAACATAAATTTCCTAACTGATGTGGTAAAGTTGGTTAGGTTACCTGTATTCTGTGATGCTCTATGAGGTATACCTGACCAACAGAGGGCAATATATTCGTACAGGCAATAGACTCTGGTCCAAAACTTGCAGAAATAAAGGAGAGTTTAAGACTAATATGGTGCTAGTCAGACCCATAACATGCAATAGCACTTTCCCTTGAGACAGTGGGTAAGAGTCCTAATGACATCTATCAGAGATAGAAGCAGATCATAATCTGAGCTCTATTAGAAAATAAACAATGAAAAGGTGGAAAATCCAAAATCTAATTAAAACTGTTTAATGACAGAAGTGCCATCTTCAAATAGAACATGTTCACAAGTAACTGCAGGAGTTTAAAATATGGGTGACTGGAAAAGGTAATAATAATCTAGAAGAAGCAAACTTCTTAATTAATTGCAATTTTATTCAGACTTTCCAGACTCATATTCACTTTTTTGAAATAAATGGGTTTATTCTTCTAATGAATTTTTTGAGTTGAAAATCCTCAAATTGCTAAAATTAGGGTTTGCAATAAAAGCTGAGTGTAGATTTTTATTGTAAAATTTTAATGCTTTTATAGAAATTGTGACATTGATTAGATAAGATATTCTTGATCAAAAGTTCTTTAGAATGTAACATTTCAATCAGCCAGTAAAGATTCTATATGTTTTGTCAGTTCTTGTCATGCTGCCTAATGAAATGTCTAAAAAGTAGTTTTAAATGGACTTCTGAAGATTTTTCAAACCATCTGTCCCTGTTCTCCCCTAACCCTTTGTAACAGACTCTGGCATTTCAGCTTGTGCAGTCCTGGATCTTAATGACAGCTGAGGTGATTTTACAGGAAACCATTTTTTTCTTGTGGGCACCTACATTCTGCTCAAGTTACTCTTTAAGTAGCTACTGCATCTTCTGTGATATGGAAATCTTAGTGGTGAGCTACGGAGAAGGCAGCCGTGATTGCTCAGATCTATCTTCCTTTAATGATTCAAAGGTCATGAGTCTTAGATGCAGCTTTAAACACTGATGAACAAGATGAACAGTGCTTTCCCTTTTCTTCACAGTCTCTCTTGCCCATACAATGGAGATGCTGCTTTCTAAAGCTGCTACGGAAGCAAGATGTCGTGAGGATCTACTTTCCAGTGGACCTCGTGGCTTTATCTGAGGAACTAGGTCTGGACCCAGGAGGTGAGAAGGGTCAGGAAAAGGAGATGAGCTGCTTGTGATCCTCCTACACTCATATCAAAATTGACAGTAAGAAATCCAGGAGGACATGCAATAGGCTTCGCAGGCATTCAAGCAGCTTGGAAGCTGTTTCAGTGAAAAATGGAGATCAGGCTTTGAACATGAATTCTGGAGCGCTCATGCTCAAGGCCCTGGAATGAGGCAGCAGTGTAGCTGCTTTTACAGCTACATTCTAGGGAAAACAGGTTCCTTCTACTTCTTTAAGGAAAGGAAAAGGCTTGGACCTGGAAGGCAAAGAAAACCAGAACTAGTAAGGAGGACTCTAATACAAAAAGGGAGTGGATATTATTGTGAACTGCCTTTGAGATTATCTTTACATGACAGAAGTCTATGTTTATAAAATACATATTTTAATGCACCCTGGAGAAGTCTAGGTGTGACTGAAGAGAACTCAGGTATAATTAAAAGTATGCCTAAAAATGACAAAATACAGTGGTAATTTCTAAGTGCTTTCAATTTTATCCAGACATCAAAGAATAACATTTGGATTTCTGTCCTAATGGTATTTCTTCTAACAGTGTTCTCAATTTACAGTTGCAGTTCTCAGAATTTCTGGATATTTTCTTTATTGTAGCCTTTTGTTCTCAGGGGAGAACTGATACCTTTTACTCCCAGATTTTCAGGAATCTTAATTTCTAGCAGTTTGTGAGATAGTCCTTCATTATTTTTTTATTATTTGTTTTATTTCTAGCATCCATGCTTTGTCCACTTTAATTCTAGGAATGAAGGCAATAAAACATGAGTTGAAAATAATTTTGACATACTGGAAGTCTCTTCCCATTACCTAAAAACTGCTGTCATTCTTTCAAATATGGAAAACCAGAGGGAATATGAATGTTACTGCAAACCATATGGCGAGAGGACAAGGTAATAGAGTCCACAATTACATTAGCAAAGGGTAGCCATTGAAAATATGACTGAGGAAGTTAATCACCACAGAAGTGTGTATAGTCTGTGTTTAAGCTTGGACTACAGAAAGACATACGTAACCTTATGCAGGAAAGTCTAACGTTTCTACTTTTTTTCCCCTCAGTTTTGCTAGGCTTGGGCTGAAAGGACTGACATGATTCTGGTTTCGAAAAATGATCTTCACAAATCACTTAAGTCCATCACTAAGATAAAACATCCTATAGGCGTCTTAGTTAGGAGCCAGAGGTAAGCTTAGACCTAGAACTAAACCAAATTTTTTTCTCCCATTGTAACCCAACTTGCACTTTCACAGAAAAGGGAAAAAGAAATCAGAAACATGCAAAAAAGTCTGTCTGCCTCCAGTGTTGTGGAACCTCTTTATATGTTCAGGTTATAGGCTATATGCTTTCCTTACATGGCACATGCTGTGCTCCTTATTATAAGTACCCTGAAGAGTATGATTTTTATATAAGCTACACAGAAAAATGTGTAGATCATACACAGAGTTCCCCCAAGCACAGACCCGACATCAAATCCTTCAGTTCTTATTTCATTCTGAAAAATCAAAATTACATTTTTGGGAATCAGAAAATCCTTATAGATTATTGGTCACTTAGGCTGTATAAAACTGTCAGTCTGTGGAATTTATAATTTCAGAAGTTGTATTGTATTTCTCAGGGTGGTAAACAATTTTTTTTTCCTAGCATAAGCCAGTTTGGTGTTGAGAAGGAAATTGTGCATTCTTTTATTCCTGCCTTTCCCAAGAGCAATAGTTTCAGATGTGAAAATGGACCAAGGGTCAGCCAACATTTACCATCAACTTTTTGAACTAATTGCAATATTATGATAAACCAATGGTACATGGGGGCATATCCTCAGTGAGAGAGTGGAAAGCAGAACAGTGAGAAATTGTAGTTCAGAATTTATGACAATACGAGACTGAGTACAAAGCAAAAGAAAGGCTAGGTAAGGCTCGTGTTTCTTCACAAGAGAGGAGTTGGAAATATTTATCTGAAGTGGGGGCTATTTGCAGCTATTTGTGAGTGCCACTGGAAGGTCAAAAATCCTTTCCCTGAAATGTGACCTATTTTGCTTTTGAAGATGGTTCTCCTGGTCTTCCTTTCTAAGCTGCCTCTGTGTACATATTCAATGACTTCATTTAGTTGCTTTATAGTGTAGTCAGATGCACTGAGCTAAGGTGGTCTTGTAGTATGAAGCTCCTTTTAACCTGATATTATTCAGTGGTTCTGACATCATAGTTCAAGTAGAATATAGCACAGATAAAGGATTTCTTGGAGAAAAATGCAAAATTCATGGGTAGTAGAAAGAAAAAATCTGATGGGTAGAGTTAATGGTACACATTTTGGAGTTTGGATCTTAAGTTTAAGATCCCTTCTCACCTGTTACTATGATTTAATATGAGGATCTCTACTGTCTTCTCCAGTTTGGACTTCAAAGTAAATTTTAGGATACATTTAAGCAAGTGAATGTTTTGATAAACCATGATCTGCAGGACATTAAGATATATTAAGAATTCTACTGTGTCAGATATCCTTATTACAGTTCCAGACTTTCTCTTTTATGCTTAAGGAAACTTAGATATGGATTGTGAATTCATATGGCCTTGTTCAAAGCTCCTAATCTTTTTTTTGTGAACATTTCTATCAAGCCATTTAATCAAGCATTAAATCAGAAATATGTACCACACACTGAAAATTTGAAGCTGGATCTGAGCTTATGGCAGAACAACATGACAGGCTGTCAAATCAAGAACTAAGATTTTTTTTCCTAGGCTGAGAGTATGCTAAAGTTCAGTATGAAAAAAATTATTTTGTGGCTGTTAGAAACAAAAATGTAAAGAAAGGCCATTCATGAAAACACTCACAAATATCATTACTCAATGAGAAGAAAAAAATCTTCTTAAAGAGAAAGAAAAGTCCTCTCTAAAACCATTGCTGTTTCCCACTGAGACTGTTTTTCTTTGTTCTAAAACCCGCAATGTTGCAAATGTGTAAATATATCATGTATTGAAAGGGTTAATGGATTTTATCTGCTTCTTTTATACACACAGGAAAACTATTTAGGTTGATTTCCTGTAACACAGAGAGCTGTATCACAATATGAAACACTCAGCTGACATTTTTATGGCAAGAAATGTAAGGAAGGAGCTGCTCTGTGAGAATGTACTTCAAAGAGAATAATGTGGGTGGGGAATTTTTACAAGCTATTCACAAGTTCAGAAATTTCTGAAGAAGTCAGTCTTCAATCAGTGATCTTTCTTTCTGTAAAGTACATGGGATTTTGTGCTTTTTTCGGTGATGAATATTTTCCTTCCCAGAATCCCCTTTATGAAAACACTGCTTATTACTAGAGACATGGGATTTAAAAAAAAAAAAGATTGCCTAGTAATATGGTAATAAGTATCTTTATGTCACATAGAGAGAGATGTTAAATGAAAAATTACATGTTTGGATGCCTTCTATGCTCTTGTATGCTCCTAGGAAAACTGAAGAACTTTATAAACGTAAATCCGTGAAGCATTTGGTAAGCATGGCTACACAATTGCATTTTCTCTTTAAATGTCAGCAAGATTAATTGATAAATGTTAATAAGATTTATTAATAACAGCAGTAGCAGTAATAATAGTAAGAACAACTAGGAATTTAGTACATAACTCTTTAACAGTAATTAAAAATTCTCATTAATTATAAGCACGCTCCAGAAATGTATGGATAGGTAAGTAAATCAAAAGCAACACATAAATAAAATGAGAGGGCTGGTTTTGGTGAGGTAACACACATCTGAGAAAGGACCTTAGGTGAACAGTGTCACACTTTAAGTTGTAGCTGGGAGCAGAAGCTCGTTAGGTATATAGTGTGTATATATATACACACACCCACTATAACCAATATCACTGTATCTGTACGTCTATTTAGCTTTTTAGAAAAAAACAGAAAAAATGAAATCTACCATTTTTCAGGTGGACACCCTGAAAGCTGGAGGGTGCAAGGAAGGCTTTACATGAGGGTGTTTCAGTGCCATGAGGAGCCCTAGGGCTCCTACTCACAACTTTCTGTAAGTGGCAGTGGGAGAATTAGGGTAATCAAGCCTCAAGAGCTGACATCATGTCTTACTAGCAATGGGTTGCCTTGAGAAACCATCTAGTAATTATGTGTCTAAAAATCCTAGGTCGCATCTGACATAGTCATCGAAGGAGAGTCTGTAGCCTTCATTGGGGCCAACAGATTTACTTGGAGTCACAGCCTCAACTGATTTCTTCCCTGTTAGAGAGGAATGAATAAATGTATCTGTCTTCTTTCAGAGAGGGCAACACAATCCTGCACTGACAAAAAGCTACAGCTGCATTTGTAACAGTGAGCTCTGTTTTTAAAGGACACAGTAACGCTGAGGACTGGGTACTCGGTGGCTTTGCTCAGGTGAGAGAGCACTTCCTTGTATCTCCAATCCTGTTGCTTTGTTAAATAAGATTATGTTTGTGTCTATTAATTATAGGATCCAGACCATTTATTCCTCCTACTTTTCCAGAACTGGAGAAAAACACAGAAAAATGCCCCAGACCAGAGCCTGACTCAACAGCAAACACATGAACAAGGAAGCAGCAATATACCTAACAAACTGACTAACAGTGTTACATTGAAGAAGAGTATATCTGTATCCATGTAGGTCTTGGTTCTGTGAATGATCCATTATACTTTCAAGAACTCATCAGTCTGAGAGTGGCTGACAAGGGCACACATGCTTTCCCCCCTGCCCCCCTGAAGCTGGAGGTGAGATTTGGCAAGTACCATGCAGTTGGAAATTTGGGCTAATCCAGGGGCTGCTCTCAGCAGCTGGCAGATCTGTGGGTAGGTATTTGGACTTCTGGGGAGTCTCTGTCACAGGGAGGTCTTTGGAAAGCTCCTCAAGGCATATCTCTGCCATGGAAGTGCAAAGCTCAGGACTCAGAGAAACTCTAATTTCAGCAAAAATTCCATACAGCTCTGGCTAGCGGGGAATGTGAAAGCCCTCTATGACCAAAATTGTCCTGCCCTCCAGAGCTGCTGGAATTTTTTTGCTAAGGCATCCTAAAAGTCCTGCTTTAATTTGGGGCAGTTTGGTCCTGAGGTAGTCCTGGTGGAAGGGAAGTAATGCTCTGGGACAACAAGCTTCAGTGATTGCTGCTCACAGTGGAGAGATGAGCTGGCAGGAAACCAGGAGAAATGCTGCTTGCTATTTAGCAAGAGTCTTTTGAAACAGAAATATCTCCGTGAGGCTTATAGTCATCCTAACATTGCACTATGTCACAGGATTCTGTAACAACTCTGTGTTTGCACTCTTCAAGTGCAGAGACCTGAAGTCAGAAGCAAAATACCAGCATATTGATTTAGAAGTGGTATAACAGGTTTTCCTGTTCTTTTATATGTTTTGCATTTTAGGAACGTGCTTTCAGTGTGTTTATGTGCCACTGTGAAGGCCTGCAAGCTTCTGTGAGTGAAAATTGGAAGTATGATGTTATTGCAGAATTCTTGAGTTTGCTATGAAAAACACCTGATATCCCACCACTTCAGTGCTGTGCTATGCCCAGAAAAATGTAGCCACTACACAACTTTGCTCTTTCAGCCTGTCCTCGTTTCCATGCATTTTCCTATCCTTCAGGAAGAACAGGTGGCAGAGTAGAGCAGGGAAGATTTGATATCAGCCAAAACATTTCCTTCTATAACTTTAGCTCTGTGCAATAGTTGACAACTGATCACAAAGTGAATTATTCCCTTCTAATTTAAAATATCAGACAACTATGTTGTTGTGTATTTGATGCTCACAAAAAGATAAATGGATAATCAGTCATGTTTCCAATATTCCAAAACTAACCCCCCACATTTTTCTGTAAAAGAAACCTTTTTGGAATGACACTTTCATGTCTTAGAGGACCTCAAAGTAGCAAATTTATCTGAGAGGTTGAAAGACCAGTTGATTTTTTTCCGTTTCTTTTCAGTGTGCATAACAGCACCAATCTGCTTAGAAAGTTTGCTGACAAAGCAAAGAGATGAAAAGAGATCACAGAACCACAGAATGGCAGGGGTTAGAAGGGATGTCAAGAGATCACCCAGTCCCCTTGCTATAGTAGGTTCAGCTGGAGCAGGTTGCACTGAATTGTGTCCAGGCAAGCTTTGAATATCTCCAGAGAAGGAGTCTCCACAACCTATATGGGCAGCCTGTTCTAATGCTCTGTCATCCTCAAAGTAAACATGTTTTTCCTTATGTAAGTTGTTATGGTGACCTAGGTAGAGGAAACTAGACAGAGCAGTGCTCGTAAAACCCCTCCATGTGAGCAAAGTTAGTTTGGGGTGAGGGAGTTGGTTGCAATTAATTGTCCATTTCTTCTAGGACTTTTACCATAAATATGTAACTCATTCTGTTGTTGGAGGTTTGAATAAGACTGTTGTAAGTGTGTACATGCATATGGATATATCTCTTCCCTCCCTGACCCAGCCCATGGTAATGTTTGCACTAGGCCAGCGATGACTGTGTGCCATGTAGGTGCTTCTCATAATACTAAATGTATCTGTGAATGATTTTCAGGAAAGACAAGATAACGTCATCTGGAAGATCAGTAGATATGTAAATTTATGGTTCAAGAAGACATACATGGTTACCACACACACACACACACTTATTTCCCGAGTCCCTAAAACTCCAAGGGCAGCTTTCTCTCTCTAGGATGTATCTACAGTCTAATATAAAATGGAAATCTTCAGGTAGCAGATATTACCTGTTTCTCTGAAATTTCATCTTTTGAAAGATGAGAATTTATAAAACAAACCCCACATCTAATATCAGATCCTCTTTTTCAAGTGACATAGCTTCATAGGCAAAACAATTTCTGAAGTGACTCATGAAATGCATGCAGGCTCTGTTTATGCTTTTTTTCACCTTCTTAACTAAAGAATGCCAAACCACTGAACATTAGGAAGCATTCCTTCTTCATTTCTTAGAAGTTTTTGCTGTTCCCCTTTCTAATGAAGGCTGCCGTTATAGCTGTTTGTCAAGAATGATTCATATAACACAAGATAAGTTTACATATGCCTTACTTTGTGTACTTTCACTTGTTCATAAACTTACACACTTATTCTTGGCTTAGATTTTATTTAATTCCTGTATAAGTAGTTGTGTTCATTTACTTACAGAAACACCATTTATCATATTGCATAGAATTTTGTGCATAACTTTTGTTGCCTGGGCACTCAGATGCTTTACCTTAGAAAAAAAATTACATTCAGAAAAGAATTCTAAAAACCACTTTGTCAAGATACAGGTATTTTTTTCTCCTGTACATCATACTACAGATGGATGTCTTCATCTTGTTTACTGATGACCTAATTTTGTTGGTTTAGGTGATGGATAGTGATTTTTATAGTAATTCATTTGCCCCACTGATGCAAATGGTGATCTACCAGATTTCCAGATATCTGCCAGCACAAGCTACTGGATAATTGAAAATTCCAGTAAGAAACACCAGATATAAGGCTGGGTTTAACTATTTTGTATGAAAATTAGAAATGAGGGGGTTTCAATGAATGGGAAAGGTCAGTCCTTGCTCAAGACTTGCTGCACATGCAGGTGAACAAGTCTGTTAGTGGAATCCTTTGTTGCCAGTGACATTCTAGGTACAAACATTTCAATGAACTTGGATCTTCTGAAGGAGAAGGACAATTCTGAAATTCCTTTGGCTTGAATGCAAGCAGGTTTAGACCTTTGGCAGGGGATTAATTTCATGTAAGATAGACTTTCATGGTATTGACATCTGTGTCTGTGGTAGTTACCTTGGATTCTTTTTAGGTTCTCTCAGTGGGAAGAATCAGACTTTTTTTTTTTGAATGCAGTTCATCTGGCCTGTTTTAGATTTCTGCTTTAGATGGCGATGATCTCTACTGTACAAGACCTATTTATCTCCATGATTGTACAGAATATCTATAGTTTAATCTCAGATGCTGAAGTCTACTTATGCTAAATACTACATTTTTTTAGGGTGAATTTTATTCATGGAGCCCAGGACAAGTCGCAGATTAACGAGAAAAGAAGAATGAAGTGCACTAACCTCAGCATCCTCCTCAAGCCTGTGTCTATATAGCTATAGCCATCGAGCTCCAATACTGATTACCAAGAGCAGCTACATAAACACAATTGCAAAATTTTTAAATTGGATTTCAGCAAAACTTGGGGAAAGAGGTGGCCTATAAGGGCTTGGTGCAGCGAGAGGATTTAGTATTTTATATTTGTATTTTTGTGTAACTCAATAAAAATGAAAATTTTTTCATTACAGTCAATTATATCATAGATTTTCTGGATATTTGGGATGCTCAGTTCCTCCTGGGTGGTAGGGTTCTAAGTAATTTGTCAAATACCAAACACAGGTATTTAAAAACACAACAGTAGAACTTTCTGGACGGTGAACATGCTTCCACTGTTTTTTTTTAAAAGCAGTACAAGTGTTCCAGAGTTATCAGTTGGAGTAGATTTGTTTAGAAAATAAATTAAATAATTAGAAGCAAATTTTATAATATTATCTGGAATATATAATTAGATGGAACACCAATGAAGTAGGAATCCAATTTTCTTTCAGGATATAATGTGGTACTAATAACCAAAAATTGTTACCTCTCTAGATGAATGGATTCTTAAATGTTATTCAAACACATATTTACTATTGCCTTATTTTCTATTACTATTACAAGTGTTCTATTTCTATTTCTTTCTATTTTTCCTACTATTATTCTATTTCTATTGTACTATTTCTATTTGTGTTACAACTATTATTTTTAAGTAGCCAATGATTTAACAGTTAGATAAAAGATCTGGAAACAGAGTTCTCTATTTGAAGTAGTTTTAAAATTTTTTTAAATTTTGTTTTTCTTTTTTTACTTAAACTTGACACTCGGGTAATACCCTTTATTCAGAATTGAAAATCAGGTCCTAGAATGAGAAACTATTTTGAATTGCAAGGACAAGCAGTCTTAGTCACATGTTCCCTCTCCATGTGTCTGTTCAAGACACAAATCTGATTTTTGGACTGGCCAGTAGTCATTTTAAGCTGAAAATCTCATTAAACAAATTGATGTGGGGTTTGTTTGATATATCTCTTGGGAAAGTTATAAGAAAAATCTAAAACCTTTCTGACTTTTGCACCTTTCATCCTGAAACTTATGTACTCGCACAAAATTACTCAGGGTTCTTACCAGCCACAAGGGAGAGGTGAACTTGTCTTCTGCTTTCACAGAGAACAAAGTGATGGCTTCCTTTCATTTTTGCCACGTCTGTAAGCTTGTGATATTTCATTGTGTTGACTTAGGGCCTTCAAAACCATAGTGATCTAAATAAACACTGTGGTGTTTTGGGATGGGCAATGTGTAATTTAAGAAACTGTTTTTTGGGTAATATAATGCTTATAATCATAATTTACTTAAAGCAGACTTTATGTTTCTAGCATAGCAACCCATCTGCCCTCACTGGGTTCCCATGAGTACTCAGGATAGTTTAACCAAAGCAGTTTTTAAAGCATACCTCGTACTACTTACTGGGCAGGTTTTTATGCAGGTAAATTGTAAGGCTTGAACAGAGACCTGAACCTTCAGAATTTCCTGGCAGAACAGAAGTGTAAATGGTTGTGAACACAGAAGTAGGAACCAATCTTTTTAATATGTCAGAGGAGAGTGCATCTATTCTCTTCCAGTGAAGCATTGAGCCTAGTGAAAGTAATGATACTCACTTGCCTGTGTTTTCACAACTTGCTTTTTTTTATGAGTTCAGTTTTAATTCCACAAATACACTTAAAGTTCTTTTATTTCAGGCATATGTCCAGATAAAATATGAAGTAGTTCAGCAACATTCAGTGTTTGTGGAGTACTCCTCAACATGTCAATTTTTTTTTAAAGAACTATATCCCTTTGCTTTTACTGCAGTCATAGAGTTCTGATGAAGGAACATAGTTTACTCAGAGGGGACTTCTAATTAAGATATAGAAATAACTGCATATGAGAGCTATGACTTAAAGAGCAACATATTTTGCAGTGATCTTATGCCCATGGTGTCTGGAACATAACATCTCTGGTATTGGCTAGGGCAGGTTGGACCACTGTTGTGATTCATCCTGGCAATTCTCAGTTGATTTTGTACATTAACTGGGGATTCCCACTGAACAAGGGTAATTCTAAAAGAGTGCTTTTAAGTGAATTTCTGCATCTCAGCATATTTCAGAGCTCAGCCAAGTTGTAAAGATTAGGACTGCATCATTCCAAACGAGTGTCTGATGATGTGCTCACTCTGCTCTTCATTCATGTTCCCTCTGCTCGAATCTGTAGGGGTACTGCACTGCACAGTGTGTGGGAATGATGTCTTCATTCTATTGCAGCAGAAAAGCAAAGAATGTACTACAAGCAAATCCCTCTGACTTCCCTTCTTATTATAGTAACTTGTGCTGATTTCCCAGCTTCCTCTTCTCCTAACATAATTTTTTTCTTCTGAGTTTTTGTCTCTCCCTTCCTTTTCTCCAATTCTTTCATATTATGCTCACTGTCACTTTTACTTCTACCTCATGGATTTGATTGTATCACTTTAAGCTCACATTCCCTTTTTGTTATCATCACCATTCACTTTCCTAGCCTTATCCAGCTCTTCAGGATTTAACATATTCCTCCAACCTTTGTTGTAATTAGTGTTTTGACTCTGCTCATAACTTGTTTCTCTCTATTTTTTTGAGTGTCAATACTCATCATCTGTGGCACTGGGTTGGTCACTTCAGGG
>VWZY01009800.1:0-19311 GCA_013399075.1 Chloroceryle aenea
GGGGACTGACAGGAGCTTGGCTGTAACTCTCCCGTTAATCCATGTGGTGCTGGTATCTGCTGTAGTGCAGCAGGTAACTCATTCCCTGCACTTCTGGGGTTTCTCTTCTGGCATCGCGTGGCTGGTGTAGATTTGGACTGTAGAATGAACGTGCTGGAGCCAAGGGAATGGTGCTGCGAGGTCTGTGCTGACCACTTTGGGTTATTCTCTCTCTGTACAGCTGCTGTTTCCGATTTGAGGCTCCCTCTCTGGCAATAAGAAGGGGAGAGGAGATGCTGCCAGATGTGCGCCCAAAGTGCTCTGGGGCTGCTGTGGTGTAGAGGGAAGTTTGCTTATGCAAAGCATCCTCCACTCTGGTTTGAGCCTTATTGAAGGAGCAGCATCTGCTGCTAATCTCCTCTTTGTTCTTCCCAGAGGCCTAAAGCAGAGATTGCACTTGCTGAGCTGCTGGGGACACGGGGGAATAGTCAGCACTGAGGTCCAGGGTCCCTGTTAATCCCCAGAGATATGTGATCTAACAAGTGCGTGTGGAAGAGCTGAGCCCTCCTTGCTGTGAGCTTCTGGATATCGCTAAGGGAAGAAAATCTCACCTGGTAAAAGCTGTGTGCTCCTGTAGAGCTCTTGGTGCCTCTGCAAGTGCCACCTGAAGGCTGATATTAACCCTTCTTGCTATGCCTGGAAAGGTTGCTAAAGATGGGGGGGAACTGCTCCAAGTGAGGAAGAACATCTGTTTATTCTAAGGTAAATCTTCTGGAAAGACCTGGATGCATCACTCATCAGCTGAAAGGGTGAAGTAGGCTTAGATAATGCAACCCCCTTTCTAGAGAGTGAAAGGAAAACTTCTTCCCAACCCCAGGCACCCTCAAAGCCACCATGACACCTTTGGGTGGCCTGCTAGCCCCT
This sequence comes from Chloroceryle aenea, assembly GCA_013399075.1. NCBI lineage: Eukaryota > Metazoa > Chordata > Aves > Coraciiformes > Cerylidae > Chloroceryle > Chloroceryle aenea. Next base: position 904 of record VWZY01009800.1, read on the forward strand.
CTCCTCTGGGTGCTAACACCCCAGTTGGAGGAGTGGTGGTGAGCAGAGCGCAGCAGAGGGCTGTGTTCAACAGATGTCATGCTGTAGCTGCTGCTTAGCTGCTCTGTTCTGCAGTCTGGAGGGGGATAGGGACAGCTGTGGATGATCCCTTCCCCCTACCTCCCCAGTCCCCAATGTCTTATTTCAGGGAAAGAATTCAGTGTCTCCAAATGTGTGGCCTGGTGGGGAATTAGTGCATGGGGACAGAAATCGGGCATGGTTACATGATAACTCCATGCTGACACAATCTTGTTATGTCTGTGCCTGTCCCACCGGGGCAGTTGTGAAGCAGGAGGGGATGCTGTGGTGGGAAGGCTGTGGCTGGAAGCTGCTGCTTCTCCATATGTCTGGCTCTGGTGTTCTTAGAGGGATGCACAAGCAGCCAAAAATGATAAACGCCTTCTGGAAGTAGAGCTCGGTCCTCTCGTGTGCACCAAGCTGCATCATCTGTGCTAACTCTGTCCTACTCCATTCCTGAGCTGCCTGGTTAGGGATGTGTGCTGGAGAGGACACTTGACTGTCTGGGGTAAAATGAGGGACAGGCTTTTCCCTTGCTCTGGGAGATGCTGTCAGGCTCGGTGCTGCTCCCTGGGAGCAGAAGAGAAGCAGCTTGACCTAGAGCTGATACACAGCAGGTCCTGTCTCTGCTGTGTATGAGCAGAGTCTCTGTAGGCACCTGCTCAGGAGGGGTTAGTTAGCCCTAACAACTGGAAAGCAGCTCCAAGAGCCTGGCTTCAGGGATGTGCTGATTCTGCAGCTCCTCAGCCTTGTCTGATATGAGATTTCTTAATGTTAGGGAGGAGAAAGACCTGCAAAGCTGAGCAGGACCTGATGGCTTGTGGTAGGTTTAGAGCTGCCTGTGAGGATGCTTCATGATGGTGGGTACATTTTAGGGGCAGAGAATGTATGGGAGACCGTTGCCAGCGGACCCTATACCAGAGGGGAAAGCATCACCTTGAGATAAGTGACTGAGACTGCCTTGAGATGCACTAGCTGTTCTAAAAGTCAGTCTGCTTTTACATTCAGCCATCTCCTCTGCAGCTGGGCTGTCTGAAAACTAATTTGCACCATATTACAACTGGCTCGTGGTGTTGGGGTTGGTTTGGAGCAGCCCCAGCCTGCTGGGATCCCTGAGAAAGAATTGCATTTCACTTCTTTCCCCTCATTGCTCTGCTTTTCTTGTGCTTTACAAGCTTTGAGTGCGGGCACCTCCCCTCCTTCCCTTTCCTCTCACAAATGTAGCTAAGGGGGTGATGGAAATGCCACAGCAGCATCTGGGAATTGTGTTGGGTCTTGTGCTACTGGGCTTTGGAAGTGGCAGATGACAAGATTAGCCATGCTGGGGTAAGAGGCAGGCCGTTTAACTTCAGCCCTGCTGTGCCTTGCTGCTAGTGGGAAGGCAAACTGCTCTGGAGGAGCTGCCTGGGCTGTGCATCCGAGCTTCCAACTTGTCCAGCCCATAAATCAAACCCTCTCCATTTCTTTCTGGGTGTTCCAATAGAAAGCCTCATTCAGTTTTGCTGCACCCCTTTTTTTTGTGTGTCTTGCTGGAAAAAACCCTTGGTTTCTGCAGGCTGGGATTTTCTTCCAGCAGCAGCAGGAGCCGAGCAGCTCTTCCCCTGCTGCAAACACTTGTCAAGACAGTAGTAATGTTACAAGTGGCTCATGCTTACATAGTGTTTATATTGACAGATTGCAATGTTCTTCATAAATGTAACTGATCCCTACACTGCACGCAGGCAACAGGAACCCTTAAATGCTCGCGTGGGGGAGAGGGAGGGAGGGGAAGCATAACTTGCCCTAATTTACCAACACACCACCAGCAAGAGCAGGTTCATTGCTGCACAGTGGGGTTTTTTTTTCAGTGTGGGAAGTGCAATATATTTTTATTCCCATTAGCAGGTGCAGGAGAGGTACCCCCACTACACTTGAGGTGCCCTGTGATTCCGGGTGTGATTTAGCTAAAATTTCTAGGGAAAGATCTGCTTACTGGACTCGTTCAGGGGTTGTGACCACCCTGATGGGGAGGGCTCTTAAGGGAGCTGCGAGTCAGCGTGAGTTTCTGAACTATGTCACTACAAGCGTGTGGCATCAGCTTGAATGTCATCTCCAATAAAAGCAAGCCCACGGGTGCTGGCAGGATTTGCTGCCTGGGTTTTTTTTGTCCTCCTTTTTTTCCCCCAGCCTGTGGGTTATGTTCAGTGCTAACATGGCTGTTGCCTATCAAGAATTTCTGTACCTGTCACTTGATGGTAGTGTGGGGCCACAGGCTCACGCCTGCAGCTTCAGCCCAAGGCGTGTGAACTCCTCGGGAAGCTGTTGCTTAGCCAGGCCACAGCGTGTTGGCTTTCCAGACGCGCCGGTCGGCTCTGGCGTGTGTGAGATGGAGCAGCTGGTTCTCACAGCACAACCCAAAAAAACAAAAAACCTGGACTCGGGTGGCCAGGGAGGAATGCGGCACGCAGGCAAACACAGCTGGAGCGTAAGGAGGCAGCTCCTGGGGCTGGGAGGGTGGCTTTGCCATCCCACCCTGGGGTGGTTCTGCTTTTTTCTAGATGGTGGTGCTGGTTTTGAAGGTGCTGGGTTTATGGTTTTCTTTGGAATAGGAAGGGTGTGCCTGGCTTTGTTGTCTGATGTTTTTTTTTGTGTATTCTTTTTTTTCCCTGCTGCTTTTGAGCTGGGTAAATTGTCGCATAGAGATTGATCTGTCTGAGTCCTGGCTGGCTTTGCTCCCAAAGTTGGCCTCTCTGGGTCAATTCAAAGCAATGTTTAACCTCCATCCCTCTGCAAAGGGGAGCAGCACCATGCCCAGAAGGAGCATTTCTTTTGAGATGCTTGAAGGTGGCACTGGATGTGATAAAGTGCCCTAGTAACAAACCCAGGAGCACTTATCCTGTTGGACAGGACAAGAGGTGATGGCTTTAAACTAGAAGAGGGGAAATCCAGACTGGATAGAAGGAAGATTTTTTTGATACTCAGGATGGTGGAACAGGCTGCCCAGAGAGGTGGTCGCTGCCCCAACCCTGGAACCATTCCAGGTAAAGTTGGCCGGGGCTCTGAGCACCCTGCTCTAGTTGCAGATGTCCCTGCTCCCTGCAGGGGGGTTGCCCTAGATGAGCTTGAAAGGTCCTTTTGAAACCAAACTGTAGCATAATTTGGAAAAATGTGTAGGCAGCTAAGGTCTGCTAGACCTGCATCTTCAGCCCTGGGGAGCAGGATCTGCCCTGGATCAGGCTGGGAAGTACCTGAAAGCTCCTTCCACCTGGAGTGTACTTGGAGCATGGAACAAAACCTTATTCAAAGAGGGATGAGTATGTTCTAGCCTTATATACTGGCTTGGCTGTGTTGCTTGAGACTTGGGTACCTCGTGCCTCAGTTTCCCTTAATTGGAAAGATGCTGAAGGTGGTTTTCTCTGAACTCAACTTAATGGTGAGCATTGTGTACAGCTTCTGTGCCAAATTATTGCTGCTTTTTTTTCCCCTTAGAGTTATGGATGACTCCCCTGGGGGAGAAGATGGCTTGTGAGGAGAATATGGAGCATATCCTTGGCAAAGCAGGAGGCCAGGGACTTTCTTTAGTGCAATTGGTGATGCAGAACTAGAGACTAGGAATCTATAGAACTCTGGTCTGCCGGTGAAAGACCTGGTCAATGATTAACTTGCTTTCTGGAAGCTGCTCACAACAATAAAAGGGAGTCCAGCCCCACAACCCCAACACAAAAAGCCCATGAGTGTTTAATAATTAAAGGCCTTGTGCTTTATCGTGGGGTAATGAGAATTGCCTTCAGGCTTATTCAGTGGTAGGTAATTGAATTAGGTTGTGGGATTGGGAAGGGGGAGGGTGAAGTGGAAGGTCTGGAAGATTGCATGGAGAAGCTGATGTGATGCTTCTTATCTTGACTAAGTTCTGACTGGATTTTGTAATTTTTTTGATGCTTGCTTCATTCTTATCTTTTTCATCTGCTTAATCCACTGTGCTGGCAGTCTTGGTGTGATGGCCTCCTGGAGAAGATGTTCCTGTCCCAGGGATGCTCTATTCCCTCCATCTAGGGGATGCTGCTGCTATTTTTATTCCTTATGTTTTCCTCGGTGAAATGTTGATATTTTAAGGCTTCTTTCTTTTTTTTTATTGGAAGAGCCAAGCTAGAATACATTGCTGAGCTATACCATTTGTGGAGGAGTCTGACTAGCCAGAGGAGGTACAGAACCAGTGAGCATCACCAGTGCTGCCACAGCATGAGGCAGTTCCTGATGCAGAGCTGCACAGGGGTGGTGGGAACTGCTGCAGGTTAGACCTGGCTACCCTGTCTCCCTCATGTCCACATGTGTAGCTGTTCTTGAAGAGAAACTTAGGCTGGAGGCAGGGTTTGAAGCTTTGAGGCCGAGAAGATGCTTTGTTGGAAGCACTCTTGATAGGATGGCACTTGTGTAGTTCATCCTAAAAGCCTATGCTAGATATGAATTGAACTTCTTTACCCCAAGCTCCCTGATTGTCCAGGTAGCAACCTGCCAGATTGCCAGTGCTTCCCTGAGGGTTTGTGTTGAAGCAATCCAAGAAGTCTCACGTACCTGGCTTTCCAAACTGCAAACATACTGAGCCTCTGGATTCCCTCCACAGCCTTTCTCTGCAGACAAAAAAAAGCTCTCTAGTGGCTCGTAGCATGTTAATGCAATTGGTTTCTCCATCTGAGCAGCCTTCAAGACCTGCTGGTTGCACTGTTGAATGCTAATGGAAGGCTGCTGCTTCTCCTGCAGGATGTGGCTGCAGGGAGACTGGTGCTGCAGGTCCTGGACCAGTGCATCCTCTGGATGGAGGCAGGACTTGTTTTCCTAACTTCCTGCACACAGAGCTGGGGAGCCAGCTCGGGTCAACCTGAGTAGGAGCCAGAAATGATGATGGGTGGAAAGGGTTAACCCTTTAGAAGCTGTTTATGTTTAATTTCACGTTTTCTCTCTTTCCCTGGTTTTTAACTGTGCTTTAAGGCTCCCTCAGAGTGCAGCTGTGAGTGCTAATGAGCCTTATCTCTTGAGATACTGTCATAAAATACACTTATGAAGTTTATCAGCTCAGTATGCTTTACATTTTATTGTAATGCATGTTTGCACTGTGCTAAGTGGAACAGGGAGTATTTTGACTACATGAATAAACATAGCAGTTATGGGATTTGCTTTATCTGATAGAAAACTCTATCCTGACTTTTTTTTTTCCTTCCTTTGCTGTTCCTGAGAAGTCTATTTCAAATGGATCGAGCAGCTCATGCATGTGCTATGTGGGCTTCCAGTCTGCTCGTGACCTTAAATCATTCTTCTCTAAGGTGTGGGGAGTATTTTGTTAATTCAGTTGCTGAAGGATTTCTTTGGGGGGAAGGGGAAATGACAGGTTAAAAAAACTTGAACTCTTCCTTTGGAAAGAACACAGAGCAAAACAGCTCTTCTATACATCCACTGTAGAACATGCAAACTCAACAATATCTGACATTAATGCTGAGTCTGTGCTGGCTTGGAAGGTAGCGTGGAGTGTGCAGCTCATGTTGATGGGATGTCAGGCTGTATGGGACTTGGCATGGATTTTATGAGCAGATTCATTTGGCCTAGCTCATGAAAACAGCATTAATTGGATAGCCAGATGCTTATGGAGGGTTTTTTAAGGGGGGGGGGGGGGGATTGCTCTCGCGCTGGCATGTNNNTTGCTCTGACTTCTGCATTTGCTGGATGGGCAAGTTTCACAATTGTAGGAAAAGTTTCCTTTCTTGGAAAAACTCCTTGGAGTCCCAGAGACTGAAGTAACATAAATGTCCATTGACTGTGCATAGTAGGAGGTCGCTTCTTGGGCTGGGGAGTGACATGGGATTTCCTCTAGATGTGAATGTGAATGTAGCACTGAGATGCCCATAGAATATCTAAGCTTTACTTAAAAAAAAACAAAGCAAACAAAAACCAAACCACCAACAAGACCCCTGTCAAATGGACCTGTCTGACTAGGGGAATGCTGGGAAGAATGGGCAGAAGTTTAGTCCATAGCCTTGGTCTGCTGTTAGGAAACCTCTCAAACCAGACTTAGAGCAGCCTCCCAAAGCAAGCAGTGTTGAGCAACTTGCTGCTTTCAGGGCAGAGTCTTTTGGGGAGAAGCTGGCTGATGAGCAACAGAATTGTTTTCCATTGCCTCTTAGATTACTTTTTTCTCCATCTTTAGAGTCTAGCAAAATTAATAGCTTGAGATACACAAGGGTGTCTTGAATCTGACCTCTGAGTGATGCCTTAATGTGTAAAATAAAATCATAGAATCACAGGTTGAAAGACCTCAAGGATCATCTGGCCCAACCTTTCTTGGGGAAAAAAACATGATCTAGGCAAGATGTCCCAGTGCCCTGTATATGGACTGGATTTCATTATGATGGTGAGCTCAGACCTTTAAATATCCTCACTGTAATGTCCTCTCTGTCTTTTGATGTCCTTTTTTTTTTAAGATTGGCCTCATACTTTGTATTGCAATGAAACAAAGCCAGGCAGCCCTGGCAGGGGGTTGTAACTGCACTTCTGCTAATGATTAGAGCTGAAGATTGTAGGTGAAGCTGTTTCTGCTGTGAGGCTGGCTCTGCATGTTGCAGAGGACTGACCTCTTGTGGGGCTTTCTAACTTCATCCTCTAGCACAGTTAGAGCCCAGAGCCCAGACCTCCCTCTGATCTTTCTTTGACTTCAGTGCCTCCTGATGTCAATGGAAACACCCAACTTCCATAGGGCAGAGCCTCTCCCAAGGCAATGCCTCTCAGCATTGTAGCTGTGGCACTTAGGGACATGGGTCAGTGGTGCCCTGGCAGTGCTGGGTTAATGGTTGGACTTGATAATTTTCAAGATCTCTTCCAAGCAGAATGATTCTGATTCTGTGACTGAGTGTGGATGAGGGTACATCAGGCTAAGCAAGGCAAAATACTTGGCCAAGCAGGGAGAATGTGCTTCCACTTGACTTGAGCCTAGGAAGGTCCCTGTGTGTTTTGGTGTTTCTCAGCTTCTTGATGTGTGCTATGACCTCAGAGTGTCTGGAAGCCAAGTTCAGCTCTGGGTTGGGGTATTAACCTGGTGGGACTGAGTACCTGGGAAGCAGCTGAGTGTGACTGCATTTGAGGATCCAATATGGGCAAATCCTTTTGGGTAGGCACCGTTGGCATTAGCTCCTAGTGAAAGAAATTACTTCAGAGAAGCTTGCCCAGCTCAGGGACACAGAGTTCAATTTATTGCTTTGCTGCAAGCCCTGCTGTGCCCAGGGCTGCCCATCTCCTCTGACAAGAAACCCTATCCTGGAGCCCAAACCCCTCTGGGGACAGTTTACCAGAACTGATACTTGAAGCAAAACAAGTCAGTTCTTTTAAATAATCTTGACAAAATTCTTTTCTAGCCCTAATCCTCTTCCAGTGTAAGGTGAGATCTTGAAATACCTGGCAAACTCAGAGCAGAGCTCTCTCTGCATCTCTGGGCCTCTCTATAATCAAAGATGAGGGGGGTAGGGATGTTTTCAGCCCCTGTCAAAGATAAATCTCCTGCTGGGAGCAAGCGGGGACCTATTTCCCAGCCTGTGGATGGCAAGCTGATCGGTCAGGCCAGAGGTGAAGCAGTCCCTTTGGCTGAATTACAGGGTCTAACCAAGGATCCAGCTCTTCCTTTGGCTCATTAGCACGGCTGTATTGCATCCCTGGTGGCTGCTGCTATCTTCTGTCTCGTCCCATGTTGACTCTGGAAATCCAGAGGTGTTAGCATCAGTTCAAAGAGAGGGATTAAGCTCAAGTGCTGCTCTTAGGAGAGTGAGAACTGGACTAAACAAGGCTTTGAGCAGCCCCTGTGGTCAGGGTTGGAAGCCCTAATGTCCATGCTGGTTGCTGTAGCTGGTAAAAATATGCTTAGAGCCAAAGACTTGTCTCTGCAAGGTGCAGAGCAGATGCTGGGCCAGAGAGCTGGCATTTGGAGAGGAGTGAGACCAGGCACAATCCTGCATTTGTCTCCAGAACTTTCAGAGTGATCAGTAGCCCTGCAGCAGCAACACATCTCAGTTGATGTGGTGGAGATGCCTGGAAACTAATGGCAGTTTGTCTCTGGGGTGCTGGTGGTTCCAGTCTTTCCCAGTGCATGACCTGGGGTCCCAGTGGGCTGTCCCAGACAAGGGCTTGTGGGATGTACCAGGGTAAGAGAAGGGCATCCACTCTCAGCACTGCATCCCTTGAGGCAGTTGCTCGGAGTGCTGCAAGGCTCTTGGAAAACCTGAGAGCTGGCACTGGAAAGGGGGAGGTGAGCTTGAAGGCTTGTCCTTTTGACTCACTGGAGTCTGGGACTGCCCCAGGCTTGATGACCCTGGTACGTGTGTCACTAGCCATACTTTTACCCTGTCCCCTAGCAGCTGGTGAGTGTTGGATGCTTTTTCCTTGCAGACCATGCTGTAGGTGTGTTTGGGGGGGATCTCGTGGTGGGGAGGGGGGTGATGACCCCACCTGCTCCCAGAGGCTGACTGCTCCAGCATGGAGTGTGGTGTGAGGCTGGTGAGCTGCTCTTGGTGCTTCAGTTGCTGCTGGACAGATCAGCAGCTCAGAGGCAGGGGCACTTGGGTAGCTTTGTCTAAACAGATGATCTTTCGTGGGGCTGTTTAGTCTGTTAGCAGAGCTCTTTGCAGCACTCCTTTCAAGTGCTTTTAATTGAAGTGGCTCTAGAGCTGGTGTCTGATCTGTCTGGATGCTTCAGAGGCCAGGAGCAAGTTTTGCCTTGTTGCTCCATGGGGGTGAAAGGAGCGAAGAAATTGCCAGGCACTTGCATGGCTTTGGGCACATTCATTAACCTCAGGCTACAGCAGCTTGTAAACCAGGGCTGGTTTAATAGAGAGCAAGTTGAGCTGACCCNGAGCTACTGCTCCCATTGCAGCAATGGAGGGGGTTGGAAGATGTGTGTGGGACCTACTGATGGCTTAATGAGCTCTGAAATGCTAATGAGCAGGAAACCCCTAGCTTTGGCCTGGGAGATCTGACTGCAAAAGAAGCTGGTGCAGCTGAGGTGTCATTTTAGGCATGCAGTGCGGCCCCTGCTATCCTTTTCCAGAACCTTGCTGGGAGATGCACGGCTGGATTTTTCAGGGTAGCTGCTGCCCTTGCATAAAGCACCAGCCACACATTGCTCTTGCTACTTGTCAGCTGCCTGAGAGCCTCTGTTTGTGTATCTAAAACCTGAAGGCTGGAGAAGGAAGAAACCTGACCAGTGCAATGGAAACCTTCAATTCCCTGCTGTCCCAGGAGGAGAAGAGTAGCTTCAGGCTGGAGCTAGGAATGAACTTCATTCGTAGGCTGCCTCGCCTCTCCAGGAGATCCAGCCAGGAAAAATATCAACAGTTCCATTAAAAAGTCTGCTGGTTTGCTAAAGTAGTGGAATAAACATACCTGTAGGCATAACGGCCTGAACCACACAGGAAACATTAAGGAGAACGAACACACGCAGGCTCGCTCCCTCTCCCCCTCTGCATCTACCAGATCAAAAACACGGCGCGTCCATGGCAATGAGTAAATCAAACAGCAGCTGGGGGGATTATTCTTAGCTGGGGAAGAACTGGCTTGGATCAGAGGGGCTGGGTGCTTTCCTAGAAAGGCAAAAAACCTGTGCTGAGCCTGCTCTGTGCTGCTGCTTGGGCTGGAGGAGGGGGGACCTGCAGTAGAATTGGGGTAGGATGGGGTTTGGGGTGGTTGTTGGATGTCTTTTGATTTCTAACCACCTTCTACCCTGTTTTTGTGGGGCTGGATTGCTTTTGCCCTAACCAGTTGAGTCCAGTTTTAAACCTGGGGTGGAAACCAGTGGGAAGTGGGTAAATACCCTGGGAGCTGGCAGAAGAATGGGGTGGGTGTGATGGCACTAAACAGGAGACCACCCCTTCCCAGCCATGAGTGTGTGGTGGAGATGGTCCCTTCAGTCTGCCCCTGAGCCCACAGTGCATCTCCTGACATCTCTGGAGACTTCCACACTTGTATTGCATATGTCAGTGAACTTCAGGCATGGCTTGAAGATGCTGCCAGTGCCTTTTGGACCCAGTTACCTGGTCCTTGAGCTGCCCATATAAACAAGCTTCCCCCTTGGCCATACCCAACATATAGGGTACGTACAGAAAATACATGTGGAAAATGCCTTTGGTTGCAACCAGATGGCACCTGTCAAGCACCAGTAGACATTTCTATTAGTGTTCTTATTTGAGTGTCTTGGACCACTCCCAACCTCTGGAGAGCAAACCAGCTCTGCTGTAGCTGTCCTCCCAGAGGCAGATTGATGTGATTATTGCCTCCTGGAGACAGTCCCCTGTGCTCCCAGGCCTCATCTGCACAGCCACTGAGCACAACTAATCTGAACTGACTTTTAAAGTGGATTAGTTCAATTACTCTTAACTAGCCCTGGTAGAAACACTCTCCTTGGGGATTAAAGGTCCTTAATTCACTTTAACACACTTAATTTTCAATGCAAATCAGGCTAAACTGAATTAAGGGCACTTCAGAGCCCTGTGTGGAGGCACTCCTTCAAAAGTGATGTGGTTTAGCCACTCTGCTTTGCATTCCCATGCTCGGTCCATTCCAGGCAGTGTTGCTGAAGTGTCCCCTTACAGATGACTAATATAGGCAGCCTCTCAGATAGAAAGCTGCAAACACATTACCCAGGCTAATGTGTGAACCAGCTCCTGTGAAGAGCTCCTGCATCTGCTGATTCAGTGCCTAAACTTGCACAGCCAGAGGGTTTGAGGTGTTTGCTCTCTTGTTTTTTCACTTTTTTTTTCCTTTTCCACTTTTTTTAAAAATTATTCAAACCAAGCTCTTTGCTTTTTCACTTAAAAATGCAGGGCAGTGAGTCACCAGTTGTTTTTTTCTCTGCTGTCCTTAACTTGCTGGATGAAATGGGAGCACTTCACCAGCACACTCATCCTCTTAGCTCAGTGCTTTTAACTCTCCACTTGAAGATGAGCTGTGGTTGTGACAAGAGATTGGCCTCTCCTGAAGCCTGAGTGAAAAATAGTCATTGCATGTGATGCCCTGGGCAAACTGGGCAGGATAATTCATGCTTTGGAGGGAGCTGGGTGGGCCAGGGGTTTTCTTCTGTGTCTTAAGGATTGGGTGATGTGTGTCTTGGGGAGAAGAGGGGAATCCTTCCAGCACCAAGTGAGGGGAAGGTCCCCGAGTGTGTGTGGAATTATCCCTTTTTTTGCTGTTTTCCTTCATCCTGACCCTAAACATTTTGACTGTGTTCCAAAGGAGAGAGGAGGCAGCACTCCTACCTCTGCAGATGAGGTTCTCCATCCCCTGTAATTAACTGTTTTAACACCATCCTGACCTCTTGGGCTTCACCTGAGACCCTGGTTTTGCTGCTCTGGGCTTAAATTTAATCCCTACTGTGTGGCTGCTAATAGACTGGGGTGGGCATGGCAGTTTGGGGAGGAGATGGCACAGATTTGCCATCCTTCACAGGGCCATTGACCAAGGAAAGGAAGGGTTAAACCTATGACTGGATGTGTGGACACTGCTCTTGGTCCTGCTTCTTCATCTTGCCAGAGCAAAGGTTTATTTTGCTAATAGCCCTGTGTAACTTCACTCTCCTCTCCTTGCATCTCCCTCTGCTTATGTTTCAGCTCCTTTACTTAATTTAGGATCACTTGAAAGATAGGTCACCAGTTTGGGTGGTCACAGGAGCAGCTGGCAGCTATATCAGCTTTTTTTACTTTTTGGGGGGAGGGTGAACAAACTTTCAGTTTCTTCAGCTCTAGTTTTTCATGGCTCTCATGACAAGTTCCATGGTGCCTCCACAGGCTGTGGAGAAGGGAACAGTGTTGCATGTGAACAAGATGTAGATGCTGCTGTACTGGGGCTGAAACCACTCTGGGACCCCCTCAAAAGACCCCCTGTGCTGCTGTGCAAAGTCTGCATCTTATGGGCATGGTGGAGGAGAGGTGTGGCCAAAGCTGCTGCTGGTCCCTTTCTAGCCAGGGATTTGGAGATGTTCAGGGCTTGTTAAGGTTTTATTTGGAGGATCAGAGGTGGAAAGACACAGCAGCCTGCTGTGGCTGCATAATAAATTGGGTCTTGGAAATGTCCCTGTTTTAAGGGTCTGAACACTCCCTAGCAGGCACCTTCCCACACCAAGCTTTCAAATGTTCAATGAAAGATGCTCTCCACTGAGCCTGGCTCCTTTCATCGGTGCTTCACTTCCTAGCAATAAAGGTTTTCCTCTAAGAGGTGATGGAAATTTCTCTGGCTGCACCATAAATTAATTTCATCTTATTTACATTACCACTGAGAAACTCCTCCTTCCTTCTCTGTAGCAGCTTGTGCATGGCTGAAGAACATCACCATGTTTCTCTACAGTTCCTGGCCTCCTTCAGCATTAGTCATGAGGTGGGCACAAACAATGACAACATGGGTGTTTGTTGATGTAGTTATGCATTAAATCTGGTTTCTCTGGCTACGTTTCCTGGAGAAGTCATGTAAATTAGTGCCCAGGTTTTTTTCCCTCTTATTCAGTGTACCCTCAAAAAGGAATACTCTGAAAACTCTCTACTAGAATGGGAGGTAGAGGGGAAACAGTGCTATAAATTTCTTATCTCCTTAGGTTTTTAATTACTTAGTTCCATCTAAAAATATCAACTCATAAGTGTCAAAATTGGGAGTTAAGGGAGAAGTGAGATGATGGTTGAAGGGTTTTATGGCTTTTTGTGATTTCAGGTTGGTAAGTACAAGCTTCAGAGGTTGAATTCTGTCTGTAGTCAAGTGATGACTAAGAGAAGGACTGGATGGAGGACAACTAGATGGAGAAGCTGAGCAGAAATAAAACTGGAGGAGTATCTTGGCTGCTACCAAGTCCTGTGTCTGTGGCTAAAAACTGATAGACAGATACCCAAAGGAGAGAGATCTTTGGAGACTAAGTTGTTGTCCAATTAGATGAGACCACCATCTTCTCTGCTCCTTATAAATGTACCTTTAACAGATGATGGCATTCTCTTAAAACCACTGAGAACTCTTAAAATCAATCAAAAAAAATCTCACAATGGGGATTTTTATCCTGCTTAATGGGTTCAGACTGGAACTATTTCTTGATCTCCCATTGCCCTGTTTCCAGCAGCCTCTGGACACCCTGTGGGCTGCTGCATTTAGGTGCCAGCATAATTTGGTAAGGATTTGCCCTTTTTAATGGTTTCTTTCCCACCTCACTCTTTAAAGCTGCTCTAATTCCATAGTGCCCCAATTGTGGTATGCAAATTTTAACAGGAAAATTGCAGCCAATATATTTTAAGATCCTTATGGGCAAGCAGCCCCCTGCTTAGCGTGATAAATTTGGACAGCTTTTCTCACTGAGGAAAATAAAAAGCCTTCCAAATCAAGAAAATTATGCAAGCAAATCCGATGAGTGTGCTCTAAAATTAAACTTGCCTCTCAAGGTCTGGAGCCTTCAGGGTGGAAACCAATGAAGATTATTTCAGGGAAGCTGTAAAGCCTTGTCTGGGGCATGTCCAGTGGTGCCCTAAAATTCTCTTGCTCCGTTGATCCATTTGTCCACTTGTTGTGACAAAATGTGTGTGAACACACAACTGTCAGAGACCATCCTTGACCAGGACCAGCTCCTCCTCATCCTAAATGAGGATGCTCTTTGCTAGGATGCTCTTTTCTTGCTGCTGCCTTCATTGTCCTTCCTGTTACTACCTAAACTCATCTCCCCTTACCATCTGAAGAATTCACTTCTAATATCTATTCTAAATCTGCCTCCTTTTGGTTTGAAGCCATTGCCCCTTGTCTTATCACCACGTGCCCTAATGAGTTCACTCCAAACTTTTCTCTTGGCCACCTTTTAGTAGCTGAAGGCTGTAATAAGGTCTCCCCAGAGCCTTCTCCAGACTAAAAACCTCTACTTCTGTCTGACAGGCTCTTCCCAGGGCAGGTGCTCCAGCTCTCTGATCATTTTTTTGTGGCCCTCTGAACCTGCTTGGACAGGTCCATGTCTTATTTGAGTGTTTCCATGAAGTTTTCCCATGGGGACTCTGATGCCAAACTCCTTTCCATTTTGGGGTGGGAGAAGTTAAGACCATCTCTGCATGCACAGTATTCCCAGCTTCAGTGGGAGTCAGCTGAGCCCCTTCTTAGCTTTTGTGCTGAGACAGCCTTGGGCTGTTGATAAACTGAGGTGATCTTAAGGGGTTCAAGGCCCTTCTGGCTGAAGCCAGATGGAAACACCTGGAAAGTCTTAGCGGGAAGCACCTCATGTTATGTTCTTAGCTCTTGTTGTACCTAACAGATCTGTCAACTCAGCTGCAGGAGATATGGCCATCTGGGGAAAAAATCTCCCCTAATTTGCTTTTACTCCTGTTTGCAGACTGCTGACAGGTTTCTAGCAAACACACAAAGCATTTGTTAGTGTTGCTATCCTTTCCCTGGACCTGAGTCATTCTCTTTCCTTCTTGGCCCTTGGTCCTCCTGAGCTCTTGCAGCCAGGAGACACTGAAATCCCAAATGTGCAAAATACAAGATGGATAAACATCTTAATCTCACGGATACTTCCATCTAAATGTTTTCTGAGGCCCTCCTGCAAGAAGGATTAGCTGGTAACAGCGGCTGAAAGGTCGTAGCCTGGCTTCGACCTGTGCTGCTGCTGCTGCTCAAGATGCTAAAGGCGTGTGAAAGCTTCAGATGCCATCCCTGTTCTCTTAGCCTCCTGTGTGTCCTCCCTGGCTTTGGACCTTGGTTTTGGAGCTCTGCCTGCCAGCATTAGCCATTGTGATAGCGTTGCCCAGAGCGCCCAAATGTGACATGTATCAACTGGCATTTTGGCTCCACTAAGTGTTAAGATTTTTCCAGTGTAGGTTTATATCTGTATTTTTTTTTCTTTCTCAAGTGTGTGCATATTACTGGTATGATTTATTTTCAGGCTGTAACATTGGTTTTATCACTTGAAATACTTTGGAAACTTGGAGGGCTTTTGTAATTAGTTGCAAGCCTTCTTTAACCTGGGGAAAAATTCCAATGTGAAGAATGCTTTTGATTCTCAAAGACATTATGTTACAGAGCTCTGGTAGGAAGGTTTCTTCTCAGCTTTGTGTTACTTGGGCCTTACTTTCCTCCCTGGTGCTGATGTTTACTTTGATGCAGTTGATTTTGCTTCTTGACAGCTCTAGAACAGATCAGAGTTACTGAAATGTCAAGACTACTTGATAGTCTTGAGCACTTTCAGAAACTCTTTGACACAGGGTGGAAGAAATGATCACAAACAGTGCTTTTGATGACAAGTAATAGCAATAGTTGTGTGCCAGGATGGGTTATTCTTGCTCCCTTCTATCCTCAGACCTGCTGCTCAGCCTGTAAAAACAAAACAACCAAAAAAATACCTCCTGGTTGGTTCTTTCTGACAAAATAAAATGTTTTCCCCTGATTTTAGTTTCAATATTGCTTATTGCTCCAGCTGGCTATGTAAGTTATATGCTGTTAGGGCACTTTCAACCCTTGCTATTTCAGGGCTGGAGAGGGGTAAACTAGAGGGATTCCTTTCTTCACCACCGAGAAAACAAATGTCCCACTGGGAATTGTGGTGGGGAGAAAGCTGGCAAAGCAAGTGAGATCCTGCCACTCTTGTTCCTGTGGTTCAGCCTGCAGAACTGCAAGCGTAACCCACGCTCGCAGGGTTTCAAGGAAGTGAGGTGTGAGACTTGTGGGTTAATATCCCTTGGGGATGCAGGTCAGGGGATGCTGGATGCCTCCGTAACCTCAGGGAAGGCTGGAGGTTGGTGGAAGGCTCGGCAGAAGGCGCAGCGTTGGGAGACTGAGGCTGGGGGGGGTNCGGGGGGCGGGGGGGGGTGGGGGGGGTGTGGGATGGTTTTCTTGACACGGGGCCAACTGGAAAGTCTCAAACTCAGACGAAGAAAGGGGCTGGGGAATGTGATACCGTCTACCAGGGGAGGACGTAAAACCGAAAAGGACGTAGCCAAGTTTTGTCGTGGTGCTATTGGGTTTCAGCTGCTGCTTCAGCAATGCTCCTGGGCAGTGATTCGCTTAAAGCGCTGGGAATTCTGGTGCAGTTTGTACCAGAAGCCAAAGAGATACCTCTCTGTGGTGCTACAGATCTGTTTAAGGCTGGAATTCCTTGAATCTCCTGATTATTCCCCTTCAGCTCTTACTCACACCCTTCCTTTCAAATAGGCTCTGCCGTAGAGGTCAAGGGAAAATGGAACTTATGCTGAGCACAAGCGAGGTGTAGCTGGTGGTTCAAACCACCTTTTAATTCCTTTTGCCCTGCCTTTTGTCTGTTGCATGTTATCCAGTACTTTTGAGTGGACATTTCTGGTCTTGCTTACCCCCTGTGGCGAGAAAAATCTGTTGTGGAGACATTCACAGGCAGGTTGTTTCTTTTCTTGGAAGCAAAAGTCTGTACTCCTGCTCCAGTTTCCATAGATTTTATTATTTTTAGCCATTATTCATAGTGGTTGAATGGTGGGGTTTGTGTTTGGTTTTGGTTGGTTGATTTTTGTTTTGTTTGGAGTTTGATATTTTTTTTTGAGCTCTTATTGCCTAGGTGAGCACCTTTGGGATACTTTGATTAGATTCCTCCTAACTTTCATTTTTTAGCCTGTTGTCTCTAATTCTGATCAATTTTGGGTACTTGTGCCCTGCATTATCCTGGGGATGATGACTCGGTCTCTAGACCCCCTCAAAGAGGTGGGATGTGGGAATTGTAAAGCAAGCCCACATGCCTTTTGCAGGCAGATGGAAACTTCATTTCAGGCTGGAGCTGCTCTGGTTGGGAGTAGCTCTAATGAGCATCTGTTGATGGAGTAGTCCAGGGAGGAGGTTCTTGGTGTTCTTTATTACTGATCACATTAGGATATGAAAGACCAAGCTGAAAAGGAGGATACAGGTTGCTTTGTGAAGACTTAGAGCAAATCTCTCTTGCTTATGTAATATTCCTGATGTAATTTTATTTTTCTACTTTTTTTTTTTCAAATTTTCCCATGTCCAACTCCACTATGATATCCCAAATAGGTTTGTTATCTGAATGTTTATCTATGCCACAGGATTTTCCTGGTGTGCATAGACCCACTCCCTAGCTATAGGCTGGAGTGCCTGGGATTTGCTTGTCCCTTGCAGCAGTGCATCTGTGAGCAAATCCAGAAGCAGCCTGATTTAATGCCAGCTATCTGGAAATACCTTTAAATACACAATTACTCCTAATGTAAGTTTTAATGTAATTAACATCATTAAACTCCTTTGCAGTTTAACTGGGGGAACGTCCATGGTGAGCTGTGTAACTCAGTCATAGAATGGTTCAGGTTAGAAGGGACCTTAAAAATAATTTCCTTTCTGCACACACTGCAGTGGGATTTTGTTGTGATAGTGTGCAAGTTTTCTTCTGCAAAATCCTTGCCCCTTTTGGTGAAAGGGCAATTGCTAAATATTCCTCTTTACTGTTCTCATTAATGGTGTGGCCCCAAAGCTTGCTTAGAATACATTATGCAGGTTCTGCACTCAGTGGAAAATGCATTTGGCTCCTTGTGGGTGTTTTTAAGGTGCTGTCTGAGGCACAGAGCTCAGAGAAAGCTCTCAGGAGTCCACTGACCTGCAGCATCCCTTCTAGTGCTGAAAGTCAGCTTTCGTTTCATTACTTCAGAGTACTTAGTGGTCATCCCACGTTCAGTTGTCACACCAGGGAAACACAAACACTCAGTACCTGGAAAATGAGGCGTGCTAATGACTTGTGAACAACTGCACAAGCTCTTTCACTGAATTTGCCTTCTATCATCACCCTGCTAGAATGAATTTAATTCTCAAAAAATAGAACATCTCAGTGGTGTTCTCCCAAGATCCAATACCTATTTTCCATCTGGTTGTCCTGAGGGAATGAAGGCAAGATGGAAATCTGGGAAAGAAAGTATCTCGTGCAGTGCCCCTTTGTAAAATGTGACCACACAACCTTTTGAGATAGAACTGATTTCCTGATGCATACACATAATGGTGCTGATATTTCCTGGCCCTCGAGTCACTGAATTGAAAGTCATTTGTATATAGCAAGCATCTTCTTTTCACTTCTTCCACTTCTCAAAAGTTCACAAGGAATAATTTAATTACACACCTTCCAAATTGCTTCATCTCTTTCACAGAGGGACTCAAAAGAATTTTGAATTCAGTAGGAGCTTTGGGATATAGATCATAATTATTTCAAATGGGATGTCAGCTAAAAGCCTCTGAACCTGGGAAAAACTGGTCAGTCCTGGACTGGGAGATCCCAGCATGGTAGGAGTTGGAAGGGACCTCTGGAGAGCAACTGGCGCCAATTCCTGCTCCAGCAGGGCCACCCAGAGCAGTGGGGCCAGCGTTGTAGAGTCAAGGGGGGGA
>VWZY01009800.1:19339-93485 GCA_013399075.1 Chloroceryle aenea
AGAGACCCCACAACCTCTCTGGGCAGGCTCTGACACCCTTACACCAAAGAATTTTCTCTTTCTGGTCAGATGGAATCTCCTGGGTTCCACTTTGTGCCCACTGCCTCTTGCCCTGTCACTGGGCATCACTGACAAGAGCTGAAAGCTCATGACACTCTTGCTGTAACTTCATAACCTTTTCAAGGGAAAAGATTTGAGTCCTGCACTGTAGACTTGCTGAAGAGTGGAGCCAATGACATTTCTGACATCCAAGGACTAAAACTATTAAGAAAAGGGGAAATGTGAAATATTCTCCTTTTTCCTCAAGGTGTTTTTTGTGGCTATATGCTGCATTAGTTAAGTGGCCCCCATTTCCCACTTCAGTCCTTAGAAATGGCCATCATCTGGAAAGGCAACACCATGACAGCTTTGCACATCCCTTCATGCTCTTCTGTAGGTGAAAAGAGGTCACCACAGAGTGTACTTAAAGTCCCTTCTAACTCAAACCATTCTATTCTTTGTTGGGACTTCCTTGTCGGGCATGAGCAACTTGCAAATCACGTGGCTTTCTTACCTGGTTTGGTACTTGGGTCAGATTTCTGAGGCAGTGGTTGTAACTCAAGGCTTTCTCTGAGCTGCTGCTTGGAATTGATGTCAAGCAGTCCCAGCTACATGGAACTAGGGAGCAGTTCTCTGATAGATGAATATGGATACAGCTGTAGCATCCCACAGTGCTGCATCTTTATGTCCAGTCTTAAAGTGAGGCTCTGTCCACTCAAAAGCAACTAGAAATCTGTCAAAATGCCATGAAGAACAGCAGCTTTCATATTTGGGGAGCACTGGGCTGGTGAGGCACCCTGTGACATAATGTCTTTGCCCTCAGTAATCTTTTACCCCTTCCAACATCCAGGCACACAAGAGCCGATTCAATTCTTAATCTTGGTGTAACAAAACCACCTCGTGGTTTCTGTGTTTGAGTTGATCTAAATTGGGATGGCAGGAGCTCTTGAATCCAACAGCTTTAGGCTATTTTAGGTGGTGAAAATCTGCCATTGGCACTATGGGAGGCATTTATAAGTAACAAGCTAATTATGTAAAATACACACTGTCCACTTGTTAAGATCTTCTTAGTTTCATAATCTAATCAGAATTTGCTATGTATAACACTTGGCTTGTTGTCCTCCCCCTGCCTTTTTAATTCAACTTAGCTTGGTGGGTGGATGATCAATACAGGAAGGCAATGCTCTCTTTAGTACTGGTTGGTTGAGTGTGCCCCATGTGCCTTCTTAATACAATATGTAAAGGATTTTCCTTTTCTTTCCTGTGCTCCTGCTCTAGGATACATCAACAAGACCACAGTCTCCTGCACTGGTGATTTAGCCTTAAACCACTGGCCCAGGCTGCCCAGGGCAGTAGTGGTGTCCCCATCCCTGGAGGGATTTCAAAGCCGTGGAGGTGTGGTGTTGAGGGACATGGTTTAGTGGTGACCATGGTTTAGTGGTGACCATGGTTTAGTGGTGCTGGGTTACCAGCTGACTTGATCATCTTACAGGTTTCTACTGACCCTCTGACTCTGTAGTTTATCCAGTGAGCCTGAAACCTTGGCCAGAGCTACTTTGCTTAGCTGGAGCTGTGACCATTGAAGTTTCACTGGAGGCTTGTAAAACCTCAGGACTGCAAAGCTCCTTCAGAAAGACATTCATGAGACACTTTTTGTCATGGGGTGACCTTTCTGCAAGACCCTTTGAGTATCCTTCTGTTGAGTTTTGTAGCCAGCCTCTATGTTTACAATTCATTTCCCTAACCTGCTCCCAACAAGGATAAACTTCTACCACCCCATCCCCATAATCTCTCTCTCACGCATCCTGCTCTCTCCAGTGCCCAGAGAGTTTGTTTTTTTCACCTGTTTAGTTTTTAAACCTGCCATGAGGATAATATGACATTAGAGTGGAAAAGCTATCGCTGCTGTGCAGGGGAGGAATTGCAGAGCCGTAAACTGCTCCCAAAATAGATCAGATGAGGTGTCAAACCGCCCAACCATCTAAATACTCCACGAGCTGACCTCCGTGCGATATCTAATAGGGGCTGGGTAAAATGTTTTGAGGGGAGGGAGAGGTGAAAACCCCTTCCTGCTGAATGTGCATGCTTGTTTCTAGAAGTTGTCATTTGTCCAGAAGTTGATTAGGAGCCAGTTTCTGCTTCTAGCTGCGATCTCCAGGTCCTGAATATAAAAGCTGGGGCTTGCAAAGGAGGAAGAAGCTCATTCTCCAATTGCTTGAGGAGCTCTTGGTGTTCACTGGAACAAAAAGTTCACTTTCAACCCCCCAGCTGCTGAGCTTTGTGTCATCTGGAGGATAACTTTTCTTTTCTCTTTAGCTGCCGTGCGACTGGAGCGTGTGCGCGCACAGGGCTATCTCCGGGCAGCGAGAGAAGCTGCTGCCTTGGCTATGAGGAGTTTCTTCCCTGGCTGCCAATCTCTGTGGTCTGGGCAAGGGCGGCTCTGTAACTGCAGCATCTGCCGAGAACAGACCGGGCAGTGTTCGGGAGGGACAGCACGATGCATCCAACAGACGGGATGGGGAAGGGGGGGAAAAGGAGCACTCCAAGCCCTGCTGTATGACGCGCTCGGCGAAGCTGTTCAGGCTTTATCTCCCACTTTTAAACAAAAGGACTGGCTGAGGTGTTTGGGATGAATCGCCCCTTTGTCTCCCTAAGTCAGATGTGCTCCCTGGCAGGGGCGGGTGGGAGAGACTGACACTAACACATGGCTGGCCGCGCTGTCGCTGGAGCCGTGCGAGGCGTGCCCACGTCCCGAGGTGCCGAGGGCTGTCGTGGGTGGGAGGCTTGCTGGGGACGTGGAGGTTGGGCTGCCAAAAGCGAGAGCGGCGGTGATAGCTTCTCCGAGGAAAGGATGGGGTGCTCTGGATGTATGAGTCCATCAGCCTGCTGCAGCGATGTGTTTGTGTGGCACGTGCCTAATGCCACTGGGTTGGTCCTTGGTGGCATCCAAAGGACTGGAGGGTGCAGGTATCCATACCAAAGCACTGAGTTGATGTCTGCCAAGTGCCAGTGCTCAGCTGGGCATCAGAAATGAGGTATTTGACCCCCAGGGCTCCAAGGAGGGGAGAAGAGAAGTGAGATGCCTATATCACACCAGCAGTGCAAGGATCTCCAAGAAATAACAATGTCTTGTAGCAGCCTAGGGGTACAACAAGCAGGTTCAGTGCTATGGCTGAAGCAAGGTGCTGCACTCTACAGGGGCTTGTCGCAGTGCTAAGAGCATAACCTGCAGTATGGGGTCAAACCAAAGGTTTCTTTGGCCAGGCAGAGGCATCTGGGGAAGCTAAGGAGAAATGGGACAAGTGATGTGTCTCCTGGCATGTCCTGCTTGCTCCTGGCAGGCAGTAGTTTAGAGGTTTCCTGAGCCAAAGCCTGCATTCAAGCCTTCGTGTTTCATCACCCACCTGGGTGATCCTCCCTTTCCTGAATTTGTCTAATCCCCTTTGGAATGTATTCCTAGTTCTGGTCTCCGACATCCGGCGGCAATGAGCCTTGCAGTTTAACGATGAGCTGTTTGGGGGGAAAAGGTTCCATCCTCAGAGTGTCCAGCTTTTATTATTAATTGGGTTTTTTTAAATGCTGCTCTTGGCTGGAGTCAGCCCATCTGATCCCTGCATTGCCCTCAGCAGTGTTCCTCGTGGAACCCTCAGCCTCGGGTGGACCTGTGGGACTTTAAGCTTCAGGTCATCAGCCTGAGATGGAGAGAGCCAGGAGGACTGATGGGGAGGTGTTCTGGGGAACTGGAGCCACCTTTGTGAGCTACTGACATTGTTCTGTGAGTGATGCTTTTGATGCCTTCATTGTAAACCTGCTGGAATAAATATGGAGCAGCAGCAGTGCAAAAAGACAACAAACATCCATCCATGGGGTTCTTTGGGCCTCTTTGTTTAGATTTCAAATACCCTTTGCTATGTGCAGCCCTTCTCAGACAAGGGAAGTTACTGAGGAAGAACATGAACTTGGGTTTTCTTTGCTTGGAAGGAAAAAAACAACCCAACACCATAACTCTTGCAGCAGGTTCATAGCACAGATGACTTCTAGCTTTTGGGAAGTCAGACCTCATGGTAGGAACAGAGGGAACAAGAGTTTGTGTGTGTCTCAGCTCTGTGTTGCAAGAAAATCATGTCACTGAGCACTTGGCACATTTCCTTTGGTCTGCTGTCTTTAAAATCTGGTACAAATTCTTTTGCTGTTATTCCTTGGTGTGATCCATTACATCCGTTTTCTCTCCTGGTCCTCAATTCCACCAAAAAGCAAGGTGGGGGGATGGATGCATATATTTTCCTTTAACTGTGATCTAGAAATGTGCCTTGTTTTTATCCTATGGCAAGATGTTGGGCACAACATCAGATTAGAATGAACTACTCTAACCCCATGTTTGGGGTGGAGCTGAGCTGCTTTTTACTGCAGGGGGGATCTGAGGTCATGGGGGAGAGAGGCAGGATTTTTAGCAGTATAAAAAAATGACCAAAAAACCCAAACCCCAAGCCACAAAAACCTGCAAGTAAAAAAAAAATCACAACCCTACAACAATCACACACAACCCCTTCTACCTTATGGTAGTTTTGCTGCAAGGTTGTGTTTCTACAAGGCATAGATCCAGTGTGCTGTGTCCTCATCTCTCACCAGATCATCCTACCATGGAAAATATTCTGCAAACATCTCTCTTCCTCCTCCACATTACCTGGAGTTAAATGGGGTTTAAACCTTTTTGTTTTCTCCCCACCCTGGGGTTATTTCTTCATCTTCTTCCATCACTTTGCTCTGAAACTGCTTCCCTGCACCAAACCTCACAGCTACACTTTGCCTACGGTCTAGTGGGACTTGTGCCAAAAGAAATGATGTTAAGCTTTAAAAAAAAAAGAAATAAATAAAAAGAAAATAAGCAGTGGCTGGGATAAGGAGCAGGGGTGGGATTTGTGGTGGAGGATTGGTGAGGGTCCGGGAGCTGTCCAGCTGGGGAGGGGGGCAGTGGTGTGTGGGGGTTAATTCCTGGCACAGGCTGCCAAGGGCAAAGCTAATGCCGACTTAAATGGGGAGCAAAAGCCCCTGTTGCTGCCTGGCCCGTGCATTCCACTGGCACCGCGGTTCACCGGCTGGTTTTAAGTTGGGTTGAAAATCCTTCCTAAATCTCGCTGATTGCTGTTTCATTCTTGAGAGGATGAAGGGGAGAGGAAACAACCTTCCCCTCCTCTTCTCCCCTCCTCCCAGCCTCCTTTCTCCACCTCTGCTTGCTTACGGATAAAATGGGCTGTTCCAGAGGAATTAGGTTGCTGGAAGCTCTTGGGGCCAAGCTACCTGGGACCTCCCAGCCAAGGGCAGCTAATAGTCTTGGAGTTGTGAAAAGCGACCATTCCTTCCTCCAAAAACACACTGCTGTTTTCTAAAGGAGGTCTGGTGCTGGGAACTGTGCAGCAGAAGCCACGGGAATTGCAAGGGAGTATTGCAAATGCTTCTAGAGCTGATCCTGATGTTTGCCCTTTCCTTGAAGCATTTCCATGCTGGTCAATCCTAATGCTGCAACTCTGAGGTACTTGCCTGTAACAAAGATGTCTTTTGTTGGAAAATCCCTGAATGAGGGTGGTTGTAAGGAGTAGCAGGAGAAAAGGAAGAGAAATAGTTCAGCCTTGTAGTTCAAACACGCCACCAAGAGCTGAAAGATTTTCCTCTGCCATGGGTTTTCTCTGAGGTTGCTTATTCCCTTCTCCCTGTGGGGAAGGGAGGCAGAACGGAAGGCAATGCTTCCTTACTTGAACAAAGTGCTATTAGCTGTAATTCATAACCTGCCTGGCTCTTCTGCCTCGCAGAAGAAATGCTGCAGCAGCTTGAAGTATTTGCTTGTGGTGCTTCTGGTTGCCACAGTGCAAAAATAGCTGTTGCTCAAGGCACCTTGGTCTCGTAGGTCCTACCCAGGAATGCACCACAATGAGAACATCTCCAGCCCTACACATCTGAACTGAGCCACCTTGTTGCTCATTCACTGAAGTATTTTTCCTTTGGTTGCTGAATTTCACCCTCATACACGGTGTGCCAAACCTTTTTTGGTAATTTGTAGAGGTCGAGGGCAGGTTTTGGTGGGAAGTTGCAGGGGAGATTTGTGTGCAGGCAACCATCCTGTGTCTGGGAGGCAGCCACGTGTCTTGCTCCATACAGAACAAGCCCCTCTGAGCTGACAGGACAACTCCTTTGTAAGGGTTTTAGGGTCCAGTGCTCTTCTCAGTGCAGGACAGTTGGCCTGGGGGGTGGATTTCA
Organism: Chloroceryle aenea; assembly: GCA_013399075.1. Classification (NCBI taxonomy): domain Eukaryota; kingdom Metazoa; phylum Chordata; class Aves; order Coraciiformes; family Cerylidae; genus Chloroceryle; species Chloroceryle aenea. The sequence continues at coordinate 25,631 of VWZY01009800.1, forward strand.
CTTGCTTGGACTGCTGCACTCAGCAGCCTGAGAGAAGTCCCTTGACTTCTGTGTGAACTTCAGCTAAGGCTAAACTGGGAAACTTGGGCATAAGTGTTCTCTGTTATAACACCTGATCCTGAAGAAGAGTTTAACAATTTGGGATCAGAGTGGGTGTTGTGAGGTACAAGGATCACAAGAGTGATGTTGGAAAGGGAAAAGCTGCAAACCTGCAACAGCAAAGTCTTACTCCTAGAAGCAACTCTTGCTTCCAGCATTCAGCTGGAGGAGAAATAACTCTTGATAAGACCCAAGAGCCTAGCAGGTATGTGTGGCAGGATCCTTGAATGCCCACTCCTCCATCCTCTTTCCTATGATGGTCAGAGGAGGAGAGACCCCAGAGGAAACCACTGTGTAGATCAATCCAGGGAGAGGGGTTGTTGAAGGAAGATTGAATGACTGAATCCTACAAGAATCTACACTTTTTTGTCTCCCAAAAAAAGTCTGTTTGAGTATCCTTCATTAGGAGTCTGATAGAGACTGGTGCTTCCTTCCCTGGTAAGTGGGATGTATTGGTTTGAAAATTGCCCTGTGCTGTGGCTTTTCTTCTCTCTATCCTCATAATTCCCACCTCTCAGAACCAAGAACCTGAAGCTCTTTGGAGCATGAACGTGGGGTATGACTGCTCCCCACCTGCATGCAAAGAAGTTGCAGAGCCCTGTTGCTCTTACCCTGAGTTGGTGGAAGTGTTTCATATTGTAGAGGTCTCTGGTGTGGCCTGTTCAGTGTTTCTTCACAAGCAGAAGTCGCAGTGGACATTTGGGCACTACAGACTAATAAGGAAGCCCATATTTGAGAGGCTGCCATCTAAAGAGAAGCTCTGGGTGTGTGTACCATGCTGCTGAGAGGAAGCTGAGGATCAAAATAGCAGCTGGGACAATTGTGATGACAATAGCTGTATTCCTTGCATTTCCAAAGGTTTTAATTGTATTTTAATGTAGTCTCCAGCAGCAAGACACTGTAGTTTGTGGAGGATGACATGGGGAGCAAAAAGGAGAGGTGAGCACCAAGCAGAGAGCTGGCTGGGGATGACCTTGAAGAAAAAGAACAAGCACGTGCACAAGGGGCAGTAGTCTGTAGATGATGAGGAGAGGAAGCCTTGCAAAGTACCAGGATAGGCAGAGTTTTGGCCAAGCTGTCCTTGATTTCTCACTGTAGGCTGTTTAGCTCTGTCCTGCTAAGCCCTGGATGGTCTAGATATTCTGAGACTAAGAGAGAGACTTTTCCTTCTGCCACTTTTTGAACCCCGCCTTGCAACATCACAGTACCATGCCAGAGGAGATTGGGGGAAGAATTACACCGAGGAAGGGTTGAGCTAGAAGTGAACACCTTCAACAGAGCAGCCTTCGTGAAGGGATTTAACACTTGCTGATGCCTCGGGATATTGTGGAAGCCAAGAAATACTTGTGGAGGCTTGGAGAACACCTTGCATTATTTTTAATGCAAGGACTTCAGGGGATATGGTTTAGGGGGGGTCCACCAATGCTTCTGGCAGCTGTGGGAAGAGCAGAACTGAGGCTGGTGAGTGCTCTTCAGATGGCTTCCTCCAAAAGGATGTTGAGTTAGTGTGAGCACAATGGTGGCACTTGTGAACTCATTCTGCACAGTGAGGAATGAGAAAGTTGATTCTTCAATGGCCAACTCTTGCTCCTAATACCAGGCCTTCATCACTCACCATGGAATTCAGAGTTTTCGTGGGCTTTTGGCATCTTGTACTTAAAATAGCAATTAGCCTTTGTGGGATGATGGGGACAACAGTAAATCAATTTAGGAAACCTTTTTACAGTGTGGGAGTGTGATGGTGGGAGAGACAGACAGCAACTGATTGTTGGATGCAAAAAGTAATAACCTAGGTCTGATGTACAGCATAATTCAACCTGACTGCTTCAGTTGTAGAGTCCTTAATTTAATGTGAAGAATGTTAGTGTTCAAGTTGTCAACTTTTCAGAAACTTCTTTTAGTTATTAAAAGAAAGAAAAGCAGCAGTGGAAAGAGAAGGAAAAGGGTTGGAAGAGCAGCAATACTGCAGGGAAAGCATTTGTGTAAAAAGTGAAATTAGAATCATTTTGCTTGCCACACAGATGTACTAAAGATAAATCTCCTGACCCAGAAGGAAGTGCCAGCATAGGAATGCAATATTTCAGCAGGCCTGTCATTCCAGGAGCTATAGCAGAGATGTTTCCTTGCAGGAAAGCAGCTCACCTTGGCTCACGTCTCTGGCGGCACAGACAGAGGAAACTGTTGAGCATGTCAGAAATGAGTGCACTCAAAGGTCTGTGCAGGCGCCTTACTTCTGTCTCATGCCCCTCAAACTCGTGTGGGGAAAATCCCCAGCTAAACAAGGGAAAATACAGGGACGCTGATGGAAGTGTGAGCTGATGAGGCAATAAAAGCTCTTGACTTCTGAGATGAGCTGTGAGCAGGGCTCATCTTGAATTGGCTCTCTGGATGGGCAATAATTCCATGGTTCTGGAGATAAAACTTGGCTAGGCAGCTATCTGTGTGAGATGTGCAGTGGCAGGGGTTGTGTTTGGGATCTCTCTGGAGCCTGAACTCCGGGAAAGAAAAGCAATTGGGATATTTGATGTGAAGTTCACAACCAATGCAGCCAAATGCCACCAGTGGTGCATGTGCAAACTGGGTAAACCTTGCTATTTACAACTGGTGATCATAAACCTACTGGTTTCCTGGCTTCAATCTAGAGGCAGAGGGAACTGGAAGCAGAAAAGTGCAAATGATTCTGCAGAGGTTCCTCTCAGCTGGGTGGGTATGGCACTGAGCAGCCAGGTCCTTCCCGAGGTCTGGACAGTGCATGTGTGCTACTCGGGGCAGAAGTCAGGCAAGGTGAACAGATCATTAGGTCTAAGCTTGAAGCAGAAGCAGTCTCTTGACTTAGTAGATTCATATTGTTCCCTCAGAGGCCAGAATTATTTTCCAGAGAGCTAAACCTTCCTGGTTTGTGTGCAATGAACTGTTTGGTCTCTCTCCAGCTTCCTAGTGGGCAAACATGCCTTCACCTTGCTCTCAGCCCCCTCCATCCAGAATAATACAATTGCACCGAGTGCTGGCTGGCAGTTTAATTGTAACAGTGTCAGGTGTGTCTCAAAAACCAGCCCCCTGCTTCCTGAAAAATTTCCTTGGAAGGAACAGCTTGGTCTTTGTGAGGAGCTGAGAAAGCATCCGACTGACACCGTTGCCTTACGGGACCTCACTCAGCCTAGGTTGCATAAAAGGGCTTTATAGGATTATAAAGGTTCCATGCAGTGGCAGCTCCAAGGCAGAGTTTCAGGTGGGGGCACCAGCTCTCCCTGGCTCTGCTTGAGCTTGTTTATTGATGCCATGCTCTGAAAAGTGCCACCTCACCCCTCTTCCTCGGGTTGCTGGAATGTGTGTGCAGAGCTGAGGCTGCTGCATCGGTCCCCCTGCTGAAATGGGCACAGATCCAGTGCTGGGGAGGGAAAATTGTGTGTGTGTGCATTTTTGCTGCTTTTGCTCGTGGAGGTCTTCACCTTGAGCATCTTCATTGCTGTGGAGAAACCGTGCTTTGAAGTATCTGAAAGCCAAGCACCTAAGGGGGAGGGTGGGGAAGAGGTTCAAAATCAGCAGCTGCTCTGCAGAGATGTTGGAGGTAGGATCAGTTCCTGTATCCCTCCACTCTGATAACCATCTGCTACATGATACTTGGAGCTTATGTTTTCTAGAACGTTTAGCTGAACAGTACCTGCTCAGTTGGAAAGGCAAACTGGGGAGGGGGAGCTGCAGAAAATGCTTTTGTGCCTCCATCTCTCTTCTTTGCCAGCTGAGGTCATTTCTTGTGCCAACTCTGAAAACTTGCAGGAATGAACTTTCAGAGCAGAAGTTTTGATGGAAGCTAGGAATGTATATCCTGGTGATTTTTGTTATGGGTTTTTGCTACTGTAAAGCTCAGACCAAGCCACCTTTCTCATAAACAATCCTACTTGGAGCTTTGGTTAACAAGGCACCAGGGCTGGGGGGTGTCCTGTCCCCCTCCCTGGGGAGCAGTTGAGACCAAGTCCACCCTCTGTCCCAGTGGAGATGGAGCAGAAACTTAAGAGTTAGCATTTCTCAGTGCTTCACAGCATGGAATCAGAATAGCAGGTTGGAAGGGATGTCATGGGTTATCTGGCCCAAGCTTTGCTGGCAATAAAGATGGGGCTTGCTGTTTGGCCTTTTGGATGTTTTAATTGTCTTTGGGGAAACAGAATTTTTTTGGGAAAAAAAAAAGTATGTATGGGGAAAATTTACTCTGGGATACACTAGTTTAACGTGTTTCTAACAGTTGTTTGGGGTTTGTTTCTGGAAATCCTAATACTGTTCAAGGAGAACATTTCCCTGCCCATTTCTTTATCCTAAAAGTCAAAACCCAGCCCATTTATTTATTTCCTCCTTTAGACATCTGATGTCAAATCACCTGGTCAAATGTCAGTAATCATAGAATCACAGAATTCTTTGGGTTGGAAGGGACCTTTCAAGGTCACCTGGTCCAACCCCCTGCAGGGAGCAGGGCCATCTGCAGCCAGAGCAGGGTGCTCAGAGCCCCGGCCACCTCCCCTGCAATGGGGACAGGGATGGGGCAGCCACCACCTCTCGGGGCAGTCTGGGCCACAGTCTCACTACCTAGCATAAGACATTTCTTCCCCCTATCTGGCTCATATCTCCTTTTAGTTTAAACCCATCACCTCTTGTCCTATTGCAACAGACCCTACTAAAGTCTGTCCCTCTCTCTCTGACAGGTCCTTGAAGTACTGAAAGGCCACAAGAAGGTCTCCCTGGAGCCTTCTTCAGGCCAAACAAATGATTGGATCTGTGTGGGATGTTGCTGGCTGTGGCAATTTCCCCAGTTGTGGAAATTATTTCCATAATTTTGGTCATGTTTTTGCTCCTGCTGTGCATGGAAGTTTGGGAGTTAAAACATCCTAGCTGCTCCCCCTTGGGGCCTCTGCTTCTGGCAGGATGATTGGAGAAAAATCCTCTTTTTTTTTTAAAAAAAAAGGAAACAAATCACTGCTCCTGTACACAGGTAGTGTTTTAAAGAGCTCCCATGTTCCATCTGCATTCAGTGAAGGTGGTGTGTGCTCCCCTCCTGTGCCCATCGCCTGCAGTGATGGAGATGTCTGAGCCTGTGCCCCATCCCTGTGCTCGCCTGCACTGGGTTGCAATGTTTCAGCTCATTTTCAATCCTGGCTCTAAGCAATTCTTCCTTTTTGGCCAAGCAAATATGTCTTCAGGTCCTTCAAAACCCTGCATAGTGATGCCCATTGACTGCATGGACTGGCACCTGGCCGGAAAAGGGCAGAGCCAGGAGAGTGGGGTGTGGGCAGCCTGGCCAACAAACTACTCATGAGCCCAGCAGATGTTCCTGGAGCCTCTCTGCTCCCTGGGGCTGATGCCAGCCTGGTCCTTTTCCAGCAGCTCGTCACTTGACACTGGGAACAGTGCGCTGGCTTCTGTTGTTGCACATTGGAGAGTCAAGGACTTTTTGCTTGGAGAAGGCAGGGGAGGTGAGAAGGCAGCAGGACATGAATTTCTTCAGGTCTTTGGGTTTTTTTGGTGTGGTTTTTTTTAGGTTTTGAGCTTGTTCTGTCTAGTAAAAGCTTTTGGCAAAGTCACCTGGAAAGTATCCTGCTCTCAGGCTGTCTCAATGGGTTTTACTTCAAGATCTCTTCTGCTGAGGGCAGGATGGTTTTATGTTCTTTCTTGGTGTGTCTTGTGGGGTCTGGTGGGATGAATCATTCTCTACCCCTTCTCAAGTCAGTTCTGGCTCTGTTTGATGTGCTCAAATGGTTTTGTTCTTTAGTTAATGTGCAGGAGAGTGACTGTAGTGCTCTCTGTGATGGAGATTGTCAAGCTCCTATGTCCAAACAAGCTCTGTGAAAGCTGGTAGAGAACATAACTCCAAATATTGCTGCTCACCCTTCTCCTCTCACTCCCACCTTGCGCACACACCTCACTGTAAAATCATTCCTTGCCCAGACATCAAGTCCACGTGGATGCTCAGCTAAGGACAAGCCTGATCCCACCATGATCTCCATTTCCACCACAAGCTGCATTTCTCTCTCCTTACCACCGTGCCCTTCTGTTCCTCCACAGGCTGACAGGGAACGAACCCCTGACCATCCTCCCTCTGACCTCAGAAATGGAGGAAGCTGCCATCAAAGCCCACTACAAAGTCTGTGACCGCCTGAAGCTGGAGAAGAAGCAGCGCAGGATGTGCCGGCGGGACCCCGGGGTGGCCGAGACCCTGATGGAGGCAATCAGCATGAGTGCCTTGGAGTGCCAGTACCAGTTCCGCTTCGAGCGCTGGAACTGCACCCTCGAGGGTCGCTACCGGGCCAGCTTGCTAAAGAGAGGTGAGCAGGGTGGGAGTCTCAGCTGGGGGTGCTCGTGTACCCCCTGCACCCATCGGTTTCCTTGGTATTTTGCGGAGTGGTGATCGTGGTGCATCCTTGGCCAGTGGGGGGTCTGTTAGTGCTGCCCTGTTAGTGGGGGCAATGGGAGCCCTATCCTAGAGAAGGGCAAAAAAGTTTGTGTGCCCTGGTACTTCTCTACCAAGGTCCCTGGATGTGAGTGATGAGTTGTTCCCACACTCTTGCTCAGGTGGAGATGACCAGAAGCTGAGGGAGTATTGTAGGAGCAAGTGGTATTTTTATCTCCTTCCTTTGTGCTACCTCAGTTTTTTGCACTCTTCCACTGAAATCCAGCCCTTATTTCTGGATTGCAGCTGACAGTGCAGCAGGAGCATGAATCATTTTGGTTGGAAAAGACCTTTAGGATCAACAAACCCAACTATGAACCCATCACTGCCAATCCCACTACTAAGCTATGTCCCTCAGCACCTCATCTTTGGTGTCTTTGGGGACTCCACCCTGGGCAGCCTGTTCCAGGGCTTGCCAACCCTTTCAGTGAAGATGTTTTTCCTCATGTCCAACCTAAACCTCCCCTGGTGCACAACTTGAGGCCGTATCCTCTCGTCCTATCCCTTGGGCAAAGAGACTGGGTCTCAACACCTTTAGTGCCTTCCAGTAAGCCCCAGACTCAGCAATGGAGCTCGACCTAGAAACCCCAGGTCTGAAGTGCTAGAAGATAAGAGCAGAGGTTTGCAAAGTTCCTTCCCTCTCAATTAGCAGGGAGGAGTAATTCAGAAGCTCTGGGGCTTAACTAATGCACTGTCACTGACTGTGGTGGAAACAAGGAAAGTCCTTATGAAACCCAAGAGGTCCAGCCAGAGCTGCAAGGCATTTAAAAATAACCCCGCATGCCAGAGGAGTCCCTGGATTAGTGGTGCCTTGGGAAGGCCAAGCACTTTCTCATGCTGACACCTGGAGGCCACAGCTCGTTCCTTCAGATGTGCCTACCCCAGCAAGGGGTATTTCAAAGCAGCTTGGAGTGAAGCTGCCTTAAGACACCATTGTGAGCCCCCCCTGCACCCCCTACCCCTTGTCAGGACCCTGGGTAATAAATGGGAGCTCAGAGGGCTACAAAGCTCTGCCTGCTGTCTCATTCTTCCATGTTTTATGCCCCTGCAACATCCCTGCCCTCCACTGATGCTGTAAATCCTTCAGGTGGTGTTCCTGCAGCATAACACACAGCCCTGTAAATCTTCCTCCTCCTCTCTGCGAGCTGCTGGTTCCTGGTTCAGTGCTGCAGCAAGTGATACCCGAGGGCCAAAGGAGCCCATGTATCACCCCCTAAGACACAGCTATTCAAAGATGTTGGTGTGGGCTTGCTTCCTCTCCTCCAAACCCACTGCAGCTTTTTTTTAGGAGAGGAAAAAGAAAACCACCCATAACCCCCCCACTTTTTGCTAGTTTCTCCCTTCATTTTTACACTTACTCACCAGAACAGCCCTGCCTGCTGGTTTGCAACTTGGGTTGATGCTGCTCGTGTCTTAAAATAACGGGGGGATTGTTTGAGGGACTTGTTCTCCTCTTTGGATACTCACAAACCATTTTGGAAATGGCTGAAACTGGATAGGCAGGGCCGGCAGGCTGTTGGTGAGCTGGGGGTTAGAATGCCTGCATTGATTTAAGGCTCATTATCTCGTTACAAAATACCTTGGTGAAGGCAAATAGTGCGTGGTGGAGATGGCTTTAAATCTGGCCAGAGCCAAACGTCACATGGACTTGCTTGGAAGCTGCCTGTGGGCGATGATGATCATCCCTGCGGATGGGCACTTGGAATTTGTGGAGCTTTCAGGGATGGAGAAGGGGAGGAGTAGAGCTGAGGGTGATGGGGAGGTTGGAGGGGGACAACCTGGGAAGTGAACCATTCCTCCTGGCTTGCTGTCAAAGCTGATGTGCCTTGTGGATGAGTGGCACTGACTTGCTGCAGAGACTTCATGACTGCTCTCAATTCAGTAGCTCAAACCAGGAGGTCTTCAAGCAGCTTGTAGATCTATCTAAAGGGGACAACATCCCAGGCTGTTTGCTGCTAACTGTGGTAAAACCCTTCTCAGAGGAGGGTTTTCATGCCTTATTTCATCGAGGGCCTTCTGTTAGCACCCTGGTACTTCTCCATGTTGTAGCACAAGTAGTAGCAGTGGCAAGAGGCCAGCTCTACAGCCTGGGAGCATCTGTCTCTAGCAGTGGTGTCCTTCTGGCAGGCGTGTGACCTCGTGTGTAACCTAGAAAAAGCTGAACTAGCCTACAAAATAAGCTGCTTAGAAGGCATTTTCTCCTCAGAGGAGTTCCGTGGCCTGCGTACCCATGAGGTTTTTGTTGTGCGAATTCAGTAAGAGTTCTCCCACCTCTCCCAGTTTGCAATGCTGAAGATGCTTCTGGGTTGCCAGAGGACATGGTCTAACTCCAGGGAGCAGAGAGGAAAAACCCCCAAATATGGTTTCTCAATACCACACTTTATGGTGTCCTCAGTGAGTGTGGAGTTGAGCCTTTATTTTACTCTTCCTTCCAATGAAAGAAATGTTCCTGCTACTCTTTGAAGTGAGCAGTAGAACAACTGGACAATTCCCACCATAATCTGGTTTGAGTCAGCCCCTTTGGGAGGACCAGACCTCAGTCTCCTGGACTGGATTTTTCATCACTCTTCTGCTGAAGTCCAACCCTGTGCACCTGGGAATGATTTGGGCAGGGAGGCTCTGGGCACGGGCCAAGGTAGCTCGCCCCATGAGCTTGCTTGGACTACCATGAACCTCCCAAGGAACAGTTCCAAAAATGACCTGGCAGTGTCTCTGCATGTCCTTGGTTGACACACCAGATATATCCACTACTGTCACCATCCACTTGTGTTATTTTTGAGTGGGGGATTTCTTGAGTCGGATCCAAAGCTGTTCTGGAATTGCATCTCAAATATGCAGTCGTTTACAGCTTCCATGGCCAGAGAACGAGGAGCTATAAATACTGGCATGTTTGCTTTTTTATTATTATTTCTGCTTTTTTATCACTTTGGGTGAGGTCTCTGGGCCTCAGTTTACCTACCGTGGGGAGCAGATGCTGGCGCATCCCTGCAGGTGAGCATGGAGGTGTCAGAAAGGGTTGTGTGTGGAAGGTAAACTGCTTTTTGAGGCATCTGAGAGAGGGGCTGCATTCTGTGATGAGCTGGCTATTGTGAGCTTCCAGCTCTTGGGAGCCTTCTGTTGATAGTTTTGTTGGACTGGAACAGGACCCAGTGCTGCTTTTTTTTTCTTTTCAGGGGGAGAGGGAAGAACAAAGAGCTCTCATGGTTTCTACCCCAACCCTCAGGCTGGAATCTATGCTGGGTTCCTGATATCTGGTGCCCCTTGGTAGCAGTACTGCTGTACTGTGGCGATGGTACCTCCGTGGCCTCTCCAACTCTTGCTCACCTCTTTCTGTTTTCAGGCAAAGACTGCAAAATGACAGCCACAGAGCTGGCAAGAAAGCATTCACATTCTTGAATCCTGGCTTATGTTGCCTCTGTGTTTCATTCCTTGCTCTCCACCATGTCCTCCCTACCATCAGTGATGCTTGTAGCACTCGGCATACTTTGACATCACTCAGAATCTTCTCGAGATGGATTTTTGCTTCCATCTCCTCTTTCTTTTTTTCCTTCACCCTTGATCCAGCTTCAATTAAAGCCCCCTCCTCCTCTCTCCTGCAGGTTTTAAGGAGACAGCCTTCTTGTACGCCATCTCCTCCGCGGGGTTGACCCACGCCATGGCCAAGGCGTGCAGCGCGGGGAGGATGGAGCGCTGCACCTGCGATGAGGCCCCCGACCTGGAGAACAGGGAGGCTTGGCAGTGGGGTGGCTGTGGTGACAACCTGAAATACAGCAACAAATTCGTCAAGGAGTTCCTGGGGAGGAAGCCCAACAAGGATCTGCGAGCCAGGGTGGACTTCCACAATAACCTCGTGGGCATGAAGGTGCGTTGCAGGATGCTCGGGGCTGTTGCAGGGGGTGTGGGTGCAAAGAGTTGCTGCACTTGGGTGTGGAAAGTGTTGGCTGTTGTGTTGGAGGGGTGAACTCTTAGTTATGGGACTATGCCTTGGTTTTGTTGTGGTGTAAAAATGTTGGAGGGAGACCAGAGGGAAAGAAACAGGATTGTTTCAATCTGGAAAGCATGAGGTGGGGCAAAATATTGCTGCCTTTCCACAGGTAGGAGAGGGTCTGATGTGGTTTATCTCTAGCTGGCAAATAAGCACCAGGCAGCTGCCCTGCCCTGGTGGGAGGAGGAGGAGGAGAATTAGGCAAAAAAAAGGTAAAATTTGTGGATTAAGACCAGTTTACTAATTGAAATAAACTACAATGCTAATAATTGTAATGAAAAGAAAAATAACAAAAGCACAGAGGAATAAAAGCCAAGGAAGATGAGCAATGCATGATGCAATTGCTCAGCACCCAACTGACCCAATGCCCAGTGATCAGCCTCCTCATATACTGGTCATGATGTACCATGGAGTCCCTTTGGCTAGCTGGGGTCAGCTCTCCTGGCCATGCTCCCTCCCAGCGTCTTGTGCACCTCCTCCCTGGCAGACTCTGGTCAAACTGAAGAGTCCTTGACTTAAGATAAGTGCTGCTTAGCAACAGCTAAACCATCAGTGTGTTATCAACATGATTCTCATACTGAATCCCAAATACAGCACTGAAACAGCTACTAGGAAGAAAATTAACTTTATCCCAGCCCAAACCAGGGCAGTCTTACACTATGAAGGGGTGGAAAGGCAGGTTCTTCAGGTTTGCTTTAGGTAGGACCAGGGGGAAGGGCCACAACACGGGCAGGTAGAACATGGGCAGTAGCATCTCTGTAGCCAGGTTTCTTTAAAACTGTCTGGACAAACACTTGGCAGGGAACCAGGGTAGAGATATGACTCTGACCTCAGTCCTACAAGTCCCTTCAGCCCTGTTTTCTGACAGAAGCTTTCCATGTCACCTAGAGCTGCTGAGTTTGCAGCTGACAGTGCTTGCTGTCTAGTCCCTTTATTTTTCCTTTTCTTTTTTTAATTGTATTTATTTCCAATCCTTATCCTCTCTGCTGGAGGCTTTCCTGCTCTTCACCCCATGAGGTTATACCCTCCTGTCTGGGGGCCTTCCTGCAGGACTGATGTAAAGGACAAAACGTTTGCAATTACTGGGTCATCCCATCAAGAGATGGGAAGGGAAGGGGCTTTCCACCTTCTCCCGTAATCTTCTTGGCTGTACCTAGCCCAGAGTTGCTCGAACACGAAAAAATCCCTCAGATTGGCCAGCACAGGTGCCTAGGATCAGTGTTGCATTGCTCCAACCTCGAAGGGGGACATACTGTAAAGCTATAAATAGCCTTCGAGCCTTGTTATTGTCCGTGTGATTGGATGAAGGGTTGGGGCTGGGATGGGGGACCTGGGTCTCCAGTTTCCCAGGCAAATGCAGCCCAGCCAGTTGTGCATTCTAGGAATCGCCACCCCAGCTCAGTTGTTGCTGTGTGTATGCATAAAATGTCATTCCTCTCGACAGAGTTGGGGCATTGGAGAATGCCACCAGCGACTGCTGGCCAGCAAAAAAGTCTCCCCCTCTCCCCACCACCAGATGCTCCTAGACAGTGCTGAGATCAGGATTAGAAATATCCTGGATTTAGCTGGTGTCTGGCTTTGGCTGACAGCTTTTCTGCCTCTGGATTAAAAGGCTCAGTGCCTCAAAACTCCTGTTGCAGCTCTTTGGCGTGTGAAACAGGCTTTGCAGGGTGATGAAATTTGTTTTAATCCTTGTGGTCGGTTGTTCCCAAGGGCCTGTCCCAACTCTTTGGAGTTGGCTGTGTAGCAGATGGAAATGAAAATGGAGAAGATGGTCCATGCAGGCTGTGATTTCATGCTGGAGATTGCTGTGAGATGTGTTGGCTCTTCTCCTTTTCCAAAGTCACATAATAGTCTCATCCAAACCTGCAAGGCTGTGGCTTGAGGTGCCATGGATGTGTTATTGTAAATCCATCAGTATCTCCAAAGAGTGGTGGGGCCAAAACACTTGCCCAAGGGATTTGACCTAACTCCCAGTGCTCTCCACCGCTGTAGCTGCAGTCAGGGTGCCTGTATGGCAGAGACACAGTCTTGGGGTTAGGTTAGGTGTCCTTGTCATCTCTGCCCCACACTGCCTGTGTGACTTTGAGCTAAACAAAGCCCAAGGATGAGCTGGAGGAAGCAAAGCTCCCCTTTCTTCCCACCCTTTTTTTTGTCTTGATGATACTAAGTTAGTTCCCAGGGGAAGGGGAGATGTCAGGGACTCTCTTGCATCCTCTGCCTCCACTTGACTTGGCACAGTCATGCTCTGGTCACTGGCAGTGGTTTCTAAGCAGTAGTGTACTCTCTGCAGCTAAACAGCTGAGTAACAGTTGTGACTGTTGTCCAGACGCTGAGAGCCCTCATGGCAATCCAAGTCGAAGACCTTTGCTGCAGGTCAGTGATCCAGTGTTCCTATTTTTGTCACCCACGCCGTGTCTGTTGAGTTGGTATTGCTGTCTGACAGCTTTCCTTGCCTATTTGCAGCAGCGGTTGAAATGATTTCCCTGTTTATGCTCCTAGAAGAACTGAGCCATGGTCTGGTTGTCATTAGGATGATGATCAGAGATGTTTGAGGTGGAGATGAGGACCCAGGCTGTCTTTGTAATTGGAAGCTCAAAACTTGAGGCACTTGCTTCAGATTTTCAAGTATCAAAACTGCTCCGAAGTCTGAGCATTGACCACCTTGGTGTGGTTGAGGGATTGTCTCTGACGTTGCTTACACTTGGGTGTAGATTTATTTAGGGTTCAAACTGCTGTCTGTCTTCTGGTCCCACGGGAAGTGCAGCATTGGTGGAGGATGAGAGTTGCTCAACAAGCAGTACTAGGTTTCCTTGCTGAATTTATTGATGTGACCTTAATTTCCTTGTGGAGGGTAATGGTTCAGATATGAAACTCCTCATGTTTTCCCTACTCATCTTTCTCTAAAGAAGCTGCTCATCGAGTAACTGCTGCTGTACAGACTTTCCAAGCATGGAGTAGCAGGAGATGCTAATCTAGTGACTATGCCAGTCTGAAACCTCTTTGAACTAACCTAGTTTGGTTATCTGAACAACAAATCATGTATGTGATTTGAAGTGAAGGCAGTATAGGAGTGCAGGTTGCCTTGATTTCTGTCACTTTGGAATGCAACAATTTTGAACTCGGCATAAAACTAAGATGCTCTTATGGCCTCTAATGTGTTAAATATCCCTGTGAGTTCCAAAATTAGCTGATTATGGGCATTTCAAGGAGGAAGGAGCTGAGATATGAGCTGAATGCTTTTCCCAAGGTTATGCAGCAAGCTGATGATGGAGCAGGAGCCTGAAGCCAGCTCTCCTGGATTCCTGCTCAGCACCCACTGCGTTCATCCTCTAACCAGCCCCAGATTTTGTGTCTATTACTGAAGCCACATATGCACAAATCAAAACCTTTGCTGTGCTACAGACTGCTTTGGACAGGGCTGGGAATGGACAAAGACTTTTTCCCTTTACTTTGTTTTGCTACTGGACCTTGTTGCAGTGCCAGCCCGTGCTGGTGTACTTGCAATGCACGTGTGTGGATGTGCACATTTGCTGGGGGGATTGTAGGAATATCTATTGAAGATACAGCACAAGCGTGGTGGTCTCTCACCGATTCCATACAATCATTCCCATCTAATAACTCCCAACCACAGCAAAATGTATAAACAACCCCTCGAGACCCAGCCAAAAAAAAGGACCTGTGCTTAATTAGCTGATTTGGCAACCAACACTCTCCCCTTCTGGGTGAAACAGCAGTTTCTCCATGGTGTCACACTAGCAAACAACCTGCGAGGGTGACATTATCCTATCCCGCCTAGTTTTAGTGTCTCGTGGTAAGACCTTCTCATTTCATTATTTTTTTACTTATGTTTTTTTTACAACCTTGATGGGCCAACCGTAATTTTGCCACCACCAATGAAATAATCGCTGAGCCTGTTTGTGCCCATGATGGCTCACCAAGTTATATGATATGACCTCAATCCTTCATGAAAGGGAGAGCTTGTCTACTGTGAGGATGAGGTAATTAGACCAGGACTTCTCCAGCCTTCTCTTTATTGAAAAGTGGGAGCTCTGAATAGCCCGCTTATTAAAAAAGCAATTTCCCTCCCTTTGCCAAATCTACTCTTGCTCATTCAGCTATTCTTTCAGAGGGGGCTTGGGTGGAGAGCGTGAGTGTTGGGGGGAGATGTGTATGTGTCAAGGGGATGGTGGTGAGACAAGTCAACTGTATTAAAGCTGCGTTGCCAGCAATGAAGTTTGGTTATATTAAATGAAGCACAGGCAGCCTTGCTAAAGCTCTTCTCTGTCTCCCCCCCCTTTTCTCCCCTTGTACACACAAGTGCAGCCCTCTTTTGTAACCCATTAATGAAAAGTCGGAATATTAGAGCACTCAATTAGTTCCACTGGGCTTGAGTAAGTGATGTTTTAATTAAATTTGCCCAGTTTCTCAGCAAAGTATCATTAAACATGACTTTCCAACTCCCTCTCTGGAGCGTTGCTAAGTTTCTTAATCCCAGGAGTGCTGACCTCTTCCAGAGGTATGTCTGGTCAAGCATGTCTTACAGATCCAAGGGGCACTATTAAAGGGGGCTGCTGTTACCCAAGGAAAGAAAAAAAATAATTGTCATATTCTCATTCCCTTTTCCTTTCATCCTTCCAGAAGGAGGGACACAAGTCTTTGCCTTTGGCACCCTGAATTCAGGGCTATAACCACAGTCTCCTTAAGACCCAAGAGTGTTGAGTGCAGAACTATGGGAGGGTAGAAATTGGAGACCAAGAAAATTCCTTCCCCCTGAAATGTCTCCCTTTAGGCAATATCCTCTTTTGAAACTGGTTCCCTTTATGAGGCTTCCTGAATTTTCACACCATATCAGCCCGTGTGTTTCTGGAGGATCCATGTCATCCTTTTTGCTGTAGGGTTTGAGCCCAGACCCATCTTGAGACACATTATGCCTGCATCTGTGAAACCATGTGAGATGCTCTGGTGAGGATTGTGGGAGGTGCATGGACTTCTCAAGGCTGTTGACTTGCTTGTTTTGGAAGTCCATGCAAGGAATGGCTTTTCCCCTTAGGCAGTGCTGGCAGGGATCTATCTGAAGGGCTGAACGTGCCTCCTGGGGTGGAGACGGGCTCCCTGTATCAGGTAGATGTTTGCCCAGCTATCATCTGTCTGAGGAGCTTCAGGAGCTATCACATAACATGTTATCAGAGCATACCACCCTCTTCGTTTCTGTATCTCCATTTTACAGAGGGGAAATTGAGACCCAGAAAGATTAAGTGACTTACTAAAGGTCACACACAGGCGTAGCAAAGTAGAGACTTGCACCCTTGTCTCCTGTTGCACAGACAGTGTTTACAAGCACTGCCCATCCTGTCTCACAAGGGTTTTACTAGCAGACATGTTGCCAGGCAAACTCCAGAGTCTGTCAAGTAGTCAAGCTTAAATCCTTCTGGTGTTCTGCACACCAAGTGTGACACTTGCTCTTTTTGATGAGACAAATCCATGTGGGCTTACTCAATACAGTGCATTGGGTGCATGTGGGGAAAAAGAGAGACCCAATGCATCCTTTAGGCAGCTTCTTCAGGGATGCATTTGCAGCATGACATCCAGCATCACATTTCTACCCAGGTACAAATGAAACCTAGCAAATAGCAGCCTCTCTGAGGACTAGTTCTTGACTTTGTAAGTACAGATCACTGTGCGGGGCCACCACTAGCATTAATTACTCCAGGTTATGACAGGTAGGAATGTGTAAGGCTGCTCTCTGGATTTTCTCCTCCTTTCAGGCTGAGATTGGCTCAGCCAAAGTCTTTCTAAGGCCTGGAAATCAACACGCTGGAAAAAAATTGCTTGCTGGGTCCTGTAAGTAATTGCAGTTAGTTGTTTGTGTGGGGCTTTCTTAGCACATGAAGCACACTAGTCATGGTGAAAGGTGAAAAAAATACTTTTGTAGTTCTCAATTTCAACTAGGGTTATGTTATTCTATGCTTAAGTGTTTGCATTTGAATGTATATTTCACTAAAATATGAGTGTTCATATTTTTAAAGAAGGAAGAAGGGTAGTGGAAAGGGAAAACTGGTTCTGAAAAAAACCAAACAGTGAGACCAGACTTAAAAGAAGGTTTATTTTATAAGATAGGGCTAAAAAGGGAGGTGAGGAAAAAAAGGGCAACAAACAACCACCTTCTAACCACCTGGGAAACTTTTAGAATCCAGCCAATAGCAATGGCCAGTGTTCAGGGACAAGCCTGGTCTTCTGGTCACTTGGGCCCTGAAGAAAAGGGGACTGTGGCTGCTGTCCACACAAACATTAATACTTCATCTGAGAGAATAAGGTCTTTTCTTAAAGGTCTTTTCCAACCTAACCCATTCAGCAATACCTGAGCCTATTTAAATTGGATCTCGAGGATGGAAGAGACTTGATTTGTAAAGAAGAACCCAAAGCCCTTTCTCAAGTCAGACAAGCCCAGGGTAGGCTTTTTTCTTGGATGAGCTGCCTCTAAGAAGATTCATCTGCTCCCTCCTCTCCCCCAAACCATAGCGAATGGTTTGAAGCCTTGGAGCAGCAGACCAGCCATGACGACAGCGGAGCTATAACCGAGGAATTCCCACGGCTGCGTGTCCGCTCTGGACTGCTGCTGCCCAGACAAGAGTTGTCTGAAAAACCACTGCCAGAGCCCCGTGACCCAGCTGGGAATGAATGGGAATCTGTCCTCAGCGTTTCAGCTAAAACACTGAGAAATTGTGCGTTGCAGCATGTCTGAGACTGATCATTACGGGGGCACTTAGTCTGAGCTTCGTAGCAAACCATTGTTGTGAGGAAGGATTACATGTTGCATAGCAATGCTCTGCTGTGATCCCTTTTCCCTATGGCTCTTGTAAAGCCATTTGGGCAGGCGGTCCTGCGGTGCTATCCGATTTCCTCTTAGCAGCAAGCACCAAGAGTGACAGTTCAGTCTTGCTCTATCATCACTGGTCTTCCTCACCGTGCCTTTGTCAGTATTTGGTATTCTTACGACAAGATCAATTGGAGTTTGTGTTCTCGTGTCAAACTAAATGGCTCAAAGAGCTTTATTTTCCTCACGATCTGTTCTCTTATTTTTTAGCCTGCCAGACCAAGTGGTTGAGGAGAGGACTGGGTGGCAGGAGATAATTTAGATGCGTGATGTCATCCCTGACCCACTCCTTTGCTTTCATGGTAGAACCTCTCTACAGCACACGACACAATAAGGATGCAAACACACACTTGTGCTACTCCCCAGCTACTACAAATCTGCTGATGGGTGGTTTTGATAGAGACTTGAACCAGGCTGGCTGGAACTTCACATCTATGACGTGGTGGAAGTGTACACCTGGTGACTTATCTTGGTGTAGATGAAACATGACTATTAAATAGGTGGTGATGGTGTGTGTGTTCAAGAGGGATTCAAGTCAATGCAGGATGGAGGCAGGTTGGGATCTGGACTGTGGTGTGCTTTGAAAAGAAAACAGGAGCTGAGTATGGCTCTTGAAATGATGAGCTTATGTTTAAGTCTTATTCTGCCTCTTGTACCCTGGACTTATTAGGTAATAAAAGTGAAGTTATTCTCCCCTGGAAGTACCTCCAGGTTTGAAAGCATGATCTAGATATTTACCTCTTTGTCCTAGGGTCCATCTAGGAAAGGTTTCTCCAATGCTGCTATAATGCACCTGCAGGTTTGGATAAGTCCTACTCTATTGCCTGGAGGAATGAAGTGGATTTAAGTGTCTCTGACAGGAGCCTGCAAAGAGAGGAGGAAGGTCTTTATGAAAGCTGGAGAGCAAGATGGGAAGCAGAAGGGCTTTGCCAAGATTTAATTTTGACTCGTGGGTGGTTAGGGGTCCGTAGGTGTCATTCTCCATCATGCACTGCCTTGGGTAGCTGCATCATGACTGACAGGAGCAGGGGAGGCTGGCTGCTAGGATTTTCACTATAGCAGCCTCATAACATTCTTGAGTCCTTCCCAGTCCTTCGAGGAGGAGGTTTATGGGGCAGTTGGGACACACCACACTTTCCCAGTGGCCATATGAAAATCCACATGCTGGATTTCATGAACTGGTGCATTCATGAGCAGGAGGACAATGGAAACCTTTTATACTTTGGTCTGCCAGTACATGACATCTAAGCTGCTTGATGAGGAGTGAGAAGTGGATCAGGGAAAAAAGCCAAACCAGACTGGGATTCATTAGGGGCTTTGTTTATCACTAAGTCCAGATGAGGAGAGTAGGATTCATCTACCTAAATATACATCTGAGTGATCTTTATGTTCCCAGAGAGACAGTACCTCAAATAAATAATGCTAGATGTTGATATGTAGGCTCCTGAATTCATCCCAGGAGGGTAGGGTTTCTGCTCACAGGTTAAGATGCCTAAACTGAGCTGCCTTCATGTGACCTGAGTCCCTAGGCTCCTATTAGTGAGTAGAGATGTGGTCAGCACAGTTGGTGGAGCCTGGAGAGCTGCTGTGCAGGTGTCTGCTTAACTGCAGGATCCTCTGCCTGCTTTGTCTCCACGGAGTCAGATGAGAGCTTTGAGGTATTTCTCAAATGTAGGCATTGAAACTCAAAATGTCTGCTTCAGTGAGGTCAACCTTGGCTGGATGGTGCTATTCAAGTGCCTAAACCTACACACCTATTCCTGACTGAAGGTCTACTGCCATCTGCTAGCTGGCAACCCCTCAGGTTCTGGATTTCCAACATGTGTTGTGCCGGATCTGCCAGCCCCACGTGGATGCCTTGGATGTGCTGCACCTGCACTGTCAGCTCTCCCACTGAGCTCTGGAGAGGTGGCTCTTGACAAGAATAGCCCCGTGTCCAGGTTTCCTTTCTCCATTTCACAACCATGCCTTGTTCAACCAGCTCCAAATCCAGCCAAGCCTGTGCACAGGAGCGTGTCTACCACCTGAGCCAATTCCCATTGCTTTCTTGCTTTCCCATCTCCTGTCCAATGGTGCTCACCTCCTTTTCCAGGTGGAGCAGATGTGAATGTGTTGGGGAAGACGGAAGGGTTGAGAAAAGCCTGACCTGATGAATGACTGCAGTATGCAGCCCTTCTGCAAGTATCCCAGCAATGCTGCCCAGTTTGACAATGATCTGGGCGTGAAATCAGGTCTAGGAGCTTTGTTTCACATGAACTCAGCTCTTGCTTCTGGACAGCCAGTGAAATGTGACTTTACAGAAGGGACAGGATGGGTGATGGTTGTGGTTTTTTAATTTATTATTATTTTTCTCTCTCCTTGGTGTCAAAACACGTTCTTGTCTAACATTGTGGGATTTCTTGTGGAGTTGGCGAGACACTTTGGCACGCAAAGCGTGACAGCCCCTAACCAAGCCTGCCCAGCTGAGTATTACAAGCAGCAACACATCCCTCTCTGTAACCCATCCCTTGTTTGAATGCTACTGTGTATTATTGGATTGCGCTTGCAAAGGTCTTGGCTGTCCCAGGAATGAAGTGTGACCATGGGCCAGGCTCTGCTGAAGGCCTGGTGTCTTTCTAAAAATGTCTCTGTAATATCAGGATTGGGCCAGGCCCCAATTCTGAGTCCATGACCTATTGCACATTTGCACACGGTGCTCAGTGGGGTTCGTGCAGCCAAATCATTAAGAACCGGATGGTCAGGAAATGGAGCCAAGCCAGTCCTCTGCTGTGAGGAGGCCATGATGTGGGCAGATGCCATCATGGGCACAGGGAAGGAGATTTATTTTTGATTTCAAATGCTGTAGATGCCCAAAGGAAGGGCACCTTCAGTAGTACCTTGACAGGAGGCAGCTCTGTAAAACAAACTCTGGTTTAATTTGCTGATTTTAAGAGGTGTTTAGAGCTCGCCCTGTTCTGGAGAAGAGGCAGGGAGGGAGAAATTGAGCTATAAATATCTGTTCATCATCTGTGGACAAAATGCAGGGTAGCTGTGACTGCCCAAATAATGCCTCTGCTCTCATGGAGGACTCCCAGGTGTAAATCTACCTCCGGAGAAGGGGGGGAGAACATTCAGATGCTACATGTAAGGAGATGGATTATGCTCTTGGGACATGAAGCATCTTTATTACAGCTTGATTCAAAAAGGCTGGGATCCTGTGTGTAGCATCAGGCAATTTATGGGAATGGGGTTCTTGACAGCACCCAGGGGGTTGTTGCCACCTTTCACAGAATGGTAGAGGTTGGAAGGGACCTCTGGGGGTCACCTTTGTGTCTCTGTGAGATGAATAACCTTTGACTCTCTCTTTGCTTCTGTCTCTTCCCTTCTTGATCCTGCTTTTCCTGTTGAAAAGAACCTTGTCTTTCCATTCCTACCACCTCATACGTGAATGCTGTGGTTCCATTGGCTCTGCTTACACTTTGTGGTGGTTCAAAGTCATCTATCCCTGTGCAAACTATCCCCAAGCAAGATCTGGACATCTTGCTAGATGGAAACGGACTTTCTTTTGCTCTGGGAATAAAATTTAACTCTATGCAGTTACTTTCTGATAGCTTAAGTTATTTCCCTCCTTTAGGGATCTGTGAGATGTTTTCTTTCTCATTACAACACTCACTGCAAGTGTTTGAATTATAAAATTAAATATATAATTGAAGGATTTGAAACCAATCCTTGCCCATAAGCAGACATAAAGTTTATCATGAGAGTTCTGGTGTGGAGGGGGCAGAATCCACTTCAGGTTCCAAGGGTTTCAAGGCTTTTTCTTTGTATGAAGACCTTGGTCATAAGGATTCTGCTGCTTTTTAATTATTTTTTTTTGTAGAAAGCAGAAAATAACTTTCCATTATAGGTGACAACACCTTACAGAAGGTTCTGCCAATATATTATAGAATTTATAGTAGCCTGGGACCTGAACCTTGCAACACTTTCTCCTTGGACAGGGGCTTGTGTAGGCAACACTTGGGTGTTGCCTCTCTTATGGTATTTCCATTTACCCCCCCTCACCAGAAAACCCTACACCATGTTTAGATAAGTGTCTTTGTAAACTTTACAAAGGTTCTTTGTAAACTTGATTCACTGTCTTGCCTGGTCAAAGCTCGGAATCTGTTCTTCCCAAGGTGCTGCTGAAGTATGGAGGGGATACTTGAGGTTCCTTCATCCTGACATGGAGATGCTCCTAGTTGCTGTGATGAGGCACACCCTTTCCTGCAAAGGGTCTGTTCTCAGGGCTAGAATTGAAAATTTAAAGTCATCTTCTCTCCCTGCAGAGGAGCTGCACCCCCATCTCTGGTTGAGGAGTCCTTTCTGCAGCCACCAGCCCTGTTATAATCCCCTGGGGTCACTGCCTGAATGGCTGGGGACTGAACCCACTGTGACACACTTCTCACTGCAGCATCAACCCAGATTTCCCTTTTTTCCACTTGAAACCTTCTGTGGGAGAGGCCAGCCAGCCTTTCAAGCTGTCTACAGCTGGTGCCACAGGCGGAGTAAATCCTGGGGGCTGTGTTAAAGCACCTGGAATGACTGAGCCCTTCACACAGGGGTCTGTTTTCCACTTATTCACATTTTAATTTTTTTGGAAAAAGGGAGGGCACAGAGGAGCCCAAGGGAGCCTTGGGCTTCACCCTGAGTGAAAACGTGCTTCGTTAAACATGTGTTTGGCCAGGGAGCAATGGAATTCTTTGTTTTTCAAAGCACAGGCAGACTTCTTCTTGGTTGGCAGAAAAAAATTGGCAGGTCTTTTTGAACATGCTACCACACTCCAGAACAGGATCCTGAACACAAGCAGGAGGGGCAGAAGCTCCTGAGATGGGTTGGGTGATGCTGGTTCAGGCTGTTGTTCTCAAGGGCTCCTCTCTCTATATTTCAGCTACACAGAGATTTATTTCCCCCCACCCTCAGCCACAAAGTGAACTGGGTGGGATGCTAGACCTAGCTGCTACTGGTGGAAACAGCACCCTTAAACCTGTGCTGCTAACTGGGAGCTGCATGGGTTTAAGGTGGCATCCTGTGTGGTATGGAGAAGGTTCCCACTGTCCACACTCATGTTCTGGAACACGTGCCACCCCGCTGTGCATTTGTGTGTGTGTTAAAGCAGCACTCTCTTCTCTCCACTAAACCAGCTCCTTGATCCTCTTGCATCTTTGTTCTTATCAAAATAAATAAGTGATAAAATATGCATTAATCTCTTAGCTGTTTCACAGCTTCAGGTTTCTGTCTATGGATAGGAGTGCCAGCACCATACAGCCTTCTACACCTTACCAGTATCATTAGCTAGCTACTAAAGCAATATTCTGGCAGGCAAATAATAATCCTGGAGCTGGGGACCATTCTAGATCTAATATTTCCTCTAGGATGTGTTCTCTCTATTCCAACAGGCAGCTTTTGCATTGTCCTCAACTTTGTGTTACAGAAGCATCTTCCAGCAAATTACTGTTATTATTTTCTTCTGCCTCTTGATTTTTCTTCCCCCCCATAACTGATTTTATTCTGGGGCCGTGTGTGTCTGCAGGTCATCAAAGCTGGAGTGGAGACAACCTGTAAATGCCACGGCGTATCTGGGTCCTGCACCGTCCGAACGTGCTGGAGGCAGCTCTCTCCATTCCACGAGATAGGAAAGCAGCTGAAGCAGAAGTACGAGACCTCCCTCAAAGTGGGCAGCACTACCAACGAAGCCACGGGGGAAGGAGACATCTCCCCCCCCAAGAAATCCATCCCCGGTCACAGCGATCAAATCCCAAGGACTACGGATCTTGTCTACATTGACGATTCCCCGAGCTTCTGTATGATGAGCAGATACTCTCCCGGGACCTCGGGAAGGAAATGTTACAAAGATAAGAACTGTGACAGCATCTGCTGCGGGCGAGGGCACAATACCCAGAGCCGGGTGGTCACCCGGCCGTGCCAGTGCCAGGTCCGTTGGTGCTGCTACGTGGAATGCAAGCAGTGCACCCAGAGAGAAGAGGTTTATACCTGCAAGGACTGACACGTCTTCTGCTGGCCGGGCAACCCTCGGTGACGGGCGATGGGCGATCTGTGAGAACTGCACATGGAGACAAACAGGGTTTGATTGACCTTCTGGGAGCTGGAAGCTGTGTTGAGACATAAGCACTTTGTAGGGTACAGGTGACCCGGCTGTGTTGCTGTTTTGTTTTTGTGTTGTTTTCCTGTAGACTGAATTTTAATGAGGTCCAACCGTGTGGAAATAAGTGCCTGTCACACTGGGGTTAGACACCAGTTGACCTTCACCTTAGTTGTCTACGCAGTTTGATGGATCATTTATTCTTGGAACGTCTTGATTGTTTCACCAAGCCTCCGTGAACTCCTGGGCTAATATATTCTCTTTGGCATAAATAACCTATACTACTTTATTCCTGAAGCTTACCCAACTGCTTAGGGAGCTAAGCAGATCCAAAAGAAAGATCCTAGTATGGGAAGCGGTCATTTATTTCCCCTTCTAAAACTGGAGAGAGGTGCCTAGGGTGACCAGGACCAGCCCTGATGGCTCTTCTGGTGGAGTTTCTGCACATCGAGCAAACAAGGCTCTGACAAAGAGACCCGCTGGGAGGGTAACCTCTTAACCACAGCTCCCTATCTTCATGCTTTGATCATCAAATGCAGCTCAAAATAATGTTGGGTCCACCGTGTCGCAGACAGAAATGTATCCAAGAAAGAGGTTGGGAAGACAGTAGGAAACCAGATGTGCCTGTCCCCTTCAGTCCAATCACATGATCTTTTTATTTTAAAACCAATTTCTTTGAATGCAGTTTCTTTAGCACTATCACTGTCTTAATTATTATTTTTTTCTTTAAAAAAACAAACAAACAAAACCAAACCACTAGATACTTTTCTTTTCCTTTTGTGCATGATTTATTTTTCTCTTCGCTTCCCACCTCTTGTTGACTGAATTCACCCTGTGGTAACTGCTTCAGAAAACTGAACTGGAACTTTTTAGCCTTATGCCAGCTGAATTTGAACATGTGTTTCTGAGTAGGACAAGAGAAATTCCAGTGTATCTTGGAACGCAGTGCTGCCTTGCATGGTAGAGCAGCCACTGGGACTGGAGCAGACCCTCTGGAGGAGCTGACTTTTCTTTTACTAGGTCATCATTCCATTTACTCTAAAACCATGGCAGTGGTACACGACACAAGCTGTATGTAAACCCCCTGACCTTAAGATTTCCTTTCCTTTTCGTTTGTTTGGGTTTGGTTTTTTTAACCACTAGATCGAGAATTGTGTTTTAAAAAGACAACTGCTAAATAGTAACCAACTATTGGATTCGGAGCAACCAATCCATGAGGAGACAAACCATCAAGTTGCCAGAGAAGCCAGAAGTTGACTGCAGTGGCAGATGGCTCTGATGCTGTGAAATAGATGACAACCTTCAGCATTTCTTTTTTTTTCCATGGAAGAGGATACTCCCAACCCAGGACGTGATGCAGCCCTATCCTTCAGTCATGTCAACGTGGATTGGAAGCAAATGGTGAATGCCTCAACAACGCTTTCTAAGGGAACACTGGAGAGCAGAGGGCATTTGATTTTATTTTTGGTAGCGTTTTTGGATTCTCCAGCACTAGTGACATCCACTGATTTTATGTAAGTCATTGATCTGGTTCTCAAAAGAAGAAAGCTGGCTGGAGTTCTTCAAGCAGCAGTAGATGTTAGCCAAGTAACAAGAGCAGTTTCCTGAGGTGGACCATTACTTTTCAAGGTGGTTTTACTTTTCTTTTTTCTTTTCTTTTATTTTTTCCCCCCAAATAGTAGCCACTAATATTTAAACTGTTAACATTCATCTACTGGGAGGAGAAAATTTATATATTCTTTTTAATTTTCATCGTAACAAGAACCTGCAGTCCAGCCTGGCTCTTTGGTGGGGGGGACAGAAGATGTTACTGTTCATAGTGCTATGGTTCTGCAAAGCTGAAGCGCACTGTCTATTTTTATTTTTATTTTTGTTTTATGTTTGCTTACTTGCTGTACAATTCTGGAGGTTGGGGTTAGTGCTGGCGAAGGAGGAATCTGCACGTGGTGGTTGTCCCTTCCACCCCACCAAGGGTGTGTGGTGGTCCACTCGACGCAGGAAGGTCTTGCAGCTCCTGAAAGTCACCCCTGAGCAGTTTATCTAATGGGTTCAAAAAATAAACTGACTAGAAACCTATTATTCAGTGTGTGTATATACACTTATATACACACAGTGACACATAAATATATATATATAAATATTGAACGAACATTTATTTATTGTAAAGCCCTTCAGAAGGACCTTCTTATGGTTTCAATGTGGTATTATGTTAAATTCTCTTTCTCCCTCTGTCTGTCTGTCTCTCTCTCTCCCACATATGTTCAAACTCACTGTTACATTTTTGTGTCTGTTCTAGAATAGCTCTAAAGGCTGGATCCAAACCTGCTTAAAACATGGGATTTTTGGGTCTGAATTACTATTTCTGGCTCCATTCTTTTAGTAAAAGAAAAAAGAATTCTTAATTAAAGAATGAGCCCCAATTTATGTGCATTACTATTATTATTAATTATTATTATGGTTATATTTAAACCATGGGCCTCATTTTCCTTCTTTTCACTGGTGTCTCTGTCTCCGTTGACCTCGCTGGAGTAACTCCACATTGCACTGGTGTGAGAGGAGAATAATGAGTCCCTAGATGCAGAAGAGAGGGCAGCGTTGGTACAGGTGGCACTGAAGAGAAAATGCCTGGGTCAGATGGGATTGGGTCCCTTGGGGTGTTTGGGCAGAGGGAGCTGGGTGGACAACAGGGCAGATTGTCAAAGCTTGAGTAGAAGAAAGCAGCAAAGAGTGAATGAACTACTGAGTGAAAGAGCTCTTCTGTGTATTATAACTCACGCACTGAAGCCTGGATGCTTTCTGTAAGTAAAAAGACAAAAAAAAAAAAAGAAGAAAAAGCAAAACACACACAAAAAAAAACCAAACCAAAAAACCCCACAAAAAAAAGAAAAAAAAAAAGAAAAAAAGAAAGAAAAAGCAACAAACAAAAAACCCCAACAAACCAAAACTGTATTTATGTTAATGTGGATATATTACTTGCCTGTTATATATTGTAAATAGCAAGGTTTATTCTCCTGTGGTTAAAAAAAAAAATAATTATAAATAACTAAATAGTAGTGAGGCACATGTGTTAAATGTATAGGCTGTGTATAAAAATATACTAACACTCTGAAATCAGGAGAACTTGTCTTCTTGGCCTTTTGACCTAGGGTGGTAAAACAGATGTGGGTTATTTTTCTTCTCCCCCCCCACCGTGTTGTGTGTGTTTTGGGGGTGGGGGGGGTGTTTAGTTCCAGCGTTTTCCAATGTTTGCCTTACCTTTGAAGAAAAAAGGGGGGGAAAAGCCTCATTTTGGAAAAATCCAGTGAAGCTTGAGTAGGATGAAACAGTAGCAGCTGGTAGAAAAGATGTCAAACCCTCTCAAGTGCTTGACCTGGGTTTTCTGCTGGTGAGAGATGTTGGAGTTGAATTAACCCCTGGAGTTCATGCGAGTTCAGAAAACCCTAGTTAAGTGACCTTGAAGTCGTCTATAAAACTTTGGGTAGTGTCCCATAAAACCCTTTTGGTTCCAGCTGTATAAAACTGGATTTTTCCAGAGAGGCCAATTCTACCACCACACCTTTTGATCTCCAGCACAATTCAATGAAATTGCTCCTTTTTGTAAAACTACTCCAAGAGTAGCTTTGGGTCCCTGAATTTTTCACAGTGTCATTTCATATCTATAAAAAAAAAAAGTGCAAAGCAACTTTTTTCCCTTTTTCTTACCCCCCAGAGAAACAGGTTTTTGCAGCAGATGTAACTGGAGAAGGCTGGATGGGTGTAGGGGAGGTCTCTGGTTTCTAATCCCCTTTTCAATCCCTGTCCCCCCAAAAAGTGTCAAAGTGTTGGTTCTCCTAAGCTGATCTAGCAAGACTTGCCAGATCAGTTTTGGGGTGGGGGGGTGCAACCATTATTTATATATCTTTTTTATTAATTTTTTTAAAAAGAGAAGTTAGCTGATGGAAGAATATTTTTATTGAATAGTGCATTTAGTTATGTCAGAAATATAAAAAAAAAAAATATATAATATTTTTGTAAACAAGGCAAACTGAAAATGTTTGCTGTTTTATATTAGAATTTTCTATTAAAAGAAATAAAAACCCACACAAATAATTGTTGCACCCGTCATCTGTTTTGGTTTTGTTTTGTTTTTTTTAACAAGCTTCTATTTTGTGTGAATGACTCATAGATGCTGGATGTGGAGACATGCAAAACAAGTCCTAAACATTACGTTCTCATTGTCTTCCAACTCTCAAAAGACTCCAGTTGAAACGAGCCACATTTAACCAAAGGGGCTTTGTAAAATTCTGAGATTTGGAAAAAAAAAGGAGTTGTGAAGAATAAGTAGCTTGCAATTGCAATACAACACACACCCCCAAAAAACCCAAACTCAACAAAAATACCCCCAAACTTCAATTTTTTTTTTAGTTGTGCCTCCTGGTCTTGAGATGGTTCTGGATGGAGGAACCTGAAACCTATTTTCAATAACTAAATATTTCTCATTGATCTCCGTTGGCAGGAGAAATGACTCCTAAAAGGGTTGTTGGGGGGGGAAAAATACCCTGCCTACATGGGAAGGTTAAATGAAGAGGACCAAATTCCAGGCTTGATCTAACACAAGCAATTTTTACCTGTTTGAATGGGGCAGAGTAAATCTGGGGAGCTGGGACCAGGGTCTGCTGTGCTTCAGGAAGCCTGTTGCTCACCTTATGGCTTATGTGCCATCTGTTTTCAAAAGAGCTTGCTGGTTTGGAGACCTGAGCAGGGATGAAATAATTTCTGAGGATTTTTTTTCTGTGGTCGACCAGCTCGTACCCATCTGTGTTCCTTCATCCCAGGTCTTGAATTTCTTTGTTACTCGTTTTTCAGCTGCCCTATTTTAGATGACATATATTAGGTCTGCTTGGCTGTAGTAGGGTTGGATGAGAACCCAGATGAAGGGACAGATTTCTCAAGGGTACTCTCATGGAGTAGATGCTGCTTAAGGTAATTTTCTGGTGGATTATAGTGCCTGTGAAAAATTCCTTAGCTGGTGTTGCAGTAAAATTCAGTTTGTTCTGTACTCGATAAAACAGGTGCAGCAAAGCTCTTTGTTCCCAGTTTATTTGCTTCTGTGTGTACATCTGTTGGGTCAAGAATGACTTCCATGGTCAGCTCCTCCTGCCTTTTAGTTTTCAGGATGCTAATTAGGTGTTGACTTTTGGAGAGCAAAGTTTCCCCCTTTTATGACCGTTACTGCTGAGAAAAAAAAGGGAAATTCTACTATTTGTGCATGGGGAGGAAAAATGAATGGATATTGCATGCACAGTTTAGCTCTGGCATGATGGTAGGCATTGTGTAACTAAATTTCTTCAGGTGCCAAGAGTGAGTAGGGTGTAGGTTAAGTGATTTGAACACATAAAATGCAGCAGGCTGTCAGGGGATGCATCTGAACAATGCATTTTTCTCACTTCATGCTGAAAGTTTTCAGAAATGGGCAAAACCTTTCTCAGCAGCACTGGGCAGGGTGACCCAAAGGGACAGGTGATTCCTGCCTCATCCAGTCCTCCCTTTCATCACAGGGCTGCTCAGGAGAGTTGGGAGAGATGCTGACACACTTGGTGTACTGGGGTGGTTGCAATGAGCCTGGAGTAACAGCCCTTTACACGAGGAAGCCAAGGTTTGCATCCAACGTAGGCACCTCTAGAAGGTGCCAGTTTCTCTGCTGGCAGTAGAAGGGGATAGGGACATAGCCACACAGGTTAATAGAGGTGAGGATGAATTCAGGACTAATCAAGGGGTGTGTGGATAACCCTACCAGCTCCCCTTGGTCACAGGTTGATCTGAAACAGTGATCACCAAACCCACACAGGAATTTTCCCTTATCCCCTCATCTCTGAATGTAAAGTTTGGGATTTGTTTTGCACACTTGGGATGGCATTTCCTTTTAAAGGGAGGTGGGAATACTAACATGAAGGATTAGTATTTTTCTTTCTTTTTTCCTTTTTTTTTTCCTTTTATTTGTGATTTTTGTGGGGTTTTGTTTTTGTTTTGTTTTTGTTTTTTTTTCCAATGTCTTATGGGAGCCTAAGTTATTTTTCTCTACCTCATATGTACAGCTTGTAGGTATAAATCTGATTCTGAGTGACTGTTGAGAATGTATTTAAGTTATTTAACATCTTTGTATAACAAAAAAAAAAAAAAAGAAAAAGAAAAAAAGCCAGAACAAATGAAACAATAAATGTATTTTAAATTATACTTAAAGTCTGCTCCTCTTTCTTCACATCTGTTGAACAAAGTCTATGTTCAGTGGGTGTGGGAACCCCTGTGCCTCCCTTAGTGTTACTCCTGGCCTCTAGTCCTGGATCCAGCTTGTCCCTGTGGCTCATGTAAGCCTAGAAAAGCTGTAAAGCCTCCTTGGGTGATAAAAGTGTTGCCCAAGTGTGTAGCATGGTGTATTTCCAGCCTGAGGTCGCAGCGTGCTTTGGGAGATGTGAAATGCTTCTCTGATTCTATGGAATGATTGGTTGGGTGGTGGGAATCCTCATCTATTTGGTCTGATTGCTGTCTTCCCCTATTTGAAAGCCCTCCAGGCTCACAACTTCCATAGGAGGAAGCGTTCTCCTTTTCTCTCTGCAGTAATTGTGTTTGCAGAAAGCAGAGACAACAGCTCAGGAAGCAGATCTTTAACACACCTAGCCTTGGTGACAATTAATTCTGGCTAATTAACCTCTGGTATCTGTCCATCTTAGGTCCTTGAGCTGGACCTCTGACCACAGCCAATGCATCAGAAGTTTAAATGTAGATGTCCTCATAGTGTTACCACGAGCTGGAGAAACACCTCCTTGCCAATTTTGTGTGATGAGCTGTCTACAGAAAGACCTGAAGCCCCACTTTCCTCCTCGCCCACACCTTGATCTTCTGCTCTCCCAGTTGAAAAGCTCACAAAGTGTGATCTGATGCAAGGGCTATTACAGAGTGCTCTGGTTTGGGCCACTTGCTGTGCCAGTGCTTTTGAGCACTGCGGTGTCAAAGAAGCTCAGGAGGTTGATGGACTCGGTCAGCTTTTTGTTGGGTGGCATTAGTCATCATACTTTGCTGGAGAAGTCACAATACCTTGGCAGAATGGCAGTGTCATGATGTGATGGCAAAGTTACTCTGATCGGGTAATTGGCTGGAGCTCAGAGCAGGGAGGATGTGGCCAAATTTAGTCTGTCTGAATGACAACAAGGAAGATAAATTGTCATTACTCCAGGATGCATATTGTCTTGCTTGATCAAATGTCCTTCTCTTCACAATGGCCCCCTGGAGCTATTTAGTACTTGAAATTCATTTCATCTGAGCTTTAAATAACCAGAGCCTGTTGCTGTTCATCTTACAACATACCAATGACTCAACCATGGGTGATTTGGGCTTGCAAAGCCTCTGAGAAACAACACAGTGCCCCCGTATGTGGGTCCATGCAGTGGGGTGCTGCTTCTCTGGACCATAGATATGGGGTGGTTCACAGATGCTGCTTTTTTGTGTAGTTGAGGAGAAAGCTTAGAAATCAACCAGCAGCCACATGACTTCCAACTGTGCAAGATGTTTAAAATGAACAGACAGCCAGACCCTAAGCCTAGCCCTGGAGTAGACAAAACTTATCCCAGAAAAGGTCTTATTGAGATAGCAGGTGGTGGACTAGTAAGAGGTTATTTAGATTACTGGGCTACTGGCTGTTGAGGCAGGCAACCAGGCACAGGCATCTGTCCATCCTCAAATAGAGAGGAGGGTACCTTCATCCACTTTCACACTGATGTTGGTATTATGATGCCAACTGTTGCACTCCTCACAATTTACCATCTGCAGCATTCACCCAAGGAGATGCTTGGCAAATCAGTCAGAGTCCTACACAACAGATGCACCTTCTCTTTCTGTTTTGTTTTGCCCCTTCTTTGGGTGAGAAATACCAGCACCGAGCCCTGAGAAACCAGGCAGATATTTCAGGTGATGTTTGCTTCAGGTAGTTTTAAGAAAGAAGAGTGGATGTTTGGAGCTGATGGGATTGGGGATCCATGAAGCCAACTCTGCTCTACCTCCTGTCAAACCCTGCAGCATACCTACCTCCCTGCTTTCTGCAGCTTCACAACTGACCTTGCTTTACACTTCCTGGCAGTTGGGTAATGAGAATTTGCAGGCTCGAAACCTCACAGCCAGCCTCCGCCAGACCCTTAAAGAGCTGCTAATGGGAGTCGTAAAGCCGCAGTAGCTTAGGATGGAACAGCGTTTTGACAGCTGTTCCCACAGAGGAAGTGGGTGAAGCTAGAATGAGTATTGTAAGAATTTGGGATGAAAAAAAAATAGTGAAAAATAATAATAATGAAAAGGGATCAGATGAGAGAATTCACCTCCAGAAAAATAAAACAGGTTTCCTTCCCCCTTCTCTTCCACTGCTTCCCTTAGGGACCACTGGTAGGGCTGGGTGAGGAGGTGGTTTCAGCCTGCACCTGGGGATGGGTTGAGCAACAGGGGAGCATGAGAACTGAGCAAAATCCAAGAAACAAGAGGTGGCTTTAGCTTAGAAAGAGGTAAGGGCTTGACTGAACCTCTTAAAACTTTCTAGCTACACATCTGAGGAATGCTCTTTGTGTGGAACTGTGTGTGTAGTGCAGCTTGGAAACTAATGACTGAGCACAAAGGCATGGAGAAGAGTATTTGTGAAAAAATAAAAACAAAACAACAGACAAAATGAGGAGAAGGAGAGAGAAAATAATGAGGAGACAAATTTTATAGAGAGATTCCTCTTAAATAGGCATGAAGGATTAAAATCAGACTACTACTTGGACAAAAATAAAAGTTAATCACCAAGAGAGTGATGGGAGAGTCAGGTCCCAGATTCATCATCACTGTTAAAACAGCTCAGCCTGTGTAGGTGCTTTTGAACATCTCACTGGAGAGGTCCTGCTGGAGTTATTTAAGATAGAGATGTGATTCCCACTCTCAGTCTAAATAGAGCATCTCTGTGCTGAGGAAAACCTGAGAGCCCTGGGTCTGTTTAGCCTGGAGAAGAGAAGACTGAGAGGGCAACTGATCAATGATCATCGATATCGAAAGGGAAGGGGTCAAGAGGATGGGGCCAAACTCTTTTCAGTGGTGCCCAGTGATAAGAAAAAGAGAAATGGACACAAACTGGAGGTTGTGGAGTCTCCTCTGGAGAGATTCCAAACCCACCTGGACTTGGTTCTGGGCAACCTGCTCTAGGTGACCCTGATGGAGCAGGGGGATTGGGCAAGATGATCTCCAGAGGTCCTTTACAACCTCCACCATGCTGTGATTCTGTGATTCTATAAAGAGCAGTACAGAGTCAGAGAGATGAAAAAGGGATAGAAAAGAGCCTGCCCAAACTCGTACCTTGGTCATTTTGAGAACTGGGCCTAGAACCAGGTAGAGATAAGTGTCCCCAACACCATTTGAATGTGGGGGTACCTCTGGTGACCAGGAAAGAGACACAAATCATGCTCTCCTGCCTTTCTGTGATGGGAAGCAGATGGGATAACAGCATGATTTGTGTTATTTCCCTATGGATTTGCTTCAAGCTTGGCTCTCCAGGCTTATGCTAGAAGCTGTCTCCTCCACTTCTGCAAATTACCAGTTCTGCAGCAGGAATCAAAGCTGGCTGGAGATGATGCTAAACATATGAGTCCCCTGCAAGCTGTTGGCTGCAATACTGGTGGGCTGTAGCCAGGATAATAATGGGTGTAGCTGCTGTCAAGTGCAAAATGGAGCGTTTTCCTCAAGACCTGGTAGTAAAGGAGATGCTGCTCGTGGCTTGGATAAGAGGAGGAGCCACTTCACCTTCTGCTCCTCTGCTCCTACTACCAAGATCCACTGTGTCAGTACTGGGAGCAGAGTAGATTTTCTGGCAACATCTCTCTCATCTCACACAGTTCTCATGCTAATGCCCCTGGCATAGAGCAGCCCACGTCCAGCCTATTAAACACTCTTGCCTTCCAGAACAAGGTGCCTCTATGCAAAATGTCCTCTGGGAATGGCCCTTGGCCTGTGCTAACTCTTGAACCATGCCCAGGAATTGCTTGGGAGTGTGCTTTTACCTGAGCCAAAAACACACCAGGGATTTTCTAATATTTTAACAATATATTTGACCAAGCTCCAGTACCCAGGAATGTTCCTTGCCACTCTTTAAATCTGCTAAAATAGATGCAGAAATTCAAGTGCTCCACAAATAATCCTCACACTCTAAACCTGAGTTATTTGTTGGTCAGTTCTTTCATTCCATCGGTGGGGAAACCACATCTAAGGAAGGTTTGCCATCCTGGTTGGCCAGGACTAAAGGAAGAAACAAGTCCATCACAGCTGCTCCAGCACATTGGCCTTCAGGTACCCCTGAAGTGATCTCTGTAATGATGACTGACTGTAATTAGACCTCACAAAACACAACGCTTTTTGGATAAGACATGACCAGAGCTTAAAAAAGACCTCATGACAAAGGCCAACCCAAGAGGAGTTAATTAATTTGAGTGCTTATCACTGTCAGTAGCTACTGCATAGCCACCTTCTGCTTCACTCAACTTGCTGAAGGACTGACCAGCCCCAGTTTCCTTAAATTACTTAATTTAGGTACCTTTATAAGGTGTGCAGGCAGGGTAACCTCCACCTGTAGTTAGCAGAGGTGTAATCCCACCTAGAGGATGCCAAGAGGGTAAGTGGTACTTCTCATATGCCTCTTCCTCTAGTCACTGCTCATGTCTTGGGTTATTGTGTGTGGCTCTGTTTGTGTTTATACATTTACATTTGCACATCCTATCAATTTGATGCCTGTCAGTGTTTACCT
This sequence comes from Chloroceryle aenea, assembly GCA_013399075.1. Classification (NCBI taxonomy): domain Eukaryota; kingdom Metazoa; phylum Chordata; class Aves; order Coraciiformes; family Cerylidae; genus Chloroceryle; species Chloroceryle aenea. Next base: position 59,932 of record VWZY01009800.1, read on the forward strand.
CAAACCCAGGGACTGGTGTGAAACCTTCAGGAGTCAATAGAAAGACTTTAATGGGCTCTGATCAGTGTGTGAAATCCCATGTCCCTGTATCTGGTGTTAGAATATCAATTATAAATATTCAAGTTCAAGCCTAGAGCTGTGTTTCAGTCCATTCTCCACCTCTCCTGCCATGACAAAGTCTCTGACAATAGTCCCAGTTTGTTAAGTATGCTCTGGCCAACAGCTCCTAGCTTAGAGAGATTGATTCTGCATCAGGCAAGGTGAAAAGCTTCAAAGATCTGGCTGCCTGTGACCGTGCCACATCTCCAGGCTATTCAATCCCTGTCTTCCACCACCTTTGGCTCCTACTGACTTCAGGAAGAATTTAGTCAGCATCAGAATGACCCTCCTGTCCTGGCTGCACTTTCATTTACACTCTTCTCAGCTTCCCCAGGCAGTGTTGTTTTCCAAGGTACTAATTGCAAGAGCACTCATCATAAATTATCACTCATTTCTCCCCCTCACTTGCACGGAAGAATCCCTCAAGGGATTATGCTCATTACAGCAGGACCATGCTCCCTGTGAGTGATGTCCCAGGGGAACTTGGCAGCCTCCTGGGAGGGCTGAGGGAATAAAAGGAAAACAGAAGTAGTTAAGCACTGAGGTGTAACCTGGAGGGACCTCCAGCTCTAGGGAATCCCCCAACATCTGCTGGGAAAGTCTACCAGCTAAGTCTATTTGGTGCTTCCAACAGAAGACTCTTGAGTGTCTGAGATTTCTGCTTTTTGTAAGGATTAAAGATGAAAAAATGGGGTTAGTTCATTCCAACAAGGGAACCCTTGAATTGAAATATTAGACACAGCTTAAAAAGAAAAAAAAAAATAGAGAGAAAAAGCATAAAGAAGACATTTGAGGAGGTAGTGGGTGTCCTTTACCTGAGTTGGTGAATTTTGCATACTCCAAATTATCCTAAGCATCAAGGCTGGTCTACTGTTGTGTTTTCCATGACCAATCTCTCTCTTATTCTTCTGATTATTAATCTTCTGGGTTAATTGGGTATTAGCTTTGAATTTTCCCTCTTTTAAAAAATGGATTTCTGACATTTAGCACAAAACCCCAAATCCTGAAGACCCCCCCATGGTGCACAGCGTGTCCCCTCCATGGGCACTGAGGAAGATGAATTGGCCAGAGATCTTGGACTGTGCCTCAGGGCAGTGATAGGAGGTATTTGAGCTATAACTCTCATAAACTAGCTTCAGTGTCCTACTGAAGTCTCCCAATTCACATAATCGAGGTCATGTAGGCTTGAAAAGACCTTCAGGATCATGGAGTCCAACCATTAACCCAACTACTCCATGGTTTGGCTCCTGTTGGCAAGATCAGCCCAAGGCCAACCTTACCCACACCACCTCAGTTTTACATCTCACTCTCCAAATGTCACTTCATGCATGGGATGTGCTGGAGCACTCTCAAAGTGAAGGTTTTTGACTTGGGAATCTATATTTCCATTTTATTTTGGGATGCTTTATTGCTGAATCCTGGCAGAAATCCAGACCCTATTCTCTCAGCTTATCCTCCTTTAAAATGCAGAACAAACAGCAGTGTGAAATACTATAATTTAAATATCCAAGAGTTATAGAACTGAAGGTATGTTCTAAATTTCAGGAATTCTTTATTTTTAATCAAATATTTCATGGGCTTAAAAAGCACAGTATATTTTGGGGGTCTGGTTGGTTGTTTCTTGTTCGTTTGGGGTTTGGTGTATTGGTTTTGGTTGGTTTTTTTCCTTCTAAAATAAGCATTTTGGAACATTCTTGCTTTTCACAGGGCTCTCAGTTCACTCTTTAGAATCAGGCTACATTTGTAGTAGGAGTCAGTAATGGAAGGAAGCAGATGCTGTGATCCACAGTTAGTCCTCATCACTTTGAAGGGGGGAAAATAATCTGCCCTTGTGAAAAGCATAAAATCTGAGCAAGAACAAAATTCAAACTCTTTGCCAAATGCCTCCCCCACCCCCAAATGCTTTGTGAAGCTTGTCTCCCACCTAAGCTGTAGTTGAACTAGAGCTTATAGGAATTATTCTGACCACTGCTAAAGATGCTGTGGAATTAACGAGCAATTACTGACTTCACCTTGGTTATTTCCAAGCATAGTTGCTGATTCTGGAGGTAGGGGAGACAGCATGGATCTCCTACTTTATTTTTGGGGTTGGGAATGCCCTCTACACTGATTTCTGCCCCAGGAGAAGGATAAATGTGGATTTTGTTGCATCCTCGGTGCCTCATTGCTGCTCACATCAGCACCTCTCCCTTCCCAAAGGGATCTGAGTGGGTGGGGGACACCAAGATGCAGAACTGCCCCGTGGCTCCTGATGGGTGGAGGTTAGCCTAGGACATCTGCTTTGCTGCTTTCCATATGGTTTTAGCTTAACATATATTTAGCTGGTTTATGGAATAAGCAGGATTCCAGCAGGATGGAGCCTTTTTGGAAGTGTTGGCAGCACCCTGATGCTGTATTTTCTCTGGACAGTGTCATCAAGGTTTCTGAACCTGGCATTAGCCCTCTACAGCTCCTACAGAGGCTTCACATCTCACCCCCTGATTCTTCTCATACCAGTGACCTCAGCTCCTGGCGTGTATAAGCCAGGCTTGTTACTTGGAAACCAAGAGGAAGGTCCCCAGGGATACAGGCAGCCCTCCTAAGTGTATTTGCAGCCATCCTAACTAACAGCATTTGTCACTGATGTATGACATGCTTGGGTCTGTGGCATCTTAATTAAGTATGAGCCAGTCCCAGGACTTTTTGCCAGCTTGTGATTTATTTTTTTTTAATAATTGTTGATGTTTAGAAATTAAATATTTAATATTTAGGGGAAAAGGTGGAGACTTTGTCATGATTTTTTTGGTTTCTGTTTTCTCAGAAAATGTATTCTGATAAATGTTTTAAACTATCATATTTCTGGCATTCAAAAAAGAGATGTAATTTCTACTTTTAATGGAGGGATGCTCTGCGTTTGGTCTGGAATTACTGGAATATTCTTTTCTTCCTTTCCCTCTTCTCTATCTCTTTTTCCTCTTCTTTTTTTTCTTTTTTTTTTTTTTTTTTAATTCTCCTTTCACTTCTCTTTCCTTCTCTCTACTCTTTTTACTTTTTATTCTCTCTTTCCTTCTCTCAGAAGGTAACACAGCAACCTAACAAACCAGACACTGATGTTGCTGTTCCTATTGCTGTAGCTAGATAAATTTGTGGTAAGGGCCTGACCTGAGCTGTACTTTGGAGCACGAGGTGACAAAATCCTTCAGATGTCATGATCAAGATTTGTTATTGGGCTCATTCAAAAAGTCCAGGCTTTGAAGGGTCCTGGTCTAATGCAGTGCTATCTGGGGGTGTCCATATCTCTACCTTGTCTTTTTAGAGTTCCTCATCACTGCAGTCTTGTCAAATATACTGATGGAGCTGTAGGTATCTTCATCAGCATGAAGTAGCAGTGCAACCGCTGCTCTTTCATGTGAGACACTTCAGGTCACCTCAAAGGACATGAGATGCCTATGTCTGGGTGGTTGAGTTCAGCCTTGCACCTCCTAAATGCTGAGCTAGAAGATATCCTTACTCTAACCACCTTCAGAGAAGACTCTTGATGGTCTTTTGTGATCTTTGACAAGCCAGGAGTGATTCAGCCCCAAGGCAAATGCTGCAAACAGCTGTCAGTTTGCCTGGCTACCAGCCCAAGGCTCCCTTTGCTTTCCAAGTGCCTTCCTCCCAGCTGTCATCTCCCCACCAGGCACACGTCAGGAGACTGGGTCGACTCACCTATGCAGTGATGGGCTGTTCCCACCTCCTGAGAGGAGACAAGGCAATGCCACACAGCACTGGGGGCACCGGTGCAAAATGACAGCAGCAGCAACTGAATCCCTGTCCCCTTGGAGCCCAATCTGATGACCACAGCAACCTCCCGAATGTCCTTCTTGCCACCAGGTGGAGCTGGGAGAGAGCTCCTTGGAACAGGCCAGCTGACAACACCCTGGGATGATTGCACAACCCCTGTGGCTAACCAAAAAGAGGAATTTTTGTTTGGTTGTTTTTGCCACCCCCCCCCCCNCCCCCCCCCCCCCCCCCCAATTCCATCCCAGGAAAATTGTGTCTGTCTCACTGAGAAATTTCCTTCAGAAAATCAAAGGAGGAGGAAAGACATGTGGTTTCATTTGTCAAAGAGTGACCTCCTGCTGAGAGCAGATCTGGCCATTGTGACCATCCCTTGGTATGGGTGACCATTGGCTGGGAGGCACAGCTGATGCAACGCTGCTGTTGCTGTTTATCTCACCCACGACCACCGGGTCAGCTCCTCGCTCATGCCCCAGCTTGGAACTGCCCACCCAGGCTTGCTGGGACCAAGCTCTTCTCATGTACCCTCATCCCTTGGTAGCTGCTTGTGTGATGGCTGGAGTGCTGCTGGCTGCTTCTGTTATTTCAGCCCCGAGCCAAAGTGCGTGGCGATGCTCTGCTGACGCACTTCTGCCGTCTGCAAGAGGCTCTTAACCACAGCAGACACTGAGACAGCTTCTCCCACTTAACAGCTTAGAGGAACCACTCCAAGAGCTCTGCCATGCCTCTCCTTGCTCTGTGCATTTTGCCCTCCTCTCCCCACCCACACCACAGTGCTCACGTCCAGTCGTGTTCAATTTCCATGAATAAAATCAGCTCCGGCCGCTCTCCGTTGGCTTCAGGAGCTGCTGCTTGTTGACTTTCACCCTGGTGTTGAGGAACCTTAATGAGACTTGGCATTAATATGCATTACCAGCAGCAGAGATGTATTACATGAGGTTTGCCAGGTCTCCACGGATGAAGTCAGCTAATATCTGCCCCAGCAACGTACGGGGGAGGTCAGGTGGTAATGGGCTGTGAGTTGAAAACCATCTGAATAGGTGAATATGAATTATCTGTCCTAATGCCTGCTGCCTCTGAATGGGGCCCATCTCATGAGGGACAAATCTGCTGTAATGTGTTTTTTTGGGGGGGCCCAGAAAGGACCTGACTCACCTGCAGCAGGTCAGAGCATGGGTCTATTTTCTGGACCATTGGAGAGATGAGGGCAAGCAGCTCAGCAGGTTGGACTACCATTTGAAGCCAGTGTTGTGATGCTGTGTTCAAGTCCATTCATGGTTAGGAGGTGGAGAAACCAAACTGATGTTCATGGCAGGAGGAGAGGTCTCATGTTATAATCTAACATAATCTATAATAACATTTATAATCATAATATAATCTAACCCCAGGAAATAAGGGAAGGAAACAATCAAGAAGAAGGCAAAGAAAAAGTATGGTCCTGGGACACACCAAAGGCCAGAAGATATATTACACAAGGTCAGGACCAGGAGATGGAGCAAGTGTGACTTGAGGCAAGGTCAGCTCTTGAAAATCACAGAGCCACTCTCCTCCTATCCATGTTCTACCCAGCAAACCTCCATTCCTGCCTGGGTAAAGCCCTGACAGGTTCATCAGCTGGTGGAGAAGTGATGCACAGACAGTTACAAGGGTCTGGTCTGCACAGGTCCTGAATAATTTGTTGCCCTGTTCTCAGACAGGAAAGACCCAACCCTGACCAGATATCATTTGTCTGACACAGGGGGTCCAACAGCCCACTTGCTACTCATCTGCATCTTCTGGTTTTACTTTGGGTCCAGTATGAAATAACAGTGTAGGTCACTTCTTGCCTGAACTGATTCTGGTGTGATATTTGCTCCAGGAGCAGGCAGAGTCCCTGCTCTTCTAACACGTGAAATGAGACAAATCATTTGATTTATTATTTTTTTATTTTCAAACTGGACTGACCTTGATCTCTTGACTTCAGCTTATACTAGACTGCTCCCCTCCCTGTTTTTTTAATTATTATTTTTATTCCAGTGAGATTTGTTTTCCTTCTGCTATAGTTTTTAGTGCCATTGAACTTCAGTACTCATTTTCCAGGTCCTCATTTGCTTCCTTCCAGCTCACAGATGCTTTTAGTGCAAAGAGATGGATAAGGAGACCTCTCAGGTGTAGCTGGGCTCTAGGATGTAGCTGTTGGGGCTTCCTTGGGCTTTGTGTCTGGGCTGCAGATCGCCAGCTTTCCTGTTTCACACATCATGGTCATATCTTGTGGCCATGGCCAAGAGCCCAAATTTTACAGTAATAAACCTGCTCAATTTTGATTTAATCTAAATCACACTTGGGGGACTTTCTCCTCTGATTACATAGAAGGATGGTACTTCCTTCACCAAAAACAACCATCACATTTCACGTGAGCTGACAGGCTCTGCTTCACATTTGCAGTGCAGGGCAATATATATAAATATACACTTAAGTTTTTCCAGTACTTCAGGGGGCTATCAGAAAGATGGGAACAATCTTTTGAGCAGGGTCTGTTGGGACAGGACAAGGGGGGATGGTTTAAACTAAAAGAGGGAGATTTAGACCAGCGAGAAGGAAGAAATTTTCTGTGCTGAGGGTGGGGAGAGCCTGGCCCAGGCTGCCCAGAGAGGTGGTCACTGCCCCATCCCTGTCCCCAGTGCAGGGGAGGTGGCCGGGGCTCTGAGCACCCTGCTCTGGCTGCAGATGGCCCTGATCCCTGCAGGGGGTTGGACCAGGTGACCTTTAAAGGTGTCTTCCAACCCAAACCATTCTGTGATCATTCCAAGGTGTATGCTTTATAAGGGAGGCGAAGAGAGAGGTCCCTTCTCACCACCATCTGCACCTCCCCATCACCAGTTCAAACAACCCTCACCACTGAGCTGACACTAGGCAGAGAAGAGCAATGTTTTTATTTTCCCCCCATCACATTCACTCTCTCAGTTTTATTTACACCCAGGCAGTGTGTTTCTGGTGTGTATTTTTTTGATTTCACCCGGCTGTGACGTTCCTTCCTCAAGCTGCTTTATTTCTTTTCCATAAGCTTGGTGTCCTTCACAGGGCTGCTGGAAAGGCTTTGCAAGCTAGCATGGAGGTATCATAGGTAATAAAACACATGTTACCGAATGCTATGCAAACAAGTGAGGTCACCCTGTTTAGTAAATCTGTTTTTCCCTCGACCGAGGAAAAAAACCCTTGTTCTCTCCAAATGCTGGAAAGTTTAACGCCTTCCTTTTTTTTTTTCCCCTTCTCCTTTTCCTTCTTTTACTCATTTTTAATTCCCTCTATTCGTTCCCCCCTTGTGAGTATCCCACCTATTTATCCAACACTTATTATTGTTGGTAGGTAACTGGCAAAGATCAACATCTTGGTGAGAGGTCTCCCAGCCCACAATGCTGCCTTTTTCTCAGCCCCAGAGAAGAAGCTGAGAACCACTAATACCAGCTTTATTTTCATTGGCACTCTCCAGAGCTGGAGCCACCCAGTTGTTTCTTGAAGAGTGCTTCTTAATCAATACTAAATGGCTGACAGCACAAGCAGCTTCCCTCTGCAAATCATTATTAATCAAATTCGAGGAGCTTTGGGATGGGAGGTTCCATGACCTGGGCTCTGGTAGAGGGGGAGGTGTTTTTTCAGGTATATTTTCTTGGGTTTTTGTTTGGTTTGGTTTGGTTTCTTACTTTATTTCTTTTTCCCTTCTCCAATATTTGATAACCCACATCAAGGCCAGACTCAATTGTAGAATCATAAATAATTGTTTTGGTTGAAAGAGACCTTCAAGAACATTGAGTCCAGCACTGCCAGGGCACCACTAAACTACATCACTCAGCACCACATCTCCAAGGATTGGAAACCCCTCCAGGGATCTTGGGGACTCCACCACTGACCTGGTGGGCCAGCCCTGGACAACCCTCCAGGGGAAGAAATTGTTCCATGGGTCCTATTTGAACCTGAATCTTCCCAGGCACAACTTGAGGCCGGTTCCTCTTGTGCTGTCCCTTGTTCCTTGGGAGCAGAGCCCGACTCCCCTGGCTCCAGCCTCCTGTCAGGAGCTGTCAGAGCCAGAAGGGCTCCCCTGAGCCTCCTGCTCTCCAGGTTCCACAAGCCCAGGGCCCTCAGCTGCTCCTCACCCCCTTGTGCTCCAGCCCCTTCCCCAGCTCCATTGCCCTTCTTTGGAATCTGAAGTTCTGGAGTAGCTCAGGTTGTATATTAACAAGACCACTTAGGTTCTTAACTGGCTAAGCATATTTAGAAAGCAAAGGGCACAAGAATTAAAATTTTGAGGAAAATAAAAAGAATTTGCTCTTCCTAAGCCTTATTTGAACTTAGCCACAGGTCCCATACTGCTCCTGAATGCACTGATTAAAATATTTACATTACTTCCATTGAAAAGGAATCCTTCAATTGAACTACAATCATTTTCTGTGAAATGCATCTTCTGGGAAAGGAATAGTTGGGCAGTTTAAATTCTTGGAGAGCAGAAATGAAAAACACTCTTTCTGACCTTGATATTGCAATGATCTGTCTGAGAGCCAATGGGAAATTTTCTGAAGGAATGTTTTCCTATTGGAAAAAGTCAATTTGATAAAGCTGAAGTGTTTTGCAAATGTTAATTCTGATTAACTTTCATTAAAAAAAAAGAGTTTTATTTTTAAGTTTCAGAATATGGTTTTTCCCCCTATTTTTTATCTTAGATGTTGTAGCTCATTGGCTGTACAAAAGCAATAAACCTTGAACTCAGTCCAAAAACTTGTCTTTACTGCCATGAGATTTTTTTTTCTCTCAGAATTGCATTTAGTAGGAAATTTTGAAAATATTTTGCTTTCCTTTGGATGCAGACTGGAAAGAGATTTGAAAAGCATGGGATTTACCACAGAATGGAAAATTCGAGTCCTCTCCAGCTATGGTGCTTGCAGGTAACTGGTGCTTTCTGGTGCTCTTTTAAAAAGGCTGCAGGAATGGGTTGTGGAGTAGACTTTCCAGGAACGTGGTAGAACCCCTCTCTGTTGCTTCAGGAATGCTAAAGCTGATTTGACAAAGCCCTGGAGGATATGTTCTTGAGGGCAATTTGGTATTGGCAGGCAAGTGGATGGATTGACTTAAGACATTCTTTATGCTTCCATGAAGGGAGGACAAAATGTTTATTTTGGTTTCAGGGTTTAATAGGTTTGGAGATATTTCAAGCTACTGGAGGCTTCAAAATTAAAATATTCAGCCCAGAGACTTCTCCTTTTTTTGAGTTTTTATTTTTTTTTAATTTATTTATTTATTTAGGAGGACCAGGAGCAATCTGGCAATAATAAAACTACAGTTATCTACACAAAACCTTTCTCATACTATACTTAGGGCCAACAAAACACTTTTCCACCTGAAGAACAAACGCTTAGAGGGGGAATGTTTTCTCCCCTCCACAACCACACTAATAAATCTCCTTCAATCTTCATTTAAATTGACATGGGAAAGGTTTAATCAAGGAGAAATAAAATTCCTCAGATGAATTTTAATTCCTCAGTTGTTTTCTACAGTAGGGATAGTGCCTCATGTCTTCCTCTTCATTTCCATTGCCTGTTGACATTTCCCTGGGGTTTTTCAAGGAGCTGTTTTCTTCAAGATGTGAAGATTTTTCTTGCCTTTCAGTGTTCCAACTGCATGCCAGGAAGCCAAAGTCCTTGGAAATGTCGACTCAAAGGGGAAACAGGTGATGTGAACTCGCCATGAGTAAGGCTGGAGGGTGGCTACAGAAGCCTGATGTTCCAAGAGCTTTATATATAAATGCTGATCTGCTGGAGCATGAAATGACCCTGCTGGCCATTGTTTTATACATTTTTTTTCCTCCTCTTTTTTTTTTCTTTATTTTTTTTAAATTTTTTTTTTAATTTTATTTTCCCCTTCCCTTCCTTTCCTGCCTCTTTGAATTGTGTGTGTCCTTTCACTGCCCAGTGGGTTGTGTGTTTTGGATGAGGAGGCACCTCTTGCTCTCTCATGCGACGGGATTCAAGGACGGGTCCACCAAGAGCATTAGGAGAGCAGATAAAACCTCGGGAAATCTCTGAATCCAAGTGTGAGTCACCAGAAGAGTTGATTTGAAAGGACAGCTGTACTAACATTGACTAAGATGCCTATTAAAAATATTGGCAGTCACAGAAGGATCACTCAGTATTTGATCATCCATTTTGGAAATTAGCAAAACAATCTGCAGAGATTCTGAATAATATTTTCATGTCAAGATAAGGACTTTTCATTTGTGGGTGTTCTTTTGCATTTTATGATTTCCTCCCCATTTTACTCAGGAAATGGTAGAAACACAAAATCCTCCTTCTTTGATGGGACTGATGTTTGAAACAAAAGCAGAAGCCTAGGGTATGTTTTGTAAGCCTAATTATGGTTTTCCCCCCATGATCCATTATTCTTTTTTATTAGCCTGTGACAAACTGCCCGAGGGTTCTGGGAAATGAGCAGTTAACTACATGTCCTCTAGGACTCAGTTTGTATGTGGCTTAGTGCCTGGGTAGTGCAAGGGGCTTTTGGGGCAGTCATAGCCTTTCTGGGGAAATCCTCTTTCCCATGATACCAGATAGAAATTGCAAGTCCATCTCCACAAAACCCTGTATTCAGGTGTGGTTTTAGGTCCACCTCAGGAGGTTTGTGCCTATACATGTATTTGACCCATCAGTTATAGCTTACTAAGTCCAATAAGGTGTTCATTCATTCAGAGCATTACTGCAGCTAAGATGATGGGATGTCAGGACTGGATTCATCCTGGAGACCTCGTGGGACCTGTAGATGTAGAATTTCTATATTGACCCACATTTCCTCACCCATCGTTGGATATAGGGGTGGTTTTTGCTGTTTGAACACAGGTGATCTTTCTGACCAAAATAATTTTTCATGGGGAAATCATCTTTAAGTGAAGTTTTCACTGAAGAGATTAAAATCAAGACCTGGTGTGTTTGAGAGTGGTCAAATCTGAATTTAAACCTCTTATGTCTAAGACAAGATGCAGCCCCACACATGAGGGTTGCTGGAGAGAGGGTGATGGTTTGATGGTTTTACTTGTCTCTGTCTCAAGCTAGGATTTCAAAACATCCATCCATCCATCCATCCATCCATCCATCCATCCATCTGTTGCAAAAACTGAGCAGTCTTTCTGCCTTTACAGTCTTTGAGAAAAATATGAAGAGCTGAATGAATGACTGGTGTAGGAAACCATCAAAAGTGAACCAGAATTTCCTTCTTTCCCAAGGCACATGCTGTCATCAAAAGTCGTCCTCCCCCTTTCCACCGTGGTACCAGATGACATTTGGATCTGTGTGATTTTTCATCTCGGATGAAAATCCATCTGGACATAGTGCTCATGTTGACAATCTGCCAGCAAAGGTTATTAGATCCCATCCCTAAAGCCTGTGGCACATTGACCTGTTGTGAGGGAATCAAGTGAAAGCCTATCCCCTCCCCAGCCAGAGCCCACCCAGTGAGAAGCAGGCTGGTGGGTTGACTAAACTCAGATTATTCAGTCCAGAAAACTACACTTTTAATGGATTAAACATATCTGTGTTTTGTGGTTCCCCTCTTAAGAAAGAGAATCCTTACGAGAAGAAAATGTTGAGTGGGTGTATATTTTCTTCTTTTGATTCACAGTGATTTTTCTTTCCTCTCTCCTCCCCGCCTTCTTCCTCTTCTGCTTCTCTGCATATAGAGAAGTAAATTTTGTCTCATGATATTTCTTTGGCAGAACATGATTCAGTACCTCTGGCTCTCTAAATCAAGGTAATCAAAATAATCATGTTCTTTTAATCCAACCATTGGTCCCAATCCTGTGTACTATATAAATGAATATATATTTTTTTTTCCTAAGGTTTGGCTCTGACATCACTGAAGTGCTTCAGCAAAATATCAGGACTACTGGCAGGAATAAACCAGCATTGTTAGGTTTCCTTTCATCCAAAGCCAAGCACCTGCCACTCTCCACAAAGAAGAGACCTGAAAGAAGATCCTGCTGAGTAGAAATGCCCAAACAGGACACCTTCTCCACTGCTGTGCAGGAGGGCTCTACAGAGGGATCTGGACAGGCTGGATTGATGGGCTGAGGAGAATTGTATGAGGTTCAACAAGACCCAGTGCCAGGTCCTACACCTGGTGGAGTCCCTGTGATCCCTGGAGGGGGTTCAAAGCCATGAAGATGTGGTGCTGAGGGCCAGGGGTCAGTGGTGACCTCACAGTGCTGGGGGAACAATTGGACCTGATAATCTTGAAGATCTTTTGCACCCAAACCAATTCTGTGATTCTAAGTGGATTCAGTAAAGGGAAAACCTCAACTCTTAAATTCCAGGAGAACTGAAAAGAGGAAAAAGTCCAATAACACAACAAAGAACAAGGAGGACAACCAGATCCTCAGCTGATGTCAATTAGGAGATCTCTGTCGATGTCAAAAAGCCATCCTCATTTACTCCAGCTGAAGATGTGACCCAGTTACTATGCAAAGATATGATGTCAGCACTTTTTTTTCACAAGAAGACCAAAAAATGGGCTCCTGGGTTCATTTTCTCCTTGTCCACTGAGCTCTGCTGATCCCCACCAAGGTCTGCTCAGCAGAAAGCAACGCGCTTGCTCTCCCCTCTGCCAGCCCACCCAGGCTGCTCTGCATCTTTTCCACGGGTGATGATGGCAGTAGTACAATGGATTTGCCTCTAGAGAGATGATAAGGGGTATGGGAACTCCCCCATGAAGGGGGTAACATCAGATATCTGAGACTTTGGTGAGGCCCAAGCAAAATTTACTTGTGCTCTAAATCTGCTGTTTGCTGTCTGAGTAGCTTTGTCCGATCACTTCCAGCTAAACCTACTGGAAAAGCAGGAATTTTCAGCTCAGGTACAATATTTAATACCATAATCAAACACCATGCTTTTTAAAGGACTCAGCTGGTACCTCCTCATGGGGCCAGACCCGATTATAGGAGGAGAGTGGCTGGAACTAAGCATCAGTGCAAAGCATCACCACCCTCCACTGCCCAGTCAAAATGTTCCCTCATTTTGGGGCTTCTTGTGTAGAAAAGAAAAAAGCTGATGACCTCCATATGACCTGTACAGGTGATTACCACTGTCAAGAACAGAGGCTTTAGTGCCTAAATCTTGACATGCAGGAAATTCCTTCTATAGATGCATCTAAAGCTGTAAAAAAAGTTATGCCTGCTCTTCGTGCCTATGAGAGCCTTGAGAATATGAGCTCTGGGAATCAGCATGAGCAGTTAAATTTTACCTGACGTCTCTGTGTGCTGGTATCAGGGAGATCTTCTCCATTCCTCGTTTGAAATCTTGGCTTTGGGAAATCACTAAATGTTCCTGGAAGGAACCGTCTCAAAGTTTCAAGGAATCTCACCGAGAGGTTATGACTAACAGAAAAAAACAAAAAACAAAGGCCAAAACTGCCTTTCAGGCTAACCATTTATTTTCCCAGAGAAGTCCCTTATTAATTTTTATGGTGCATAAATACCAGAAAACCAGACACCATTAATTAGCGACTGGTTTTGGTCTTCATACTGAACTCTGTTCAAGCCAAACTGGGATTTTTATTTTATTTTATTTTTTTCAAGAGTTACAGAAAAGTACCTAAGTGGATAAATTGATTTTGTTATTTCTTTATTTTTTTTCTGAGCAAGTCTGGTCCTAATTTAATGCTCATTTATTTATTTATTTGTTATTCCAATCACTAGGACCCTCTCTCCCACTATTCTTCACATATACCCCATGTAGTTGCATCCATCTGCTTTTCCTAAAGGATGGACCTACCCCATAAGCCTTAAAACAAACTCCACGTGAGGAAGGAGCTACTGTTGGTAGCTGACACACACCACGTTGCTTTATGGATAGAGATGAGGTTTTGAAGAGTGAATTCCATTTGGTTTAGATCTTGACCCAACATCTAGTGGCTCAACAGATGCTCTTGCATTGACTTCAGTGGACATCTTTAGGGAGGGAAAACAAAAGCTGTTTTGTGAAGTGCCTTGCTGAGATAGACACAATGCTGGATGTGCAGGCCCTCTGACAGCTCTTCTAAAGTAAGAGAAGACAGTCAGGAGACACAGCAGATCTCTGGCCAGCATCTGCACAGAGGGCTCCAGCAGCTGTAAGCATTTTAGCTGCCAGAGTGGCATCAAGAATGTGTTCCTCTGATATAGAAGGGTCCTTGGACTTGACCTTCATCCCTCATACCTCACAGGGGCTGTTAGCCAGAGGGCAGGTTTGGGTGAGCCCCTCCATTGCCAGGTTTATCATGGAGACAGAGTTTCTCTTAACCCTAATCACCTGGTGTTTGGAGAAGGCATGTCTGACAGAGGTGGTGGCTGTCAGGGACTGATCTGCAGTTTCTCTCTTTGTTGTCAGTTGCTGACAGGTCTCTTCCTCATGTGGAGTTTGTTTTAAGGCTTATAGGATAGCCCCATCCTTTAGAAAAAAAAGCAGATAAATGTACCAAGAACCTGATCTGTGGAATTCTTGAACCTGAGAGGATTTGAGCATCGTGAGTTATTGGCCATTGGGACGGGTAAAGGATGATATTTCTCTGAGATCTGCATCTGCTAATAAATCATGTACAAGTCCAACTTTTCATCTCTTTGTATGCTGAAAGCATGCCTTAGGTATAGGGTTAACCCTTTTGTTGTCAGGCTGTATTTCAGCACCAGCAGTGGAGCTGCACACTCCTGACTGGCTGGAGAGCACAGCAGCAGTAGAAAGCTCTGGCTTCCAGAGGTCCATAAGAGGAGTAGGAAGGGCTTCCTTCATCTGGAATGGATTTGTTTCTTTTATGGAGAGGGTATTGATGGTATGGGACTGGTTCCAGCTGATAGAAGAGCCCATCACACAAGTTATGGTGTCCATGGTGACTAATGACTGACAACAGCCAATTTACAAATTTACCTCCCAGATAATGAATTCCTTCTGGGTTTGATGATGTTAATGACCTCCTTGGTAGAGCCTCTCCAGCTCTATTAGCTAGAGGAGTTAGCCTGAAGAGAGTGGGCAAGGCTAGGGCTGAAAGTTGCAAAGACTTCCTCACTTATAAAAGGAGGAGGTAGGAAAGAGGTAGAGTGGTACAGTTTCTATTTTGCTGTGCTTTCTTTCATCTCCAGCTGTCCACCTTGTTCTCAAACCATCACCCAACACTGATTGCTCTACCCAGGTAGGTTTGGTTGTTGTTTGGGGTTATTTTTTGTGTTTTGGGGTGTTTTTTTGTGTGGTTTTTTTTCACCATCTTCTGCTTAATGAAGTAGATATTAAATAGAGGACTCAAATCCAAAAGCCAGTGTACATCAGAGCACAGAAATGTAGTGGACTGAAAACATTTTGCCTACAGGCGCTGCCAACCCTTATGAATGAGAAGACAAAGTGAAAATTGGAGATCTGTGTGTTTAGACCACAGAGCTGGGAAAATGGAGTTGACTGAATGTCTGTTGGTGAGAAACGGTGTGAAAATTACATGTCTTCCAAACTCTAGTGCAGCTGTAGAGCACCCAAGGGTATGTGCTGCTCTGGCTTTCTGCTATTCTTGGCTCTCTTAGTACCTTTTAAGTGGCAGATGACATCTTGAGAGTCTCCATCCGTGACCTGATCCGTGCACGCTGTAAAAGCTCCACGCAGGATTAACGTGCTGTTTGCTTAGGAGAAAACCTTGAGGTCTTGGAGAGGCTGAAATTTGCTATCATGGGGTGGAATGAACTCACAGCAGTTGCCCAAGTGGAGCACACGGGAATTTCAGAGCCTTGGGACCGGCTCGTGCGTCTCCAGCTTGACCTCGTGCGCGTAGGATGTGTGATGTTACACGCAGCAGAGGAGGGGATTGCACAAGGAATGCTTGACACGGGTTGGTTATTGCAGGGGGATAAGAGGGGTAAATGGGCTCTTTGGGAACAGCCTGCCTCCCTTTTCTGTTCCATGCCAGCGATGAATAGTTTTTTTTCCCCCCAATGTTTGTCTAAAGAGACCAGTTTACAGCCCAGCGACTTTACCAGTAATACCACACTCTTCTTTTTTTTATTTTTCTTTTTTTTTTCCCCCCAATGTTTGCCCAAAATCTCTGTTGACATTACAGTTTAACTGAAGGCAGACTGGCTTGTGGCTTAGGAGATTGAGGTGCAAGGTCCACATGGGTTTCTGGAGAAGCTACTTTAACCTCCTCATGCCGTGGTTTTCTTCTCAGAAGTGCAATGTTTTAGTTTTAAACAAAACTTCCCCCCCTTCCCCCTTCTCCACATGCTTTTTCCCTCTGGATTTTATATTTTAGATGGAAAATTTCTGAAAGTTGGTGTTTTTTGTTGTTTCGTTTTCCCAGTTGGAAAACTTCTTTTATTTTTTATAGAAAACACAACTTTTCCCATAAAATGTTCTTAATTCTACCCAAGGAAAGGGCAGGATAAAATCTATTATTCTTGTGGTGCGTTTGGGGTCAGGAGGCATTCATGGGCCACGTAGCCTTACCCAGTGTGCTCTCCTGGAATGGGAGTGTCGATAGGATAGAAACCCTCAAGGACATGGTTTTGGGTTTTCTTGGTCTATTTGTTTTTTAAACATTTCTACCCTCTTCTTAAATGCAGGCTTCTGCTCCCTTTTTTTCAACTGCTTCCAAAGGGAGGAATCCCAAACCCATTCCTCAAGGCTTTATTTTCTATGTGGAAGTACCACACACAGCTCTTATTACCCTCTTTTACCTCTTCCCCCTCCCCACGCTTCATCCTCTCCTCCGGATCCCTCCCAAACACTTGGGTTTGGCTCATTCCTGAAGCCACTTTGGTTTTCCTTCAAGAAGCCTTTCCGCAGCTCTTGTTGCAAACCACACATTAGCAAGGCAATGAGTTTCTCCAATCCTCTTTGCTTCTCGCTAGCTGTTGGGAATCCAAGGGGAAAAAAAATAAGAAAATCTCTCCTCAAGAATAACAAACATTCCCTTGTCCTAGGTAGAAAAGGAGGATGTTCAGATCCTGCACCAGAAGTCCAGCAGGTCAACATCTCTGAAGTGTGTGGCATGATGGTGGTTTGTAACCCAGTGTCACAGCTCTGAACTCTTTTTACCCACCCTTTGGTGGCTTTGCTGTCTTGGTTTGGAGCAGAACCCGTGACCTGGATGGGAACGTTTAGTTTAAAAGGGAACCTGGAGTCTAATTGTCTTTTGGTTTTGGCTGTGCTGTAAGTAAAGCCCTGGTGTGTGTCTTGCAGAAAGGAAGCAAACCCAAAGCTAGTCAGGGCTGATTTGCTTTGGTTTATTTTTAATTCGTGCGAACATAAACCAAGAGGAAAACGATTTAAAAGTGGGGTGTCTGAGCAGAGAAGCAAGAACGTGATGAAGAAACATGAATAGAGTAATTTTACAGCAGCTGGCAGTGATCCTTCGGTCTGTGTCTGCGCCCACCTCGCAGATCTCAACCCAGGATCTGTTTTCTCACTTTCCCTCAGATCTGATGGGGAGTTGGGAGCCTAAGCAAGATGTGAGAGTGTTCTTGAGGCTGCAGCAATCTAATTATTAGTTAGATGTCTGGGTTTATAGATGGGGATGTGTCAGTGCATTTATCTGGAGAGAGGCAGACTGGAAGGCATGCAAAATGTGTGGGATCTGACTTTGGCTTTTGAAGAGAATTCTGGAATTTAAAAAACACAGTAAACTTTACCAAGAAGCTGATCCCCATCCTTACCCTCTCTCCTCCAGACTGCTTGAATAACATGAATAATTCCACCCTCTACATGTCAGAGAAGGAGATTTTAATCTTACAGCATTTTTTTTTCTTCCCAGCACTAAATGTTATCAAATTAAATTAATTGTCATGTGATATTTCCATCTCTCTTCCTGAAAGAATATTCCAGAGTAAAACCTCCCAGAGACTCGCCAGCTATCTAGCTCTTAAATTTTTGGTACTGTTCCTTGCTTCATCACGGCTGCTGGTTAAAACCAGCACTGACAAAACCAATCAAAACACTGTCAGGCTGTGTTGTGTCCCACTCTGCACCAGTGGAAACTGAAGGCTGATGCAAGCTCTGGTTTGTTTTTTTGGTACACACCAAAGCCTTNCAAAAGATTTTCCTGAAGGCTGATGGTTTTTTGGTACACACCAAAGCCTTGAGATATTCTTCAGGTCAGTGATCTATGTTGACTTTCAAAGACAGGTATCTTTCAAGTGCTGATCCTTCTTTCTTCTTCCTTTTGTGGCTGATGTTTTATAGTTTACTCAGGGTTGCCTGCTTCTCCTTCTTGACAAAATCCCTCTTCTTCCCACTTCGTTGTGTGCCTGCGTAGTACCTTGAGGTAAGATGTTTGTTGTCTAATGATGCCACGGCTCAGACACATAGGGTACTGGTCACCCCACACTTGGGTCGGGGGGGGCTTTAAAAGCCATTGGGAAGTTCCTCCATGCTGTGAGTCTTTCCCACCCTATCCCAGTATTGCTACCAACCTCATTTCTAGCTCTTCCCTGGATCTGGTGAGGACAGCTATTGCCCTGAGACCAGTATCTGGGTGATAAGTGCCTGATAACAGCCATAGGCAGCTTTTGGGATGGCATGGGGAGTGGTGGGAAGCCAAGGAGAGGTGGTAAAGTTATTGTTTCAACTCCAGAGCCCCTCTACTCTTTGGAAACTTCTCTACATCCCCAGAAAAAAAAAATAAAAATCCCCCCTCAATCTATTTTGTTATTTGGTGTTTCTTTTGTCTTGTCTACTTCCTTTGCAATGACCTCCATTTCCTTTGGAGTGAATGCATGTGGCACAATGAGTGATATTTTCTCTTCCACTCATCCTTTCCTCATTTTTCATCCTGCTCTGGAATGTGGGATTAGACATTGTAATGCAGCCCTAGGAGCTGTAAAGGTTAATATCCTGCCTTCCAAAGTCACTCTTAGGCTCATAGGCTTTGCTAATGAATGGACCTCATACTCTTCCTCTGCTCCCACCCCTCCTCCTCCTCCCCCCACCCGAAAAAAAAGGGTTTAGGAAACAGGTCAGGGGTTTGTCTTGTCAAGAGTGAGAAAGGGGGAGGGAAATAATAATGATAAATAAATAAAGACCAAACCCTGTCCTGCCAAACACAGGAGTCAGGAGCCCTTTTGCATTTGAGACACCCAACAATTACTAGCTAATCCATTTGGCAAATGCAAGATGGTGCATAGATCAATCCCTCTCAGCCCAGATTTTTTGTGTGGGGAATGTTTGCTGACTGAATTAAGGAACAAGCAAATAAAATACCCTCCTTGTTTCCCTCAGGGCAGCAGAGGAGCTGGACAAAGCCACCTGCTCCTTGGGCTGTAGCCTTGGGAGATGGAGGCTGTTGAGCCTTTGGGCACCTGGGGCATTTTGAGGAAAATTCCTGTCTGCATCTTTGTGCTGCACTGGTCCCCTCAGTGTCGGGGGGGACACAGAAATTAACCCTCTGCAATTTCATTTGTCACTGGCCACGGTTCAAGGCAGCCTTAAGCAGAAGGCTGTGGGGAGGAAGGATGTTGTGCTGTGAAAGAGGAGGGTGGGAAAGCCTGAGATGCCACTGTGCTGAAGCCACCTTGCACTGCAACTCAGGGACTTGGTTCTGGAGGGCTCTGGACTTGCAATCATAGATCTTGCCATGGCAAGGTGAAATTTTATCCTGAACTTGATGACTCTTAGGCAGTTATCATGGAAAACAAAGAGTTTTATTGCAGTGAAATGAGATTTTTCCCATTAAAAACAAATAATCAGGCAGCCCTTTGAACCCAAGAGGTGTCCTACCAGGAAATTCCTAAACAGCCCTACCTGAGTGGCAGACAGGAGAAAGCAGTTACAGGTTAGACAAGCAGGGTTGTCATGTTCTAAGCAGTTTTGATTCTGCCAGGTTAGAAAAAATGTAAAGGGAAAATCTCCAATAAATTATAATATCTCCAAAGCATAATAACCAGAGCAGGACTGAACTATTATTTCATGAGTAACTTCATAAAATAAGAACAGTCCTGCTCTGGACTACATAGCCCTTGGGTCTGTTTGGTTATTTGAATTCCTATAATATTCTCAGAAAGACAGGTCTACATGATCCACATCTTTCCAAGTATGTCCAGTAAAGTGTGAGAATGATTAATGGTAGGTGTTTGGAAAGACCTTAAACTTCTATTTCAGGCTTTTACTTGTTTCTTTTCTAGGTTACAGCATTTTAACATGGGGAATATTCCCTGAGGTTATAAATAGTAACTTCAGTACTGATTTCTAGAGCTAACATAGATAAACCAGTAGGTAGATAAAGCACTACATGTAAAAGCACCTGAGATCTCAGCACCATGTCCTACAGACACCCATCTGTCTGGATTTTAGCAGAATATTTACATCCATTTCTCCATGAGAAACAGTCACAGTTCCACAAGTCCTGTCCCTGAAGGCTCTGGGACAGTTAGTTTTATAGTAAAGTTGGATTGAGTGGGAATATTGGAGAGGTTTGTGTTTTAGTCGTTTTGGGTTTTGTTTTGTTTTGAGCTTGTTCATTTTTCTGTTATATATAAATATATTTCACATTTCCACAATTCTCATCAAGAAATCTGCTGGAGGCTCCACTCTGGGTATGAAAAATAAGTTTGCACCCAGCTCAGCAACTTCAGTAAGCTGCAGGGATCTGGTAGGAGTGACAGCATTTCTCCTACCCAGCCATGGGAAGTGCCATAAAAAGTCAGGAGAGTTTGAAATGAAAATCCATGATTGATGGTGCTCACGAGGGCCATATACCCAGAATTACTCCAGTGTTCATAAACTTCGGACATTCCACTCAACAGCTCAGAGGAAAGGTGTCCCTTTGACACCTTGGCTGTCCTCCAGCTTAAACTCCAGAAAGACCTCACACAGGGCCACAGAGAAGCCAAATGAACATGAAATAACCTGAGCCTGAGGCCACGGCATGTCAAGACCCAGTGGAATGGTTCTAAGTCTGGAAGCATTGCTTGCTTCCATGAATGTGTACGTTTGTGAGGTTGGTGCTATTCATCATGTGAAATTATAGTCCTGTATGGATGGCTTGGAGATCTTGAACCCTCTGCTCAAATCCCCTGACAAGGGCACTAATCAAATCCTATTGTGGTTACTAATTGGGCTTCTAGTAACTAAAAAGTTACTACTTCTCTACAAAGAGCAGGAGTTTCCCCCATATACTTCATCTGTGTAGGTGCTGGATTTTATGTAAGACCTGATGTGGGTTATTGACTGGTTTTCTCCTTAGGAATTCATGAGCTTATATGATGGGGGCTACTAAAGACATGTGCAAAGAGTTTCAGCTGTGGTGCACCAAAGTGAGTCCTGAAAAGGCAGAAAACAGAACACACCATGTTTGGTATTGGTGGCAAATTTTGCAGTGTTTTCTTCTGAGCAGGGCTCGTGGTTTTTTTAAGGGGATGTTTGTGAATCTGGAATTGATTCTCATGAAATTGCAGCATATAGGAATTATATGGGAGTGTAAATAAGACAATGGATAATGGCCTAATGGATAATGGAAAGATGGAGGTGAAACCTTTGCTTGTGACCCAATTGGTCCCATATTTCCCACAAAACATAGAATTTAAGAACCAACTCTTGCACAACAGCCTTAAACCCAGGCTTTGACTCTTTTTTTTGGGTGTCATTTTTTGTCCCTTTGCTCCAGCCCACTAAACAACCAGAAAGAATCACTTTTGCACAGCTTCAGAGGTTTGAACCTTGGATAAATTGACTTGATCACACACACTGTGTCAGTGAGCCAGGGATCCAGATGAGCTGGATCTGGCCACCAGTACGGAGGGAGAATTTATTCTGGCCTTTCAGTATTTAAAAGTGGCCTACAAGAAAGATGGAGATAATCTCTCTAGCATGGCTTGTTGGGACAGGACAAGGGGTGATGATTTAAACTAAAGGAGGGGGATGTGGACCAGAGAGAAAGAAGAACATTTTTTTGACTCTGAGGGTGGTTGGACCCTGGTTCAGGCTGCTCAGAGAGGTGGTGGCTGCCCCATCCCTGGAACCATTCCAGGTGAAGTTGTCTGGGGCTCTGAGCAAGCTGCTCTAGTTGCAGATGTTCCTGCTCCCTGCAGGGAGGTTGGACCAGATGACCTTGAAAGATCCCTTCCAACCCATTCTGTGACTCCTTGACAATTCCCTGTAACCTGCTGCATTTGCCTTGGAGAGATCTTTGTGAAGACCATGCATGGAGCCCAGCAGCTGAATACATCCTGTCATTTCTCAGGATTAGAACTGCTCAGAAAACAAAGGTCAGCATTTGCTGTTATCCTCTCTGCACAGCTTCTGAGAAAGGGTCTCAATATTGATCATCCAACCCATACCACCTAAGAAGTTGGATCCACTTGTCTAATGGAAAATATAATGTGAAGTACCCATCTCCTATTTCTTCTAGATGGCCAGTTTGGGAGCAGTCTATTTTGGCTGTGGTGGTTAAAGGCTCTAGTGTGCTCGTGGTGACTGACGTGAAATGAATTTGTGGTCTCAGCCCATTTCTTGGTACACTCAGGGACTGCGTCATCCCCAGCAGCTGGCATTAATTGTCACAATACTCAGCAGAGAAGCCAAACCTTCCTCTGTGAAAGGGGGGTAATTAATGGTCTTTGCAAAGGAAGATGCAGTGGTTGGGAATGGGGAAGAGGTACATTGCTCTGACCCTGATTAAATGTGGGTTTGTGGATAAAGCCATCTTAATTTCTCAACCTCTAGGAAAACCCGAGGAAACCAAATAAAACAAAGCAAAGAGAATTGGAGAATTATTTAGGTTGGAAAAAGCCTTTAGGATCATCAAGTCCAACTGTTAACCCATCACTGCCAAGTCCACTGCTAAACTAGATCCCTCATCACCACATCTCCATGGCTTTGAAACCCCTCTAAGCATCGTGGGGGCTCCACCACTGCCCTGGGCAGCCTGAATCCAGGATTAGAGGGGCAGCCTCCCCAGTGCTCAGTCCAAAGGGACAATCCCTACCCTGGTCCTGCTGGCCACACTGGTGCTGACACAAGTCAGGAAGCTGATGGCCTTGTTGGACACCTGGGCACAGGCTGGCTCATCCTTAGCCATCTGTTCCACCATGAAAATGAATGTCTTAGTGCATTGGAGAGATTTTTAGCTTCTCACACTAACACCACATCTTTCTGGTAAGTCAGTTGGCTTGCTTCAGTTTCCTCAATGGGAGGAAAAACAAAGGCATGTGCTGTCATCCTTGTTTTGTAATATTGTCCTTGACTTTAAAGGTCTTTCCCATGTTGTCCCGAGAAGCTTTCATGGTGTGGCAGTGGGTAAAAAGTCCTTTAGCACCTCATGGCTCCAGATCTCCTGATGGCAAACACATCTAGCAAATTAGCTGTCTCCTATCCCATAATTTCAGATTTCAGAACTTATTGTTCTGCTGCTTAGTTTGCTCCAAGGGGTGCTAAGAACTTCCAGCCAGTGCTTTCCAGTGGAAGAGAAGGAGACTGTTTAACTAGGAAGATGAAAGTCAAGTCCAGGACTCAGTCCAAACTAGAATTGCATCTCTTTTGAGAATTCAATTTCTGATTTTAATTGGATTGTCAAACAGTCCTGTGGCTCTGTAGCAAGTTTAGGAGGCTCTTGATGCAGGAGATGGAGAGCTGACCTCCTCCTCCATGGGGTGTTGGTGGGATGGGGATTCTTTCAGAGAGAAGTCATCTACACATCCCAGGGGAGCTGGTTTTATGGGCTGGCTCTGACCACCAGCGGTTGACTGGGGGGGAGAAGAGTTTCTGGGATGGTGTCAGGTTGACAAGCCAGTTGTGACTTGCACAGGGAGAGGAAAGTGATTTGTCAGAGCTTTAGTAGAAGGGAGAGTTGATAGGGATCCTTTGTGCGGTGAAATACCAGCTGGGCTTTGCCTCAAAGGGGGAGGTATTCCACTTGGGAGAGAACCCAACGGCATTAGTCATGTCGTATGACAGGATACACAAATCATCTGCTTCTGCTATGAATGGTCCTGCAACTCTTGATGGCAAGTCGCTGCCCTATTTGGAAAGGGTCTTACTCATGCCTCCGGGATGCAAATGATCCAGCTCCTGGCTCCACTGTCACCCGGTATCCTTACACTGCACAGGGCCAGAGGCCAGGGCTGGGCCATGCCACTGCCATGTGGGGACAGTCTCAGTGACAAGTGGCACCCAGAGGGGTGTGAGGAGATGATGTGAGGGCAGTAGCGTGTTGCAGGAGAGCTGGTGGAGGGAGGTTGAAGCTCTGCAGTGGTGCTGCTGTGCCTGTGCCAGCTGTGGCTGGAGTGGATGCATGGGGCAGCCAGCTGTTGCTCTGCTTGGGAATGCACCCTCCTTTCCCTCCAGATGTTCCTGCTCACCGGCACGGACAAACCCAGCCCTTCCCCTCTAAACAGGTCAATATTCCCTGACTCTAATACTCGGTTCCCAGGGCCCCTTTGCCAGGGTGGCAATTGGGAAATTATCTGGGTGGATGTTATGTTTAATAATTAAGATATATACATAAAATAATATGATTGGGTCTCAAATAATGAGCTCAGATTTTTTCCCCCTTATTCTTGCTTTCCAGGGAATGCTGGCAGGTTTGGCTCTGTGCATCATACCACAAAAATCTTGCTCCTCCAGAAGAAGGCTGATACACGAAAGAGCTTTTGACCCAGCTGATGTATCACACATGCTTTATATATACCAGCTTGGATTTCTTTAGTCCAGACAAAAGGATCAAAGACCTAGGGAGGGCCAGGGGTTTGGGGGAGCTTTAATTCTTGCAGACGTGGAGAGCAGGGCAGCAGAGCATGGCTAGAAGGGCTCAGAGAAGTGGTATTTATGAGCTGTGCTTAGAAACTGCCTCTGAAGTTTGTAGAGCAGCTGTTGTCACTTTTAGCTGACATTTGTACAACCAAAGCACAATCAGCACGGGCAGGAGCAGGAAATAGAAATTATGGATAAAGGTTTTGTGGATGCAGGACCAGGAAATATGTGTTGTGTGGTCCAGGTTGCCTTTTCATAGATTTATGCCATTATCTACATGAAGCTCAGGGAGGTATTCATCCTAAGGCTGAAATGCTGCTGGGGATGGGTGTAAATTTAAATGTCTTCAGCTAAGCTGGTCTTCAAAAGGCTGTTATTATAGGCTCTGGCAGAGCTATCCACCTTTCAACAGGTAATCATCTGAGATCCTGCCATTCTTCTCCAGCTCTGAGGGTGTCCTAAAGACACACTTTCAACCTGGAGAAGTTACCTGTGAAGGAACACCACTGAGATGTGTTTTCCATCAGTAGAAAGGATGTCTGTAGGGGGAGCTACCCAATAGCAGTCATTTAAAGTTTATTTCAGGTCTCTTTTTCCAAGCATGATTTACAAGGTTTCCTGTGCTTGTTAAGAAACTGCACAGTGCCTTGTCATTGAATTTTGACTAGGAATCATTAACACCCACTCAATAGAGTTTCACATACCCAGCCTTAAATTTTAAGCCAGTTTTAATATGTTCAGGAGAGTCTAGGAAAGACCAGACCATTAGCTTGCTAAGCTGGTGGCAAATGGATGCTATGCCAGTGACACACGTGCCCATCTCAATTTACTGTCCTCCAGTGAGGGAAATCTGTCTGGCCTCTCAGAAAACCAAAGAAACAGCTTTTGAGGATGAAAGATGCATCAATGCAGAGTTGCCCACAGAGCTAGCAATGATGTGATGATGTCAACAGGATTTGGAAGTGGACATTTTATTTCCTTTCAATGCAGCTGAGTGATTTCATCTACCCACAAAGAGGCCACTGGAGTCAATACCTTTGTACAGCAAAGGGTTGTGTGTGTGGATGGACTCGCTCAACCCCATGTTAGCTCAGGCATCTCTGGAATGCTTTTCCCTGGCTGGAAATGGCACACCACCTCCAAAGCTGCCAGTAAATCAATCGTAATGGGCACATCTGAAGGTAGGAAGCCTCAGCTAAGTCATGGCCAGGCTTCAGGGGGGGGACTCTCTGACCATATGCTGAACAATACTGAAGGATGCCCTACAGAAGGTCACAGGGCTGCTATGGGGGATGTATTGTGGCCTTTGGTCTCAGGATCCATTCAGTCCTTAGCCCTGAGAGCAACTCTTCCCTTGCTAAATGGCCACGTTCCCCCTTGCTGGGCCACCCTTGATCTAGACAGTATAAGAAAGAACAGCATGTGTCTGGAAAAATCCTGCAGATGTCTTGACCTTTGGGCTGTAGGAACAGCTGCCTTCTCCTCCTTCATCCCTCACACAACAGCTATATATATACACACACATATATGCACACAGTTTTCACGTGTGCCAGTTTTTACTGGGGACACGAGGCTCGCTGGAGCATGAATGAGATTTGCCAAGTCCAAGAAGACAAAGTCAGACTTGTGTTAGTGATGTGGAAAGAGGGGTGGGAGGTCCTGCTCCACCTCATCCCCATCAGCCCAACACAGGTTTTACTGTTCCTCGATGACATATATTTTCATTGCAGGAATAGCTGGAGAGCAGGGCGCACATTTTTGGTCGCTCTGCCACTGCCTGGGTTGGCAGGAGGTGTTGCTAAGCAATCATTGTGAGTGTTTGTATACACTGGGCACCAGGTTACCCTGAAAATCTGGGGAAGACCTGCCCTGGAGGTGACATTCTCACCACCACAAGGTGACTCCCTGAGCATTTTTTGACGAGTGCAGAAAAATGTCACTTTTTGCAACACACTGATGTTATTTAAAAATAAAAAAGCCACATTTTTGGTTTTTTTTATAGCCTATGCTATAGTGGAAAGCTGATGTGGTATCAGCAGGGGTAGTGGCAGCCCTGCTGTGAGTGAAAGAAGGAAGACTCTGCTCTATTGAGTGCTACAACATCATCTCACAAATTCATTTACAGCATCACCCAGGGACAGGGAGTGTTCGTGGAGTAACTTTATCCCCACCATTTGTTTGGAAATTGGGAGTGGATGCAAACATAGAACCTCTCTCGGGTGCTTTTGGGCTGGAAGGAACCAAGCACCCCCCCCCCGCTCCTCCAAATCTGACTCAACGGTTGCTTTGCAGGGGTGTTCTCACCAGATCATGGATATCATAAATACTGCTGCCTTTAGAAGCTTGCTGAGTTCTCAACTGGGAGGTGGGAAGGGATTCTTAAAACAGAGGCTCCTGGACCCAAGACAGGAGTGTGAGAGCAGTTCAAGGGAAGTCTTAATCAGCGGGAGGCCAGAACAACAGCCCTGGTGCTGTATCCTGATCTTGCTTCAGTGGATTTACAGCTGGTTCCTTTCCTGGAATGAAAAGATTAGAATCGCTGGAGCTGCGTGTGCGTCTTCCAGCGAGGAGAACTAGGTATGCAGCAGCTGTAAAAATAAAGAGCCCTCTCAGACCATCGTAGTAAAAAGGTTTGGAAACTGTTGAAAGTGGGGTGGGGTGGGAAAATCCTCAAATTTCCTTTTTTTTTTAATATATATTCTGAATTTCAGCATGTCAGTTTTGAACTTGGTTTGAAAGAAAAGAAAGAAATTTACATGAAACCGAGGGGGAACCTGAAGATAAAAGAGAAACTTCAAAACATCCTTGAAAACTCTAAAGAATTAAGTTTGGTTTTGTCACTTTTGTCCTATTGCCACCTTTCCAAAGCGTTCTGCTGATGCTGGAGAGACTGACTGCAAGAAATCAAGGCTACAGAACCTGATGAGAGGCATTTCAAAGGCACTTGAGAAGATTACCCTGTGTGCTCCATTAAGTGGTTAGGTCAGTTTATATTCCTGCTTTGGGTCTTCAGCAGAAGACCTCTGGGAATAGGGAAGGGAGCAGGTTGGAAATTACCTGGAGATGACCAGAGATTTGCCTGTGACACTGAAGTTATGGTTTCTGAAGGAAACACAGCAGAGGAAAATACAAGTAAGGAAAACACTGGCTTAACAGAGTCTAGAAAAAGTTTGTAGTAGGAACTGGAAAAGTGAATTTCCTCTTTTTCTTCTGATAAACGTCATGTAAAATTGATTCTACAGAACAGCAAGAGGCTGTTCTGCTATTCAGTGCATGTTGCTGCAAAACTGATTCGCTTCACTAACCCAGAGAGCTCATGAAGGATGAAATTTAACACAATACTTGAGAGGAATTAGATTGGGGAAACTCTCTTTTTCTCACTCTTTTTTCTGACCTCACCTGGAGTGTGGGACCTGTTCAGAGGAGCTTTCATCTCACAGGGATGGGACTGGGAGCTATGGGTGTTGTGCATCCTGGAGAAGAGATGGTTCCAGGGAGACCACTTTGTGGCCTCTCAGCACTTCAACGACCTGTCAGAAAGATGGGGACAGACTTTTTAGCAGGACCTGTTGGGACAGGACAAGGGGTGATGGGTTAAACTAAAAGAGGGAGATTTAGGCTAAACTACAAAGAGATTTTTGACAGTAAGGATGGTGAGACCCTGGCCCAGGTTGCCCTGGGAGGTGGTCCCATCCCTGGAACCATTCCAGGTGAAGTTGGCAAGGGCCCTGAGCACCCTGCTGCAGGTGTGGATGTCTCTGCTCAGTGCAGGGGGATTGGACTGGATAACTTTGAAGAGTCCCAACTCAAAAGATTCTATGATCCTATTCTATGAGACCCCCCTTTTTTTTTTCCCCTCCCACCTTTGTCTGGACAGCTGGTAACCCATCACCACCACAGACTTCCCTCCTAGCCCTGAACTTGCTACAGATACCATCTTCTGGCACTGTCATGGGCAGGAGAAGGAGAAGAACTACCTGGTGAGGTTCACAGCCCATAGTGGGGGCAGAGTTATCTCCACAGTTTGGGATTGTGCCTTGATAGCATCACCAAGACACATAGGTTTGCTTGGGGTAACCACCCCACTGATGATGTCAGTCAGTAGTAGGGTGATTTGTCTGGTCAAAGAAGTCTTGGATGTTTCTGGAGTTGAAAGCCCTGCACCTAAGTGCAGATGCTTAATTTTAAAATGCTTAATTTGGAATTGTCTCATCTTTTTCTGATACCGAAGTCAGGCTGGAGCTATAGGGAGAATACAGTGTACTGGAAATGGCTGTTTCCTAGAGACCATTGTATTACAGAAATACACCTCTTGCCTATCAATAAATTAAATCTGTTAAAGTTTACTCACTCAACTGAAATTGTTTATTACAAACTCACTAGCTCAGCTATTCTGTCTAGTTTTGGGTCCCTTGAGCTTCACCTACCTCTTTGTTTACCTCTAGTCATGCCCCTTAGCTCTGGTGGCCAGTGGTTTGTCCTTCTGGAAAGGTTCTCTTCAGCTCTAAGCCCTGTGAGGCTCCACACAGGCAGGAAGGCATCTCTCCATATTCCACATTTGGTTCCTCTCATCTTTGTCTATTTTTTTCCTAGACGTGGAAGCTGCTACCCTGGCTCACTCTACAGATCCAGAACCTCTTCTGACTCTTGACCAGGGGTAAGTACTATCTGCTCCAGATAAAAAAAGCACAAAAAAACCCTCTTAATTGATAATTATGGAAAGCTGCACTTGGAAAGTTTCTTCCTGACTTGTGTTAGCAAGAAATCAGTTTATTCTGGGAGTTTCTATGCCCTCCTAAAAGTCCATGTTAAAATTCCATATTGATCTTCTTATTGATCAGCATTTATTTGAAGTACACAAGTACGATGGTAGGATTTGCAGAATTATTTGTAGTGTAAAGATCCCCCCCTTAATAACTTTTCACAGCCCCACACAGAATTTGTTGAGCAACCTCTGAGATTAAAGGCTGTTTTGGACCTGATCCTAGAAAACAAGCCAAGAATGATAAATAAAATAAAACATCTGGAGGTCTTGCCACCAGAATATCATCAGATATCCGTTGATTCTGAGGGAATGTTATGTATGAAAGGTAATAATCTGAAGTATTGGGCTTTTCATAAAACATAACTCTCTGAAAGAATGTAGAATGAGACAAAATAATGTTGATCTGAGTTGATTGTCTAGAAAATTTACTATGGAAAATCATGAGGTCAGTAATGAATAGTTGGATCGTGTTAACAAGCGCCTGTGCCAATAAAATCTAAACATATATTTAAAAAACAAAGATAACAGAAGTCAATCTTGCTAAGCAGAGATGCAAGGAACAATGTGAAGCATAAACACCGTTGGGGGGGGTAGGGGGAGGCAAGTAAGGTTCTAATTAATGGGAGGGACTGAACAGATTACACAAAGAAGATAAAAGCAAGGAAATCTAATTAGAAACACAGCGATGTGGTATCAAA
Source organism: Chloroceryle aenea (assembly GCA_013399075.1). Lineage (NCBI taxonomy): Eukaryota > Metazoa > Chordata > Aves > Coraciiformes > Cerylidae > Chloroceryle > Chloroceryle aenea. The sequence goes on from VWZY01009800.1 coordinate 89,961, forward strand.
CAATCCAAAGTATGTTACTGAGTACCAATGGGTTTTCAGCTCTTTCCACAGGCAAGTGGTAAGTAAAAAAGGTTAATGCACTTGAGGTTAGGAGATAGGAAGCAGAGAGAAGAAGAAAATATTAATCATTACTAAAATGCCAACTTCCCAAATAGAGTTAGGAGCACATGAGAGCCTTTCCCTGTGGCAAAGACTGATGGTGAGCATGGATTGATGTTAAATGTGCAAGGAGTTCATCAAAACCCTGCGGTTGCTTCATGACTTTCAAAGCTGGAAATAGAAACCTGAGTTCAGCCTGATCACTGCTACCATGTCATCTCTCTCTGGTGGCCCATGTAGAAAGAGTGCTTCTCTGGATTGGGCCAACCTGCTGAAGATGCTAACTAGACCTTGTAGTGTGGCAGCAGGAAGCATTGGTGGGTCTTCTCATGCTATGGCCAGAAAATAGTGTAGTAGGTGCTTCTTGCAGGGCTTAAAATGGTTGGAGAAAGACCTTACGTTCAGCTAGGCACAGCATATATGAATTGACACCTCATAATGGCCTTTGGTGCTCCTTTTGGGAGTCAGCTCTCTGGGATACTGGAACTCTTATCCCAGTTCTGAAGGATGGACCGCTAAGGGAGGAGGAAATTTCTCTCCTGAGTTTTTGATGGCTGTGTCTATCTCCCATGCTGCAGCTGAGGGTTGGAACATCACCATTTGTTCTCCATGTGCAAGTATCCTTACTAAAAAAACAAACCACCCAGCAATCCTTGGTGCTGTGTAGAATTGCCCTCCTTGGTGTCCTTGTTTGGAGCCTCCAAACAAAATGTACAAGAAAAGCAAAATGTACAAGAAAAGCAGCCCTTCTTTTCTTCATCCATCCATCCATCCCCAGATTCTGTATTTAAAGACAAGGGAGGAGATTAAATCTAGGAAAGCACTCTGTGGTTAATAACCTATTGGCTGCCTCTCCTCACTTTCTGTCTCCATGGGTTATGATTTTCTTGAGTTGATGCCTCCGCTATAACTCTCAATATGCTGAAAGGGAGCACTTGTTAGGGAGGGTCAGACTGGGTTTAGCAGCCCCTGCTTGGCCAATTCACCCCTTGCAGAGAACACAAGGGTGCCTCGCTGCAGTTGGATAGATTGGGCTGCTCCCTTTCCAACCAGCAGACGACCAGGCAGTGCCAGCTCCTCTAGAATTTAAAGCACAGGCATATTTGTGGTCGATTCTACTTCGTCTTTTGCAGGGCTTTGCTCAGCAGTACTCAGAACATGTTGGCTTCATATATTTCTGGCAGAAGATTGTAGTGCTGCAATCCCTTTTACGAACACAGTGTGTATGTCTGTCTGTCCATCCATCCATCCATCCATCCATCCATCCATCCATCCATCCACCTATCTCTACTCTAAGCAAGCTCACTTATGCCTGGGGTGGGAAATCTGCCTTCCTTTCTCATGAATCAGCTTGCAGAGGCTCATCCCCTCTCTTAGAAGCAGCTGCTTTTTTCAGGAGGATAGTGCCAGTCTCCTTTCAATGGGATTCTGCCCTGGTTTTCCAGATTCTGCTGTTTATTTTAGCAAACTGGACCATGGGAGCACCTTTGCTGTGAACCTTCTTCAACCTGCTGCCACAGAGAGTTTGTTTTGCTTCTGGATAAAAGCTGCCTCACATTTTTTATCTTTTAAGAAGGAAACTATATTTAAAAAACAAAACAAACCCCTGAACTTGTCCTTTTCCTCTGCTGTATTATTCCTAGCAGAAGTGTCACAGATGTTTTTCACTCCTTCCTCCCCTCCTTCCTTTTTTCCTAAATCTGGATGAGTGAACAGATATAAAAAGAGGGCAGTTCTACCCTTCTCTAGTGACTAGTGTTTTAACAGAGAGTGACTAGATGACTTTTAAAGCTCCATTCCAACCCAAGATTATTTCTCATTCTACCCCAAATCATTTATGATTCTACAACAACTAAAACTTGCCAGCCCTGTTCACGGCACCTTTGGTGGTGTAAAGAGATTGTGCACCTCTGATTAACAACATGCAAATAAAGTTTCCCAAACTTGATTTCTTGCCCCATGAGCCTAATGGCACAGAGTGTCCTGGCTACTCAAGTACTGACCAAGAAAGCAACAAACCAAACGTGAAACATCTCTCTAAATAGGGATGGGAAAAAATGTCTTCAGACCTTGAGTGCTGTCTCATCTTAGCATGTGGTAAATGTTTGAGGTTATTGGTGGTGGCCAAATATAAAAGCAGGTCTACCATATGTTCTCCTGATCAATTTTAAGCAGCAGACCATGCTGTGGTTGAGGTTTGCATCTGAGATATGGAATGATAGAATAGGAGAAAAATTCAGCATAGTAGCCAAAGGGCTACTAATGGTGGTGCAGATACAAGTGGAAACTTTCGAGGTAGGACAAAGGTTATGAAGTCAGCAATGGGATCAGACAGACCCAGCAACAAGACTCAGTTGGAGCAACTGGAGTGTCTCACACCCACACAGTTACTCCTCTCAGGAACCTGGATGGATTTATCCCCTCAGGGTTCAATCTCACCTCCCTGAGCTTTGCTGGATCACTGATGGGAGCTTGACAGGTGTCCTGGGCTGGGTTAGGGTTAATTATCACAAACAGCTGTTGGCCAATCAGCTGGGAGGAGCTGCAAGTGGGAGTGGCCACAGGCAGGATAAACAACCCAACCAGCCAATGGGAGAGCTGATCCAGGTGAGCCCTGCCCCTATATAAGGGGAAGGCTGGACTAGGATAGGGTCACATGGTTTTGACTTTCTTCTGTGTGGCTGGGGGAAGTTCATGTCTCGGGTACAGGTAGGATCATCCTGGCTTCTCACATTGTCTATAATTTCAGAAGTACTGTTGTTTTCTTCTCTCTTTATATAGTTTTACTACCCTGTCTTCACCTCAACACCCAGGACCTCCTTTTTTACAATTTCTCCTGATTCTTCTTCCCGTCCTACAGGAGGGAACAAGGGGAAGTTGTGGTTGAGTAGCTAAGGGGTGTTTAGGTGCTAGCAGAGGTTAAATCAGTGTACCTGGTTTGAAAGGCTCCCTGCCAAAGCACTCTGTGGGTGAGCCTCAGCCTCCTGTGGTGATGGGCTCCCTTTCCAAGACAATCTCCCCTTTGAAAGCCATCCTGTATCACAGGCAAATTTGGGCCACCTTGTCCAACCTCTTGCTCAAAGCAGGGTTAGAGGGAAGGATAACCTGCTAGTGCAAGGTTGGGTGAGAACAGCTCTCACCTTAAGCTCAGTGCTTCAGAAGGGGCAATGAATCTTCTTTAGCAGATGTGAAGAGCAGCTTTTCATGACTCAAATGAGTGTAATTTTTCTTGTCATCCCCAGCCCTGTGACAAATGATGTATCTTCTCCCAAGTAAGAAATGATAGGACAAGAGGAAAGAGCCTCAAGTTGCACCAGGGGAGGTTTAGGTTGGGTATCAAAAAAAAACCCCAAAAAAACCCCAAAAAAACATTGTTGAAAGGGTTTTCAAGTACTGGAACAGGCTGCCCAGGGCAGTGGTGGAGTG
>VWZY01009800.1:93502-125548 GCA_013399075.1 Chloroceryle aenea
TTTCAAAGCCATGGAGATGGGGTGCTGAGGGACGTGGTTTAGTGGAGACCTGTTATTGATGGGTCAATGGTTGGACTGGATGACCTTAAAGGTCTTTTCCAATCTAAACAATTCTATAAGTCTCTAATTTTTATGATGTCAGCCTGGCATCATTCCTCTTGTGACCAGCAGATCCTTCTAAACACTGAAAAAGTCACTGATTTCAAAATGACCCAAAACTGTGAAGAACAGCCCTTGTTTCTCTGGTTTCAGAGATCCATCTGAACTGAGAGGCCTTCCTCATTTACAGAGAATGAAGTCAAAAGATGGACCTCTGCAAGCAGAATGAAAGATCTAGCTAAGTTAAAGAACAAACTGCACTCAAGACAACACTGCTTGAATATTTTCCTGCTATGGAAAATATTTTCAAGGTCTCCACTTCCACTGCATTTTTTTTAAGGGCTTGTAACACTTCAGCACATGTAAAGTGGGGAAATGCTCATACCTTCATTTGGCAAGTGGAAGATGCAGTTGGTGTAAATGAGGGAGTAGTGTTCATTTCAGTCAGTATTAGCAAGCTAAAATTTGGTACAAGTTGGTCTTTTCTCCTTTTTCTGGTGTGGCTGAAGGTAGATATCCATCTTTAGAGGGCAAACTAACTGATTTCACAGGAATTTAAGTGAGTTTTTGTCAGAGGATCATTCTGATGGAACAGGGATGATGCAAAGTGAGCTAAAGATGTTGTTCCAGAATATTGCCTCTGGTCTGAAAGAGATCTTGTGCTTGGAATTCCTTTTTCAACATTAAAGAAATAAGAGTCAGTAATAACAGCTACAGATTAGTTTATTAAGATGTGCACACTCCAGATTCTGATATAGCCCCATTTTCCAATAGAAAAACCTTTGGAACCTGCAATTTCTCTTCACAGGCTTCTTGCTGGGGGCAGATGAGACTGCAGAACTCTTTGCTGGGCTTGGTGTGATGGGTGCCCTGAATGACTCCTGCTCAGTGATTTTCCTAATGATCTTAAATGTGCTTGATGTCCTGACCTGAGTGTATCAGCTGTACAAAGCTGCCACAGCTTCAGGATGACTTTTCAGGGCTCTTTTTTAAAGCTGGATTATCAGCTGATTTTCATCTCATCTATTTTTTATTAGTTCTCTTTTATTTTCTCCTTTTTTTTTCCCTGTACTTTTGTTTAGGTCCAGAAAAATCAATAAATATCCCAGCAAAAAGCATTCTTGGAAGGTTAGGGTGCATGGAGCCACATTAGCCATTAAAAGTGTCTGCAGGGCACAGTTCCCAGTGAGTAGACGTGGGGGTGGGATTTCTCTCATTTTAATATCAGATGTCTGCAAATTATTTAAGTCTGTGCTAGTCACTCAATTCTCCCTTTAGTGAAGGCAGCCTCCAGATACCCATTCACTCCCTGGTCTCCAGGTTCTGTTTCATCAAAGATCTCTAATCCTGGTGGGGTTTTTTTAAATAAATCAAAATAAACAAACCAATCCCTCCAATGGGTCCTGTTTTGCATTAGGACAGGTAGAAGTTGAAGACTGCCAGATAACACTGTCTCTGAGTATCTTAGGGATTTGTAAGTCTATTTTACTTCCAGCTGCTCTCTCTTCTAGTAGGTTTTCCTCACCAGAGGCTCTCTTAACCCCAATCCATTGCAGCTGACTTAAACCAGTGCAAGTCAAATAAAGAGCAGCTAAATTTTCAGCTAAGTAAGGTCTATCCTGGTTTAATTCGAAGAGTAAAGCCAGGTACTTTAAATGCACTTTGCAAGAGAGGGTTAAGTTACAATAATAAACTCCCTTGCACTGGCACTAGCTTGTGTAGAAGGAGAAAAAGAAAAATTATGCTCATCCAATTCTATACAGCTTGGCAGGAGATGGGAAAAGCAGAGCAGGGTTTCTAGGAAAGCACAAGGAAAGTCACTGCTTAGAAAGCTGATCTGGGGAATTTTGCTTTTTTAATTTTTTTTTAAATTTTATTTTATTTTTTTCCTGGATTCTCACAAAACCACACAGGCCAGGAGGGATTTACTTCAGTGTCTGCCACAGTGGATGGTAATGAATGCTGGTCCAAAAAGAAGCTTTTTACAGATGAAGTTATATGTGCTGAGCATTTCTGTGGCCCTGTTAAATTACACGAGAGGGCAAGTCCTGAACTGAAAAGGGCACCAAAATAGAAATTATAAGCTCCAGACCTGTAGAAAGCCAGGCTGAAGTTCATGCATAATTCTATTTATACTGGTAGCTAAACAGATATTTAAGTTATGACCTTAAAATGAGAGTCAAGCTTCTACATACCCCTTATAAAGCTAGTCAGGCAGGAACATCTCTGCTTGATGGGGAGGCTTGAAACCTATCCAGTTCCCTTTTGCTTCTCATGCTCTTCTCTTCCCTCAGTGTGTCTGGACCTTCTCCAGGTGCACATGGTCCTGCTTCTGGTTATCCAGAAGTGCTTGCCCACTTCTCTGTGCTTGTCAAAGGGTTTTGGCTCATGCCAGTAAAGAGGGATGGGTTTCTGGTGGGGTTTTGCTTCACTTCCCTGTGTGCTGGTTGTTGGGGCTGTGATTTCTCCTCTGGTACAGGCATCTACAAACTGTGCTCCTCTGGAATAGGGGAAAGCAAAGAGAACAAGGATTTCTTGAGGGTTTTTTCCCCCCTCCCTGACCCCATCAGCAAAATGAAAACTGGTGGAGAATTCATTTATGGGTATGTGATATTTAGAAATAAGTGCAACAAAAAAGCTGATGTTCAAAGATTGCTTTCCAGAAAAGACAGACATGGTTGGTGCTTTAGGGATGAAAAATCCTCTAACTTCTATTCAATAACAAGGTGCCAAGAAAGCTTTGGGGATACTGTAGATGAAACTTGCTTGTGAGCAAAGGTTTAGGATTTTAGGAGCACTGCAGTAACTCATCACTGCTATAAAATACCAGTGTAGTATTTGCACTAATTTACATAATTTGTATTGGATTAGCATGTAGATCTACTGCAAAAATAACATTCTGCTATTTGACATGAGAAAATATATACTACTTTGCTGCTTTGAGCAAGCTGGCTTTCTGATCTTTGCCAGGGAAGTAGTCACTTAAAGAACTATTTGCTGAACAATTATCTCTTGCATTTATTTTGAGCCTTTTATTTTATGTGTTGGTTTTATCTAACATTTCCTAAATCATATCTAAAGGATACCTAAGCATGTTCATCTATTTTTAGTCATGTTCTGATTGCTTTCTTGCATTATTTCTGATATTTACACTATTTAATGCATATTCAGTATCGTGTATCCTAATAAGGTAGTTAAGGTTAACTGATACATCTGCAGTCTTGTCAGGCAAGTTTAGCAGTGAGCTAAATGTATAATGTAGTCCAAAGAAGTCTAAGAAAATTCTGGATGTATTTTTGTCACTGAAAAAGGATGGTCCAGCTCACCATATGATGGAGCCCTCTCATGAGCCATCTTCAGAGCCCATTTATGTGGCTGTCACTACACTGGTGAAAGGGCACATAGCTCCCTGAAAAACAAACTAACAAAGATGCTTAGTGCTATCTGAGGCTCTTGGGAGTCTGGTGGATACCAGTCAGGTCTTGCAGAAGACTCATGGTCCTCCAGATGTTGGAGACCAGCTGGAATACCTTAAAGCATCTCCAATTGCATTGGACACTCATGTTTAGGTGAGTGAATAATGGCCTTTAATCACCATGACCAGCTTGGAAGAAGGGAGAATGACTCTCATGACTCTCCATTTAAAGATAAGTGGCTCCAACACACACACTTTTGAGGGTCTAAATATGCTGTTGATCCATCTACCTCCACAGCTGGGAAGATGAAATGGTGATCACAGTTTTTGTTCACTTGCATATGCCACATAATGAATTAAAACCAGCTAAGTCTGCATGGATGCAGCCAGAATGGGGAAATACAAAGATTGTATGTGGGTTTTTTCCCAGTCTTAACCTGGAGAGGCTTTTTTATGAATCCCTCACCCTGAAAGATAAGTATTTGAGGTAATCTCAGGCTTCTCTTGAAAAGAAAGTAAAGCAAATATCCTCCTAAGTGCAGAAGAATCCCACAAAAGGCAAAATGGAAAAAATCCAGCATGGGAAGGCAACTAGAGAGAGTATACACTTAATTTTTGTAAAAGTCTGAAGGTTAAGTCGATAATATGCCAGAGATGGGAGGGGGGAAGGCAGAGAGAGGGCTGACTCATGTTTTTTGAATGTTTGGGGTTAGCACCAGTGTGTTTGGCAAATTCTTGTGTGTACTTAGTATGTGTGAAGGAAATTATAATTGGTCCATAGATGATTTGTTAACTAAAAATAGGGCTAAAGCTGTAAAAATATTTGTAACATAAAATTTCACCAACTCTTCATCATTCTTTAGTGCTTTTCTCAAAACACATTGCTAACTATGGGGTCTCTAAACACCTCTCCATGGTAATTTATTTGAGAGCTGATGGCAAAGCTGAAGATGCATTTCAGCACGTTGGGTGAGATCTGCAAAGGCAGTTAAACCAGATGAGGACCTACCAAGCTAATGGAGCAACTCCTTCTCAATCACAACATTGAATTACCTCACTGACTGCAGTGCCTTTACCCTCCCAGTGCCTCTTGTCAGGTTAGAAACTTGCTCTGGTCCTGTGTTTGCAAGAGAAGGAGCAGCAGCTGAGGTTTGGCTGTCTGGCCATCTGAGAAGTCTGTCCTTGGTGGTTGAAAATGTCCCCTAAGCAAGGAACATACCCCAGGACTTATCACCATATCTTTCCAGCCTTAATTTTACATGCTGTCTCTCCATATTTTGAACATCTCCCTGCTCATGAGATGTTCTTGGTCACTTCTAAGACAAGAGCAAAAAGCCTTGTAGGTCACCTGCTTTCCATGTGCCCCAAACAGGAATATTCCCAGATGTCCAGGCTGAACCTGGAAGTGATTGAATGTCCAGTTGAAGTTAGTAGAAGAAAAAAAATTCTCTCTTGACCTTCATGAGCTTTGGCTGGTATCCAGACTCATGATGTTCACACCTCCTTAATGCAGCCTCCAGCACTTGAGTCATGTAAAGCTGGGCTGGGGAAAATGTCAGGTAATGCAGCACAAGCAGCCACCCCGGAGGAGACAAGCTGGTTGGCTATTCCCACCCCTGAGTGGTGGAGCACAGAGTTTATGAAGTGCTCCTGCTCTGAGTGCATCCAAACTGAGCAGCAGTTTTTGCTGGGCCTGCAACCAGAGAGTGCAGAATGTGAGCTGCCCCCAACACCTCACCACTGACCGTGGCCTCGCCTGCCTCTCTCCCCTCCCAGTCACCCCCCCTCTTCTCCCTCTTCCCAGCCTCATGACAGGACTGTGGCCGGCTCCAAAAAGCTGTCAGCTGGAGTTCCTACTCCCTGGAATTATAGGCGATGGTTTGTGAAATGGTAGAGGCCTGCTCAGTGTTATCTCCCTGACACTCCTCATTTGCCTTTCATTAATAGGTGGATGAACTTGAAATCCCACAAATTTCTCTGCTTTCTTCTTTTTACCTTCCCATCTCTCCTCTCCTACTCTGCCCCACTCCCCTCCTAACCCACCCACTTCTTTCCCCTTCCAGCTCAAGTGAAAAAACACAAGGGAAAACCTCATCCTTTCCCCAGGCTGTCAATCCATTGCATGAGCTTCAGCCTTGAAATGAAACATGACAAAGTGTATGTACACACACATATGTGTGCAGAAACATGCTCTTTGCATGTAGTTGCAGAAGGGGTGGAGAGCTTAGGAGGAAATCTCTCTGGGAATGGGCACACACTGCAAGTTATCAAAAATACCCTACATGAATTGAAATTATTTTGTTTCCCCCCATCTCTCTGCATTCAGTGATGTATTTTTTTCCCCCTAGGGAGCAGAGTTCTGCTTGCAGGCTCTGGATTGAGTTACATATCACAGTGCTACGTGGTGTGAAACCAACAATTACATGAGTCCATATAAGCTGACAAGCCAGCTTTCACTTATTTGGGTAATTATTTGCTCATTCCCTCCTCTTATCACCAGAAGATGCCTATCATGGTCTGTTTTGAATAGCTCTGGGTGGCTGATGTCAAAGAATAGGTGCTGGGATTGTGGTTGAACCATGAGCTAGTTTCCCTGGGGTGGGCCTATCAGAGCAGTATGGGAAGCCAGTGTCCAGTAGTGCTGGAGTCATTGCTTTCTTGAAGTCAGATACCACAGTCAGCAGCAAAGTCAGTCTCGGATGGATCCAGAGGATGGTTATGGCTCTCAGGTTGCATTTATGCTGTTTTTCTAGCACTGGGATGATTTGTGAAGGAACAAATTAGCCTAAGAAATTGATAAGCAAAGCTAAAGCATTGTGTAAATGACAGCTGCCCCAGTTAAAGTTGTGACTTTCTAATATTTGGTGCAAACTGAACAAATTTGGAGATACCAGTCTGAGGCTGAGGATACATGGGCAGTGTATCAGATAACAAATGTTAGCTGGGGCTTTCTCACATTAGCATCTTAGCTTTTCAAGAGGCAAGGTCACCATTAGCTGCCCTTTGTGCATTTGACTCACACAAAGTAAGATTTTTATCTTTTTCTTTAGGAAATAAACATCATCCAGCCATCAGCATCATTGGAGGCAGGACCTCACTGGTCTGTGCTCCTCTCTATGATGGCTAGGCAAATCTGGACTTCTTTGTTCCTGAGATTAGAGCTAAAAAGCTGAATTTCACTGGAGGTGACCAGAATTGTTGCTTGCTTTTCCTTTTGGAAAAGCTTTGCCTCCTAGTCTGACAGCCAGATTCACCCAGATCTTGGCTCTCAGGATTCTCCTTGGTTGTTGGGCTGGTGGTGGAGTCTGGTCAACTTTAAGATATTGTGCTTGTTTTCTGGAGATGGTCCCTGGAGGAAGACCCTGATGTCTTTAGCTGTAGACAAATGTGGTTGAAGGGCTTTCACCCATCTGTGAGTCTTAGGAGACAAGCTACTGTCAGCTCCACTAGTGGAATGTGGGAGGCATGGCTTTCTCTGGAAAGAAAACATACAGCAAACACCCTGGATCATTTTTTTCTCTTTCTTTCCAATTTTATGAGTGCCATACTTGTGCCAATTCAGGTCACTGCACACAGCACAGCAGGAAAAAAAAACCAACACAGAAACCCCTAAGGAGCTCAGCACAGGGGAGCAGCCCCAGCTTCAGTAGCTATAGCAACAGGTGGGCAATGTTTGTTGGGCTTGGCCATCTTCAATTGTTTTGAACATCTGCTGGTTGAAGGAGGTGATCAGAGGTCATGTCTGGGTTACAAGGGAACATCGGTTCTGGTTTGGGATATTAGTCATTAGTGAAGAGCAGTAGCTGGCTGTCTACACAGCTATGTGGGTCAATCAGAATAAAAGAAGAGGATTTTCAGGTGATTATTGGCAAAAGGTTGGGAATTAAGCACTTCATAACCTTCAAACCTTGTTTCTGTCTGTGATGTTTAACTGTGGAATTTAGCTTTTTTCTCCAGGGAGTCAATAATTTTAAAAATCCAGAGCACTGTTTTCAGGAATCACCCTAATTCTCCATCATGAAATGCAGATCAGAACAGTCTGTGGCAGGATTTGACACCATTTGAGCTCTCAATCAGAACCATTACATGATAGACAGATCTTGTCTGCCTAGTTATGAGTTTTTCTGGGAAGGAAAAGTCTGGCATTGATGGGTTTAGAATGAGGCCAGTGACCTGATGCTCACTTTACAATACAGAATTGCACAAAGGCAATCACATCCTGCTGAGATATTGGTTCATAGACATGCTAAGCCTCCATCCTCTTGGAACTATAGCACTATTATTCCAAACTAGCTACAGTTTGAGAGGAAGAGACCACATGGCCTGCTGCTTTGCCCATTACATGCTAATATCTGCATTTTACTTTGTTGAATCTGCTCATGTAGAACTGGAAGACAAATTTGTCTGGAATCTGTGGGATGCACTTTCCAATAGGTTACATTAATGATAGTGCTCTGGATTAATCTTAAATTGAATTTCCCCACTGTGGTATTTCATGCTGTCTTCATATCCTTCTTAAATCACTTCCTAAATGACATAAAATCCTTTGGAATGAAAGGTGTTTAAGTCCAGTACTTGGTTCTGTCTTTCTACAGTCTTGACTCATGAGAAGCTCCACATCCCATTAGGTGATATCACCCCTTTCTCTGCATTGAAGAAGGGGGAAATTCAGACCATGAGGCTTGTCCTGCTGACCCTGTGAGAGGTTGTTATATTTCTGGCATAAACCTGAGCTCACTGGATGTGTGTGGTGGAGGGCAACAGAAAATTCTGTCTATCTGGACAGATATTCAAGCTGCAGCCTCATAGGTGCCCACTCAAGTGGGATGATCCCTGCCCTGCTCCTGTTGGCCACACTGGTGCTGGCACAGCCAGGATGCTGGTGGCCTTCTTGGCCACCTGGGCACTCTCTGGCTCATCTCCAGCTCGCTGATGACCAACCTCCCCCAGGGCCTTTTCCACCCATGGGGTTTCCAGCCACTCTGCCCTAAGCCTGGAGCATTGCAGGGGGTTCCTGTGACCCCAGTGTTAACCCATATGACACCCATATGTTAACACCATGTAAATGTATATTATTTTCCCTGCATGTTCAGGTACTGCTCAACCACATCAAAGCTGCAAAAAATAAACAACAAAAATAATTTTCTTAATCAAGAACAACTACTATTTCAATTCCTCTGGAATAAATGTGAAGCTTTCTTCTTTAAGGATCCCACTATTTCCAGAAGGACTTCCCCATATGCTTAACAGGCAGCACATTTTTGGATTCTTTGCTGAACAAAGGCTTTGATCTGAATTGTTTTTTTTGCTTCTACCTCATCCTTTCTCATCCCTCTTCTCTTTTGCTACTTCTATCCTAAGCTTGCCTTGTATAAATAAACGGACATCATTTGTCTATGGTATGGAACCATGTTTATGTTGAGTCAGGTTTGCAGTTTTGCTGGTGTGGAAGGCAACATGGATGGTCCAGGTGCAGAAGCCTGAAGCTTAGTGGCTTGAAATGGCCCTGTGGATTGATCCAGTTAAATTCTTACATTAATTAACTGTTCTCCTTCTTTTCTTTACGTCCTTTACTCCTGCTCCTTTGTTGAATGAAAACATTATTGTGATTCATGCAGTATAGATTTGCTTTTGGTCTGACATGGACCTGAAGTGGGTTTTGCTTGGCACAGTAAGATATGGCAAAGGCTGCTGAAAACAGCGTGTGATCTCCACATGATTTTTTTTTCTTCTCTTTTGTTTCTTGCCCTTGCAGGTGAAATCAACATAGATCTATAAATGAGGTGTGTCTAAATTAAACTACTGACTATTTTATCGGTGGCAAATTTGCTGTAACTATTTCCTGAAGATGTTTGTTTTTCTTTTCCCTGCTTATCCTGAGAGCTGGGACATTATTTTTCTGTAGAAAGGCCAATTTAAAAGTCCACTTCCAGCTGAAACAGCTCTAGCTTTTGCTAAAATATATATTTGTTTAAATGACTTCTACAGGGAAAAAAAAATAACACAACCTGAGAAAAGTCGAGATTCTTTATCAGAACTTGGTTCTTTGGGCTTCATTAACAGCTTTGCCACAGGTTTCCTCTGAGACTTGGGCTGGTTATGTTACCTCTTTACCTTATTTAGGAATTGGTGGGAATATGAAAAATGGTTCTTTTGTCTTATCTCTCGACACTGACCATTCTGTATCACAGATTTAGTATGTACTTTATCATAACTATCTGGAATTAAGTGTCACTTGAGGGTCCCTTTACAATGCCAGTATAGTGTATACATTTATAGACACATATATATAAAAGAATCAAGCCTTTAATCTCTTGATGCCTTGATCTGTAATGACCATGATAATACTTGCTTTGTCTCTAAGCTCTTTGATGCGGGGTGGTTTCAAACTCCACTGCTTTTGGGAGTCCCTTGCTGAGTGAAGACCTTGTTCTTTGTTGGACTTAATATAATATTCACTATTTCTGAAACAGCATATGTCTAAACTCTTGCTGGTATTGCAAACCCATGTTCTTGCCTGTAAGTTAGGGCTAGTACAACTCCTGGCCCATTCAGTGTCCAAGAAATTAATGGGTGTCTCTTAGAAAGTGGCTATTCAATGTTATATGTTATTGACACAGTTTGGGGTTTTGCCCTTGGCTAATTTTCTGAAAGCTGCTCAAGCCCTGATCTGAGAACAGAACAATCACTTTCCTCTTTGACTTCTCCACCACACTCATATTTCACAACAGCAACGCGGCTGCTTTCAACCTTTTTGCACATGTGGACATATGGAAAGTTTCCAAAGCTGGAGCATGCCATGAGCAGAAAAATTAGCTCTGTTCTTTACCTCAGATTTTTTTTGTGTGCATGTAAACCAGAAGGAGAAACTATATTTGCCTTCCTGTAGAATCTGGTGCATGTTTGGGAAAGGGGAAGAAGGGACTGTGATGGAGAAATGACAGGGTGGTTTTTAGCAGGTGTCACTACAAAACAACATTACAAAATGATAGTAAAAATGTAATAGTAAAACCTCTTGTAAATTGGACTAAAAGGGTGGGATTAATCTCTTCACACTTTATGTATCTGTAGAGTAGATTGCTTCAGCTGAGGTACTCTCAGCTTCCCTGCCTGTGCCCAAATCCCCATGGCCACCAAATCTTGAGGGGACTTGGAGGACATGCCCTACTGCAGGTCCATCTCTCTCTTACCAGAGCAAGCTGTGCAACTCCGATAGCAGTTGCTACAGAAACCAGGATTATGGAAAAATCCCTGCTAAGGAGAGGAGTCAGTGGCAGAGGGGATATGACAGAGCAAATACCTGACCCAAGGATGGCCAAATCTGTTCAACAGTGTGACAGTGATGATAGTTTTTGAAGGCAGTAAAGAAGTTCTCCGGGAGGACTTGAACTCTTAGGAAGTTCCTGGTGCCTTCCATGTTGAGTGAGGCTGGGAGAACACCTTGGTGTAATGATGGAGCAATTACAAACAGCCCCTTTATGTGAGTTTTGGACTTTCATAGAATTGGGTGAGGTAAATTGCTCTCTGGTGCACCATTCCTTGAGATGCTTTGTTTTGTAGTGACTAAGATCCTGTCCTCCTCGGAGTGGTCTGAGACTGTCAGCCCCAAAGCACCTCAGTTTCTAAACCAGGTTACTTGAACTGATGCCACATGACTTTTCTACTATTCTGCATCCCCATAACCCATTCAGCTCGGAGGGGTTGGTCCACCAGCCATCTTGCAGTCCTCCTTGGTGGCATCGTGCTCTGAAGATCTGTGCAGGAACCCTAATCTTAGGGTATTCCTGAACTTTAATTGCAGATACCCAAGGGAAGATAGTGGTTGTACAGTAGGGACCACAGTGACAGGTCCTTTGGAGTTAGCTGGGTGCTAATGACAGCACCATGATGGTGCTGAATGTGATTTGGCCAAAGATGGAAAAATCATAAGCTTACTTTTAGACCTGCTCATGTATTTTTTCCCCTTCCCCTAAAGAACAGAATATGCAATAAAAAATAACATAAAACAAGGAAGAGAAGCAGAAATTACATATTTGCTTCCTATATTTCTTGCTGCAGAAGTTAGGATGGCATCTGGGGAGAGAAGGGGAGGAAAGAAATCGTTTGGGTTTTTTTTTCCTAAGAGTTTCACTGATTTATAAATGTTTTTTGAGTAGTTGGCACAGCTGAAAGTTACTGTGATAAGGAAAATGCTGAACATCAGTTTGCTATGCAGATGATAGACACTTGGCCTGTGGACATGGCTAAATCCCAGTGGCCTAATGCAAACCCTAAATAATTCTCTGCTGGAGCATCCCTGAAAGCTATTTGGTCACAGACAAATCCATATCTCTCTGACTTTGTGACACAAGGGAAAACAGTTCTGTCTACTGTCCCACATTTCCAACTGCTTGTGATTTACCTTCCTCATCAGGATGTTATCAAGCCAGCTCTAACTCCTCCCAGATTTCTGCTGACAGTGGTCCCTTTTCTTCTGGTGCTTGGCAAGCTTTTCTGGGGAGTGTCTCCCTGGGACTGTCTCTGTGCTCGTAGCTGATCCAGCCATCAGGCAGGAGGTTTTAGCTTCCCTGAAGTGTATGGAGGAAGGGTTTCTTGATGCATAAGCTATGTGAGCATATGGCTATAAATCCTATAAGCTTGGGCATTTAGTGGTGATACAACAGCACTCGATGGACTCCTCTGGCTAATGCTGCTGTAACATAAGGTGGATGCAGCAGGGAGAGACTGGAGCTTCAGGGTAGGCTCAAAGGGCTTTGCTGTCTTAGGCAATGTGGCAAATGTCCACCGTAGAGACAGACAGCTCCAGCATGCAGACATGCCTCTGGGCAACTGCTTATTGAGCCCCCTGACAGAGAGACATAACACTTTTGCATCACTGTAGGGAGGGGAGGTCTGAAGTCCTCGCAGCACAGCTGAGAGCTTTCCCCTTGCCTGCCTCTCTGAGATGAAGAGCATCTGTTTAGCCTGCTCATCCCTTCCCTGAAGCATGGCTCATATTAAGGCTTTGGGGTTTTTTTGTGTTGGGTGCCATGAGCATCATGGTCCTGAAATGCCAGACCCTGTGCCAAGAGCAAGATATTATAAAGGATTCTTTTTATTAATTTTCTTCTATCTGGTTACAAGTTGATCATGGCATTTCCTACTGAGGCTTGCTTAGTAGCACCACCCCTTTTCTTCCCCTCTCGTATGTCCCAGGGATGAAGGGGCTAATCCTTTACATTAACCAGCCCATTAACTATTGTGCCTGTAAAAACACCCAGCCTGTCACAATTACTTCTGGCTCTGTTCCCTCCTGCCCATCAACTTGATGGAAGATAATGTGTAAGGGGATAGCACAGCGCTGCATGCTGTTGACACTAGGAAGAAAGATCCCAGGGCTGAAGTGCCACTCAGGTTACAGATGAGCTGGAAAATCCACCCACTCATGAGAGTGGTGACAGCTTTGTATACAAACTCCTGCTGCCCGCGATACTGAGATTGCAGAGGCTGAAAGTCTGCAAGTGCTTGACAGACAGGACTTTGATGAGAGCCAACAGGGAGAAGGGCTGGGTGGATGTTGCTGGAGGTCAGCTGGGTCATCTCTTTTTAAACCTTGATGCTGTAGCATAAGTGGAATAAGTTATTGGCTTAAGATAAATCAAAAGGGGCTATCTGCTTACCGTGTCTTGCAGAGGCACCCCCAAAACAGACAGCACCAGCTACCCAAAATGTGGATTTATTCCAACCAGAAATCACCCAGCAGTCCGACAGACCAAAGTTCAGATGTCAGGTGGGAATATAATGCACAACTAATTCCAAAGTCTTGCAAATATTCTTTTAGAAAGATGACCCAAAATGTGCTCACACTCACTCATAAAAGAGAAAACCTCCCATGCAAGGACACCCAAAAGGGGATCACTCAGCCATAAGGGGCAAAGACTCACTCAGGGATATATATCTAGAAGAAATATTCACTCACCAAAAAGGAGGGCTCAGTCAATCCTGGGAAGTTTCCTTGGGTGGCATCTCCATCCAGAGGGCCCTTGACTGTAGACCCTGCTCTGAGGAGGACCAGCTCAAATCATCTCAATGACAGGACTCCATTTATACCCTAGCTGAGTCTGTGGTGTTCTAACTAGCTGAGGACAAGTGCACCACAAAGGCATGGTGAGGGCCTGAAACAGAGTAACCAGATTTTAATGGCCATGAAGCCCTGGTCTTTATTGAGTCTTTGCTGAGACTTGGTCAGATCTTTGGTAAGCCCTGGTCTTTTTTTAGGTCTTCCAGGGGCAAACTGAGCAGCTGGATGCACAACCTCATGTTGTGGCTGTAGGTTGCTCTTGACCACTTGTGCATGTTAGGCTGTGGCTGATGAATTCCTGCAAGCCACGGCTGAGATGAGTGGCAATCTGCTGTCATAACAATGGCATAGAAACCAGAGCATCAGGGATCAGCAGAATCACACCCAGGAGCCCTGTCTTGTTCTCTTGGTTCTGTCACTGGCATCACACACTCCATTGCTTTGTCTCATGTCACTAGTTCTAGAAATGCTTCAAGGCAAGACTTGAATATTGACTTTTTGTTTCATTTTGCACCCCAAAAAGTGTGGTGGTTTTGTGTTTGGTTTTACTTATTTATCTTGATGGTGGGGTTTTTTTCTTTGTTTTATTTTCATGGGAAAAGGTTAAAATGTCAGCTTCCAACCTGGGGTGGCTCAGCCCAAAGCAGAACATTTCAGTTTTATCAGCTGGCATGAAGAGATCTGTTTCAAATCATTTTTGACAGCATATTAAGCTGTATTTCTATCTCAGCTTGAAATTGGCCTGCCTGTTGGACCATTCTCTTTCTCTAGACACCAACATGCTTTTCTCCATCTGATAATCAGATAAAATTGGTGAATAGTTGAGAAACCCAGGGCGCAAACCTGGCTCAGAGGAGAAAAAGAGGGACTGGAATTTTCAGAATATAGCCCGAGCAAAGGAGGAATTTGATTTTCACTTGATCTGAAAACAGCCATGGCAGACAGGTTTGATAAATTAAAATGCAGTGCTGCAGAACTCCTGCAGTTCACTTACCTTTATTTACCAGCTGGCATAGCAAGACTTTATTATTTTATTGGCTAGGACTTCATGTCAAGGTGTAGCAGTAACAAAAGATAAAGGCTTCTGAAGTACCCTGGGCTGAGCTTGCTTTCCTAGGAGGGATGCAATCTGCTGGGAATAGAGATGCAGTTTTTAGAACAGAAGCTCATGTAGAAAGATTATCCATATTGGGCTGGAAGTAGTTGACCAAAACTGTCTTTGTATTTTGTCATATGCAGCCCTTAGTTGCTGATACCCCACTTTTGCCAAGACAGAGAATGGAGTAACAGAAAACTGATTGTCACTGGGCTTCTGGGGACTCTGCACTGGTTGTGAAGGTTTATTTCCATGATTTGGGCATATATGGTCCTTTCTGGGCTCCCCAAAACCTTTGAGACATCTTTAATAATGGTGCAATCTTCTCAAACCCAAAGCAGTCTGAGATTAAAGGAAATTCTGCAAAAAATAATAGCAGCATAGCTGATGTTACTGATTTCATTATGAAGTAATAGTCATCATAAAAATTGTTGGGCTGAGGCAGGATAAAAAGTACGAATCAGCAGGAGAAAGTGAGGTTATGAAGTCACAAATGCTGCTTGACCTCGGAGGGGGGGATTCTGACAGAATCTCCTGCTTCTGGAGTCAACTTAGGATGAAAGTAAAACTCAGAGCACATTCTGAAAAGAACAGCTCATCCCTTACAAGTCGTGGTCAGTGACTCTTCACTCAACAAAGGCAGGTTCAAATGGTCAAGAGGGTGAAGTCTAAACCAGGTTCCATCCTCTGTGCCTAAACAGGGTGAGTTGCCATCGTTTTTTGGCCGATATCTTTTTCACTCAGCTTTCTCTGCTCACAGTGGCAGGCATATTCTGGATGAAAATCCTCAGGAACATTTGTATTCAAGGCAGAAGAAGTAATGAGAAACCCTAATAACCCAACAGAGGAAAGAAACTCTCTGGATATAATGAATATACAAGATAAATACAATTATATAGCCTCTGCTATATATATAAGCATTCTGGAGGCCACTAGGAGATGACCCTGGGTTATCTCTTCAGTTAGCACACCCAGACTTGACTTTAAAAGTATGGGCACTGGTGTCACTTTAGATGTGGGAGACAGGGGTGGAATTTGTGTTGAGATCTAAGCTTCTCCTGAGTTTAGAAATGGCTTGTATAAGGTATGCTTCCATTGGCATCAAATTCCTTTTTTTTTAATGAGGCATAAACAAATAAAAGGGATTGACAGTAGCTGCATGATTCCCTAAAACAAGAAGTCTCTGTTTAGTTGCTCCTAACTTCATGTCAAGAGCAGGAGCTGTGTTTTTTTGCTCCTGCCCCACCACCCATGAGCAGCTAATGGGTTCTGAGATGATGCCAAAGGCTTCTTTTCAGCAGTCTGGATGCCAACCAAATGCTCAAGTGGAGTATACTTCAGAACCCAAGCATAAACTTGCTGGTCCTGTTTTACCCTCAAAGAAGGGCCTGCCTATTGAAGAACTTGTCTGTTATTTGCTTTTCTAGTTGTAGTTTTTTCTCAGCTCTGTGCATCCAAATAAAAAAACATTGCTTCTCCATCAAATCTTTGCTGATTGTACCTGTGCAGCAAGCTTGTCTTTCCACAAAAGGGCACAGATATTGCAACACTGTGATGAAACATCTGGAAACTGGTCAGCATCCACTGCAAGAGGGATGCACACAGATGTTTTTAGCACTTTGCTTTCCCTCTGTAATGGGTGGTGGGGACAGTTAAGCTCCTAGAATGAATTTACCAAAGCCAGAATTGCAGGTGATGAGTTATCTACACATATCAGATGGAAATAATAAAGGGAGGGATGCTGGGAGGTCATCAGTGTTGGTTTAGGGCACTGATGATGCCAAATAAGTTGGCATCGACCTGGGGAGGTACCTGTGGGTTGATAGGTGAGGATGTGTCTCTCTCTTTGCTTTAAGAAGGAAAATGTGTTCTGATCAGCCTAGTATTTGCTGTTAGCACTTGCAACTTAGGGTTCAGTGAACTAAGGACACTGGACAGTATGTGCATGGGTAATGATGTCAGTTTATCTTCTGAGACTTTAGTGTGCAAGGTTAGGAGAAAGAAAAGAGTGTGTGTGTGATGGGAGGGATGGATCTGGAAAAAATGAACTAACACAGAAAGCAGCAGCATTGCATTACAAGCCCTTCAGGCTGGAGTCTCCAGAAATATGGAACCTTTTGCTTTTTAGCTGCTGGATTTTTACTTTGTTATTCATTTCTCTTCCTTTAATAAGGAATCCTGAGTTGAACTCCTTGCATGCTTACAGCGCTCTGCCTTTGGCTGGCTTACCCAGGCTTTCCCTTTGCAAACCCTGGAGTGAATCGTTTAATCCCCTGGACTGGAGTTCAAGAGACTCTGGAGCAGCTCCTTCATTCACTGCCGAGGCTGCACTTCTACTCTGCAGTGGCTGGGGCAGCCTAGGAGTGTTCCTGGACTCCCTAAGCTATCCATTTCACCGCCTGGTTCGAGCCGCGTGCTCCCTGCATTCCTTTGGTCACAGGGGCGTAGGAAACGATCTCACCACTCAACTTATATAATGAAATGCCCTGGCAAAGCTAACAGTAATTTGGTCATTAAACTTTGATGCCTCCTCTCTTGGCCCTCTCCTCCTCCCCTTTTCTGCCTTGAGCCTGGGTTTGTAAAACCAGCAATGAGTCTACCACAGGAATCATGAGTCCAGCGGGGTAGGGAGCTCTGTGTGCGTGTGGTGCTGACATGGATTTTCATCAGCATGGCTTTGCTAGCCTGGGCTTTCCCCCCAAGGCCTTGGGACTGAGAGCTGGTGGACTCAGGCGAGGACTTGGCCGGATGAGATGTAGGATTTGGTAGTTCCAGTAACCACTGGCTCCAAGCAAAGACAGAAAGCCAGGGGGGAGGCATCAGAGTGAGGAAGGAATTTCCACCGCAGCATGCAGTTGGCTTTGTGAGTCTATCAAATCAATATGTGTCATTTTGTTTGGTTTTCTGTTCTGTCAGAAGAAAATGGAGGTGGTCACCCTACAACAGAGAACGAGATCACTCTGCAGAGCCAAGGACAAACCATGGCAAAGCTCCAACCTGCCACAGCAGGAAGAGCAGCAGGTCAGAGGCTTCTCACATGACTGCAGCCAAGCTCATCACTGCTCGAAAAATTCATCCCATGTGGACAGAAGAGCCAACAAAATCATGGACTTGAGGAACAGGTAGGCTTCCTTTGGTCTAAAGCCAAGGTGCTGGTGATGGAAGCATATAGAAAAACTATGGAGAAGCTGTAACCTCATACATTACTTTACTCACAACATTTACTCCAGAGTACATAGAATTTAGGGGTGGTTTCCACCTTCTAGAATGTTATCTCATGGTTTAGTGGTTTAACAGAACAATCAGGTTTTATCTTTCTGTCTTTCCCAAGTCTATTCAGTTATGGCTGGAAGCTTTCTGAAGAGATTGTTTCTGTGTTGAAAAGAGGATTTCTAATTAGATTTATTTTTCCACACAAATAAAACTTCCAGAAAAACAACGTGCTGCATTTTGCAAACATATGTGTGTCTGTGCATATGCAAATGTAACATTTTGTAGGATGGAAACAGGCTGTCTGAATCTTGACAGGAAGGAGAACTACCAGTTTCTGCATCATTCTGGCTTTTCATTTTGAAGATTGTTTTCTATGCTGTAATCCCCATTATATATTTTTTAATTGTCCTGACAGTCTGTATCTATTTCATGCATCCTAATTTATTTTTTAATCCAAATTGTTGTCGCCTTCCCTCAAAAAATAATTTCCAGATTATTTTCATGTTGTTGACAATGATTTTGAATGCTTTGAACTCTTTCAGGAAAGAAAAGATCTTATTTTTATGCAGGCCTAAAAGCATCTCAGATGCAGACAAGATATAGGACACTTTTCTACTTATGGTGTCCATGACAATCTCAGTAACAGCTGGGTGGAAGTTACTCCCTGTGATCTAGAATGTGCACTTGTGCCACGTGTGCATAATAAAAGCCCTATGTGAATATTGCTGATGTCAAACCTATGATGTCTGTTTAACTCTCAGCAGCACAAAGTAGTAGATTCAATGGCCTATGATTCCTCTGTTTTCCAGGAAAAAAAAACATACAATAGGAAGCAAAGTTTCACTTAATGGTAGAACATTACTCTCAGAGCTGTAGGATCTACAGAGTAAGGTCATGGGGTATGGAGAAGGAGCAGAGCCACACAAGGTTGTGGAAATCGTGGCCTAGTTAAGGGACCAGAGGCAAGAAGATTAATTAAACACGGCTATCTCTCCCATCCAACATCTTCTAGTACTACCTGTGGCTCATGACTACTCATGAGGAAAGACTTTGACCATGAAAGCTCCATAAAGAGCAACATTATGGGCCAGATTAGTGGCTGGTATAAGCTGAAATCTCCAGAGAGATGCTGATTCATGCAAAACTGAGGATATGCCCTGTTTTCCTCTTGGAATATTAGACAAATGTTGATGCCCCTGAAGACCCAGCCCTGTCTGGATGTGCCATCTGGTAAAGGTAGGGTGGTAAAGGTAGGGTAAGGTCAGCAGGTAATTGCAACCACGATATTTTGATGCTCTTTACAAATCAACAGTGCTCTTACAATTTTTCATCTGTAGCCCAGCTCCAGGTCACCTAACAGCAGCCAAGCCTGTTTGTGGAAACCGTGCTTGTTTTCTCCCACTTCTCCCCAGAAAGCACTCACAAATCCTGATTTCCCAAACCACCACAGCCGTGAGCCTGGATTGCAGCATTGCTAAGCCTCCCATTCGGATCAGCACCTGACTGGGAGCCCAGGCAGCCAGAAAGCTTTTCTCTGGCCACAGATCTGAGCACACGTCGGGTACGGGCTCAGCAGTGACAGGGTCCTCCTAGCATCCCCATTCCTCCCCCCTGAGCACCGCTGGTACAGGATTTTCCTCTTTCCCTCCTAACAGCAATGTACAGGGTTGCACCGTCCTGCGGTGAGCTATCCCGTAAACAACAACAAAATGAGCTTATAACTTTAAGCCTCCCAATGAAATAAGAAGCTAATTTGCCCCATCGTGGTGCTTGCCATCTGTAAGAATTAGTCCCAGGGGGAAATGAATAGAGCCATTATTCCTCCTGTGCTCTTGGCTGTGTAATTCCTACAGTGGTGAAACAGTAGACAGCGAGAGGAAAAACATAATACTTGTGTGACCAGCCTGCCATTGGCTGAAGGAGGTTGTGTGTATCTTGTTCGTGAAATGAAGAGTGGGGCAGACAGCTTAAGGGGTGACAGACTTCAATGTCCAAAATGTTTCTTTAGGCACCAAGTAATTAAAGCGTTGTGTGGAATGGATAAGAGAGCTAGGAGGCAAGTTAAAGGTTCATTTATTGATGTCTGAGGCTTGTGAATGCAAACCATGGAAAATATCAGCCTCTGACTGCAATTACACTTATGCTCCCTCAGAAAATCTCTCCTTTTCTGTGTCTCCTGTGTTCTCCTTTTGTTAGGGATGATGTTTAAAGTGAAGCATGACAGCCCGTTAACCCTCGCTGGTCGAGCTGAGCGATGTTCTTGCCAGGGGAGGCTGGATTCTCCCTGGTGGAAACTGGCCTGATTCCTGTTTTATACTACGTGAGGATGTGGCCTCTAATTTTTCAGCTGAGCTGAGCCCAAGCCATGAAGTAAAAGGTTCATAAAGTAAGATTTTCCAGTCTTAAGTAAACGTTACTTTATCTGAGAGGAATGAACACAAGCACAAGGAGCAGGAGAGAAATGTGTGAGTCTCCTCTCCAGGGTGAAAAATGGTCCCAGGAAGAAAATGGATGCTCTCTGAGCACAAGCAAGCAAGTGTTGCCTTCTGGAAAGGTCAATGATATGCCCAAGGGAGCATCTAGGAACTCAGCTGCAATCAAAGCTTGCTATCCAAATAGAAATGCCTCTCACAAAATTGTGGTATCACAGAATCGTGGAGTGGTTTGGGTTGGAAAGGACCTTTCAGGGTCATCTGGTCCAACCTCCCTGCGCTGAGCAGGGACATCTGCAACTGGAGCAGGGTGCTCAGAGCACTGTCCAACCTCATCTAGTACATTTCTAGGGATGGGGCAGCAACAAACTCTCTGAGCAACCTGGGCCAGTGTTTCACCACCCTCAGCATCAAAAATTTCTTCCTTCTCTCTGGTCTAAATCTCCCCACTTTGAGTTTAAAACCATCACCCCTTGTCCTGTCACAACAGGCTCTATTAAAAAGTCTTTCCTCATCTTTATGACAGGCCCCTTGAAGTGCTGAAAGGCTAAAAGAAGGTCTCCCCAGAGCCTTCTCTGCAAGCTCAACCCCCCCAACTCTCCCAGCCTGGCTCCCAGCAGAGGGGTTCCAGCCCTCCCAGCATTGCTGGGGCTCCTCTGGCCCCGCTCCCCCAGCTCCCTGTCTCTGCTGTGCTGAGGACTGCAGGGGGTGTCTCACCAGACTGGAGTAGAGGGGCAGAATCACCTCCCTCAACCTTTATCTCTTATTTCAAAGTCACTCATGTGTGTTAAAGACCTGCCCAATATTGCACAAGAAGTCTCAGTTCAGGGACTTTGCTCTCAAACCACTTGGTTTTCTTTGTCCCATTTAGTTCAATGCTTTTTGGACAGTGATGGTGAAGAAATAAATGTCTTCTCATGACAGAACCTTTCTGATTTGGATTAGGTGCACCATTTCTACCTTCAAATTGGAGAATCATAGAGCCTGGAGTGAAAAAGAACTGAAATGCAGCACGGGAAGGTGACCCTTTCAGCTGAGAGAAAGCCTGCTGCAGTTGGAGTGAGGAAGTCAAATTTGAGGGCTGGGTAAGTGGTTCTGCATGATAAGCAGCTTTTCTTGTGCAGCCCAGCACCACTCAGTGCAGGCACTGCTTTCTGCCAACTTTTTGCTGCTGACACGACTTTAATAGCTTATGATTTATTTTTTTTTCTGTCTAGTGGCTGTTCAAAGACAACATTTCCATCAATGCTGCTGACCTGACCTACTACTTCTGCTCGTCCCTTTTCTTTTCCATTTGCCTTTATACCTTATCCTGTGCTACAACTGCAATTATCTCTCTCTTCCCTTCCCATCTCCCTCACCCAAAGCCTTTCACATCATGAGTTTATCATGATCTTTCTTTCCCAGGACAAACCATGAACCTCTGAGCATCATGTCCTACATGTTATGATGTTAAACTATTTTTCTCTTTTAAAAAAAAAAAAGTACTGGGAATATCAAATCATCTCCTCCACCTTGAGCATCTGAGCAAGAAGATGCAACAGAAACTCAGTGTCCTTAAATTGCTTCACTCCACTGTGTCTCATTTCATTCACCTCTCTTTCTCCTAGTTTATCTCTTGGATTGTCTTTAGAAGCTCCTCATCCTGCAGACTTTGTTTCATTAGAGGTTCTTTTCTTTTTGCCAGGTGGTTCTATGATTTTATGTTCTATGGTTTTATGTAGAATTAGTACTGCTGTTTTGCAAATTGAAATACACCTGAGGGACTGCAAAAGGTAGGAAAGACCATGTCTGAACAAGGTCATGCCAGCTACCAGGACAATGGTGGCTTTCTGGTGGAGAAAGCAGATGGGCTGTGAACTTATAGTGGAGTTTGAATATCATTTTGAGTCTGAACACGTTAGATTCTGAATTAGAGGAGCCCAGGACTGTCACTGAGAACATCAGGTGGGAGCACCAGGCAGGAAATGAGCACCCTTTGGTGTGTTTGTTAAAATATGCTACAGCTCTGTTAGTTTCTTTTTAACCTGTCATGAGAGAGAGTGTTTGAATCACAGTGGAAATGAATCTACACTCTAATGGCTCTTCAGAAAAGCACCTTGTAGTGTAGGGTCCAAACCACCTGCCAGAACTTTTCCTGCTCTAGAGAGAAGGATAAGAAATGCCTTTGATGCAGAAAAGGCTTTTCAGGCACGGCAGGCAAGTTCAGAAGGCTTTGCAAGCTCAACAGCTGCTCTCACATCACTTGGATCCAAGAGGGAAGTTGGTGGTGTTCTGCAGGAATGGTCTGGTAGGGGAGAGAGCAGATTTAATGTCTCCTCCAAGACCAGCAAGTCTAACAGCTTTAGCTCCTTGAAAAGGAAGCCTTAGCCAGATTAATTGCTTATCACACTGGGAGCTGCTAAGGGGTGTTTGGGGGGTGCAAGTGTATTTTGGATCTCGGGAAGAAGAAAAAGTATTGTGTTACTGACTGAAGAAAAGCATTTTGCAAACAGTTTGCACAGTTTGAGCTTGTTGCCATGGTATTCCTGCAGGAGTGGGAGTAGATAGGAACTTGCTGTGGGATTTGCAATTGCTGAAGCCTTGAGGTCTCTTTCTCCCTCCCTCCCTCCCATAAAATCTAGCAGATATTAATTGTAGAGGAGAAGCTTAACCAGATCCACCTATGGTGAGCCAAAAGTTTACTGGGAAGGGATCAAGACGAAGAGTGGATTTTATAACAAGCAACACCAGCCCTGTTGACTCCGTGCTCGTGGGTACGCACCCACAGTGCTTAAACAGGGGCTGGGTTGCTCCAAGCTTCTGTTTTGTTCAGATGGCTACCCACAAACCTGTCAAACTCATATGTTCCAACTGGGAATATCCTAGCACAGAACATTACGTCAGCCCCACGCAGTTCTCTAAGGACGGCCCTGCCTTTCCGCCCCGTGCTATATGTTCCTCCCTTTCCTCTCTTGGAGAATTACCAGAACCTCTTGGTTTAGGCATGGAAATCTGTCACCAGATCCTAAAGCCAGCTAACACATCCCACAGAACGCTTGTGCTCGGATGGATGGACAACATCATAGGTCAAAGAAGGCTGTCTTGTGTTGACTTTGCTGTGCCAAGCTGGCACGGTGACGGTGACCTGCTCAGGTCTCTGGATCTGGTCCAGGGGTGTGAGAAGATCACCATGGTGATGAGATGAAAAGGAGGTTAAGGCAAATGAAAGATAGGTGTGGAGAAAGCTTCTTGCAAGAGAGGAGTTGAATTAAAATGGCAGGAATGTCCCTGGAGATGTGAATTAGGCAGGGCTCTATTGCCTGCATCCTTTAAAAATAGGCTGGCCACAGCCTACAGAATCATAAGGTTAATGGTGTCAGAAAAAAGGAACCTTGTACCAGCCCTTTGGAGAGGTGAAAGCCATTCATATTGAAGAAGGTCTTACCCTAACGTGTACAGTGTTCCCAGATGGATGTTATGGGTCCATTTAGCCTATGCATGTTGCAGGATCAGTCTACTGGTCTGCATTCCTGCTGAGTCACAGTACATTTTTGTGTCTGAGACCTGCCTTTGGCAAGCCCCTCCCTGCCCAACGCCTGCTTGTGACCCACCAAACACAGTCAGATTCAAAATGTGTGCTAAAATGCTTTGCTGAGCCAAGAACCTGCATCTTTTTGATTCAACATACACATGCTTTTTGCAGTTGCCATTAGGTCTGGACACAGGTCTCATGCTCTTGACATCACACTGGCTACCTCCCCTGAGGACTGAAGCCAGAGGGCAATGGAAAAGGTGTCCAGCCCTCAGGAGAAAGTTTTGTTTTCCGTGTTAGATGTGTCTATCCCATAAATGAAGAATGGATTATGTTCAGACCACCTGTTAAGGTGTCTAACTGGATGAGGATGCCCTAGCTGGTGTTTCTTTACATGGCAGTGATGTATAATTCAGACCACCCACTCTCAAGGTTCCTAGATGTTGCCCCTGGGTCTCTGGAATGAATCAGTCATGACACAAGAACCATGAGGAGGTGGTTGAAGGACTGTCTCCTCTTCTCTCCATTTACTGGGAAAGGAGCCAGCCTCTGGTAGCTCTGGCTGTTAGGTAGTTTGGGTTCTCATCCCAGTTTTTCTTACTGGATTAGGAGCTTATCTAGGAAGGGCACCACAGTGAGCTGAAAGAGTATTGCTCTTGAGGGAAGCTTCTGTGCCACCTCTGAGTTTCTCTTGCAGACTGATGAGGGTGGGGAAGCCTGTCAGTCAGCACAGATAGAAAATCAGCCATTAGACACCCCATGATTAGGACCCCTCTCATTATTTTCATTTTGGTTTTGCAGTGAGACAAGCTGGCAGCCTTGTGCTGTGCTTGGCACTATGAAATACTTTAATAATCACCTAATAAAACTTTTAATCTGGCTTCCCACATCCCCTCCCTTTCCCAGATCCCTGCCCTTCCCTGCACTCTCTATCAAGGATACAGGATCTGTCATAACATAAATCACTGCTGTAGCAACCTTCTTCTCACTTGCTGCTGCTGGTATTCAGATATTTGCAGAGATCATCATAATTTCACAGTCTTTAATCCAACTGCAGCCAGAGCTGCCATTTGTAGCAGGTCTCCATGAGTTTTCCCCCCATTCTGAGAGATTCCTGGTTGTGTCTAAGAGTGAAAGTGAATCTGGATCTAAATTTGATGTTTGTTTGGTGGCCTACAGATCTGAGGAGTAGAGAAGTTCAGTATGAGTGGTCCTTATGCTGATAGGACTTGAGCTGCCTGTATAATCTTGGCTGTTCCTGGTGGTGATGCTCCAGTGAAATCTTGAAATTCCCAGCTTGTGTTCTGGACCCTGTGTCCCTTTCTCTTTCTTGCACTTAACAGCAGCCTAAGGACAAACCCACTCAAGGAAGCAGGCCACCTGAAAAATTATTTTTTTTCTTTAAAGGGGGAAATTAAACCATAGATGTGCTACAACTGACAGTTCCATACCAAAACCTGCAGCTGAGCAGCAAGAGACAGGGCTGCTTGTTTGTATTGTATCAGATGCTCCCCTTTGGGCCAAAGAGAGGAAATGGAAATCACAACCCTTCTGAAAGCAGCAAGACCTCCTTTAGAAAGAGGCATTTTTGGAGGGCAGGGAGAGAGTGAGATACAGACATAGAGAGAGTGGAGCCCACAGAAAGAGCAGAGATGTGGAGGAGAAGCCTGGTGAGCACAAGAGCTCAGGTTTTGGGTGTGCCAAAGGCAAATTCCCTTGGGCTGCCAAAGGGGACTGGGTAGACTGGTTTGCAACCCAGGATGCTGCTGACAGTTGCTGGATGGAAAGCAAGTCTGCTTGTAGAAGCTCATCAGGAAAGTGGGACCAGAAAGTGCAGGTGGAAAGTCTTGTTTATACCATTATTATTTCTAAATCTCGTTCAGTCTAAGTTTTCCCTTCTTAAATCCAAAATAAGTAGCTAATTATTTCTTATATTCTGAGCTTTTGGGATGGACAGTCCTTTTGGTGACTTCAGAGAGAATGAATGTCACAGGACAGGGGTAAATGGGACTGATTCCTCTATAGGCAGTGAGGTTTAAAGTGTTATTCAACCCACAACCTGATGCCACCTCTTGAGAACATGTTAAAATTGACTTCAGGGCTCCTAGTGCTGAGCAAGAAATGCTGCAGCTTGAGGACTGCCAAAAAATAAACTTACTGAATTCACTCAAACACATTTCCCCAATTTACTCATCCTAAAATGGATGTGTTCACTAGATTAAATGGCTTATGTCATAGAATCATAGAATGGTTTGGGTTGGAAGGGACCTTTCCAGCTCTAGTCTAACCCCTCTGCAGTGTGCAGGGATCTCCTAAGACCTTTTTCTTTAACTGATTCAAAGGAGAGATGAGCATTTCAAGTCCAGGTAGCTTTCTACACTGTAAACATCTATATTTATGCTACATGAATCCCACTGAAGGCAGGTTAAGTCCCAAAATATCTGTGTGGATGTTGCCTGGTTGAAATTCTGCAATTGAGTTTGACAGCATTACTCAGGTGCTGAAAGCAGAGCAAGTGTGCAAGGGTTTTGCTGGCCAGAGAGCATTCCTGATGCTGAATCTCCTCCCTGGCAGAGGGAAGTCAGGAAGACAGATACTGTGTGCAGCATTGTATTTATCAAAGGCAGTGTAGAGTGTTGGAAGGTAAGCTAAAAATAACTTTGACCAGGCCATTTGTGGTGAATATTCCCAAGCCTTCCATGGACAGGCAGGCAGAAGGACTTGTATTTGACCCAGAACAATTCCAGCTGTTCCCAGCTCTGGAGTAATCTTTGACTGAAAAATAAGTTTATTGCCAGGTGATGGAATAGCACCATTTTTGATGGACAGTGGGGGTTTCACTAAGAGGAATCTTATCCAACTTCTGCCCTGGGCTGACCTTGCTCAGTTTGTGAAATCAGAGATGATCCCAGACCAAGGTGGCCCAGCGTGTGCTCAAGTGCACTTGAGGAATGCCAGCAGGCAGATCATCTGAGTAAATGTCTAATAAGGCAAAGTTTCCTGCTCTGTTATTGTTAAAAACATATCTATAGGATGCTTTTTTTACGAGGTCATTTTGATTTGTTCCCCATGTGCTTTTTTAAAAAGTCAGTGTTTGGCATCTGATACCTTGTGCAATGTATAATCCCCATGGTCCAAAGAGCTTTAGAGCGCCAGGAAATCCAGAATCTTGGCATGAATATGGGGCCAGCTCCCATAACACATGGCTGCATGACTTTTCTCTGTTTGTGGTATCTTTGTGACACCATGGTACGTGGTGTACTCAGAAATCAGCTGTGGGCTTTGCCTCCGAGACCCTGTGAGAGAATCCCCCCACCCCTCCCATCTCTTGCAACTTATAGGAGCCCTAAACAAAGGAGGCTTGTTCTTTCAAAAGAAATAAATGATGACTGGGAAGAATAAAATCCAGAACGTTGCCCCCCCTGAGGGGAGAGGAGGGGAGAGAGAAGTGGTGGCCAAAGGAGTGATTGATTGACCACAACCCTTTGACACCTAAATGCGTTCTCCACAGTGAGATGTGTGTGCATTGATGCACTGCGTGGAGACACAGGCAGCCCTGGAGGGTCAGCTTCATGCAGATCGTGGACCTGGGGATAAATTGCATTTATTATGCAGCTACACTTACACGAGCTCACTAATCCATCTTCTGTAGACTGACAAGCCCTCTTACAACTCAGGCTCTGAACAGCACTTTGGATGAGGAAAGTATTTAAGTTACTGCTCTTTTCTCTCAGCTCTCCCACATAAAACCCTCTCCACCTTTTCCTCCCCAGAGTGTCCTGAAGCTTGGGATGGGATCCATGGTCTTTGCAGAAAGTCATCGCTGCACCAGGCAGGTAGCACTGAGCAGGATCACTTTTGTTTCAAGGAACACAGGGATAGCTCTTATGTTTAAATAAATTCATGTCTCCTTCATGGAGAGGATAAAATCAGTGATCTGGTAGGACCAGACAATGGAAAATAGGCTTTGAAAACTTCTGGTTCCCATCAGCTGAGGATCTGATTGAGGGAAGTTTCTACTGAATACCAGCTGTGAAGGGATCTACCTCAGCACAGTCCACTGTGAGTCCCCACATACACTCCTTGATGGACCCAGAAAGCCTCTTACTACTAAAGGGCATCCTACTGCAGTCCATTTGAACACAGGTACCAGCATTTCACAAAAAATTAATTACTTTCCATCTGTGTTTGAGGTGTGGGGTTTTTTTCTTACTCTAAAAAACAATTATTATCTTCTACATGTCCCCCTCTATCCCTTCTTCCTCCATGGGGCTTTCAGAGCTGGAATCCCACATTGAAGGGGCTTTATTTTCCCACTGGAATAATATTAATATAATATAATTAAAAAAAGGAATTCCTGAATTATTAATTACATCCTTCCTCTAGAAAACTCTCTTGCAATCATCACAGAATCCCAGTGTGGTACATCCAAAGCACCAATGTGATTTTAAAAAGTGAATATTGGTGCACATGGATAATTCAGTTCAATGGCTCTCTGAGTAATATTCCCACCAAAAATTCTCCTGGATAAATGTTGTCACTCTTCCTATAGCACTAAACAGAATTAGAGAGAGGTCACTTTCACAGAACAGGCCTAAAGTGAGACTGGCAGCTGCCAATCCTGATAAGGAACTGGTGATAAGAAAGCAAATCAATGAATGAGAAACAATTATTCTTCACTAGCCGGTTAAAACTGGCAACTTGGGAAGAAATATGAGCCTAAAACTTCCCTTTTTTTGGGAGAGAGAAGAAATTATTGTAGAATGATGAAAACCATTTTTGCTTAAGCTAGAAAATGGTCAACAGCCAATATTGCTGCAAATATTCATCTCCATACGTGATGTTTAAAATTAAACACATCCTTAATTTCTGCCGGGAATTGGATCCTAAATGTGGGATTCATCTCATCTGACTTAACTGCTCATCTTAGCTGATCACCCAAGGTTCATTTGATAGTCTATTGGGTGAAAAGAGAGGGTGTTCCCTCCTTTCTGGCAGTGCCTGTTTCTTTCCACAGATTGGGAAGAAAGCCAAGAGTGACTAGCAAAGACTTACATGTCCCATTTAGATTGCATGGTTAAAAGCCAAAGTGACTTCCACTAGAAATGTCAGGGCAATAGTTTTTCTCTGTGCAAAAAATGGAGAGAATCTGGTGAGTAGAAAAGGCAAGGTCTGGGATGCAATTAGGAGTAATTAAGTAATCCCCACAGAGAAGGACCTGGGAGTGCAAGTGGATAACAGGTTAATTATGAACCAGCAGTGTCTTGTAGGCAAGAAGGCAAATGGCATCCTGGGATGCATTCAGAAGAGTGTGGCCAGCAGGTCGAGGGAAGTTCTTCTCCACCTCTGTTTTGCCCTGGTGATACCACCTCTGGAGAGCTGTGTCCAGTTCTGGTCTGCCCATTTCAACAACTGGAGAGAGTCCAGTGGAGGCTGTGAAGATGCTGAGGAGCTGGAGCATCTCTGTGCTGAGGTAAGTAAGGCTCAGAGCCCTGGGGTTGTGCAGCTGGAGAAGAGCAGCCTGAGAGGGGAGCTGAGCAATGCTGAGCAAGAGCTCAAGGGCCCCTGGGGGGCGAGAGGCTGGGGCCAGACTTTTGTCAGTGGTGCCCAGGACAAGGGGCACTGGGCACCAACTGGAAATCAGGAGGTTCTGTTTGACCAGGAGGAAAAAATTGTTTGCTGTGAGGGTGGCAGAGCCTGGACAAAATTTTATTTTCTGCTTGATGAAATTTAGGGTCAGTAGCAGAAGACTTCATCAGGGAAAGTGGAGCTGTCTTAGCCTTAGAAAAATGACATGTTTTATAAGAGGCAAGGAGTAAAAGAGATGAGATAGAGGAGCACCTCTTCCCCCCCTGTAAAACTGCTCCATGGGATGAAGATTATGGCTTCTGACACACCTTCATCCCTGGTGTGGAGACTCCTTCAGGACATTTCTGGCTTCCTGGGTTTTTGGATCATGAGACAGCACAAATACCTCCTTTAAAATGGCCAGAGTGACCAGCAATGCAAATCCTCCTCTAGCCAAGGCATGGCAGCATGGATTCCGATGGGGTCTGCACCACACAGCACTAAACTCCTGTGGCTGCAGCTTTAACTTTGACAAGAGACAGACTGGTCTACCTTGACCTGATCAGTTCAGGAAAGAGCTGTGAAATCTTTGCAACACAGGTCTCTCCTGCACTATGATTCATAGGGCTATGAATCTCCTGATGCACGCTAGGACGAGGCAGCTCTGTCAGCAGTATCAGAATTAGTAGCAGTGGCAGGAGGAAAGGATAAATGTTCTTTAGCTGAACCACAAGTCATTGGTAACATTCCTCCCGAGGAACACAGGAACCAGTCCATGACATCCAGCGCTCTGCTATCACAGGCAACATGATACCCATAATCAGTTTATTAAGCTGCATCTTAGAAATGTACTCACATAGTGGGGATAATTCCTTCCATTCCAGGAATCACTGGGTAAAGTTTCTAGACTGAGTTAAGAAAGGTCAGATTAGATGATCATAGGGTGTCTGCTGGCTTCAATGTCTCAAAATCTCTGTAGGGATTTAGAAGGAGCCAACACATTTTCACTTGTAAGTTAGGATTTAAATAGAGATTTGTTAACGTGCTCCTCTTTCTTTCTCTCCTTTTCCTCTGCGTATCACTTCATCAACATCAGCACAGAAATATTTGTCTTCTTTCCTTTTCTTTCCTTCATATTTCTCCACTCCTCATTTCTCCTTCCTCTGTCATTCAGGATAGTAGAAGAAAAAACAAAACCAAAAACAGGACAAAACCTCCAGCCACACTAGGGAAAGCAGCTCAATTTCACTGCCCCTTTGCCTCCCTCCCTGCCCCCAAATCCACACCTACCAAATAACTCAGCATGAACCATTTCATTACACAGCAAAGAGCAGAGAAGTGTCATGTTTACTGGTACTTTCAAGTGCAGTCTGTACCACACCACCATTCTAGGTGGTGCCCACCCTCAGGAGGCACAGAAACTGTGGCAAGGCCCGCAGGCTTAGGGAGAGATGCTATTTTTTTTTCCTGTGCCTTCAAGGCAAAAAGTGCCTTGAATCATAGAGTCATAGAATCCAAAATTGGGGGGGGACCTCTAGGATCATCTGGTCCAACCTTTCTTGAGACAGAAGATGGCTTTGCAATCTCCATTCTCTCTTGAAAATGGCATCTGGCCACGTAAAATAGCTTCAGCTGATGAAGAGCTGGAAGGTTCACAGATACCTCCATGGACAGACATGAGAGAATGGAGAGAGGGCAAAACTGAGTGAACTTGAATCATATTGTGCAGTAGCAGTGGGATCAAAGTCAGGGACATATGTCTGGGGACATAAATATGGGGTATTGCTAAGGCTTGTGCACTTCTCATTGATAAGATAAATGCTGCTGTCTCTGTTGAAAGCCTTTAAAAGAGTGGCCTTTCATTTTTTTTTGTTCCTGAAACAAGCCAAATTTCTAACTCATGCTCACATCAGGAAAAACTTAATAGCTTCAGTGCAATGCCAGTGACAATATTGAGAAACTTGGCAAAGACTCAGGGCAAAAAGCCAAAGCCTTTAAAAATGACAACAACAACAATAATAATGCAAGACTTCAATTAAGCTGCTGTGCCACTGCTTGAGAGAAATGCATTGGCCCTGGACTACTGTGGGTTTCTGGAGCAACTGGTTGGGCTCATCAGATTTATTCAGCAGATTAGCCACACTCTGTGACTGAACACCAAGTTCTTCTTTGCTTGCCCTTGAGTTAAATTCTTATTGAGGTCAGAAGAGGTAGAGTAATCCAAGCCAAGTGAGAATCTGGCACAACAGTACCTAGTACTACAGCTACATTTTTCCATGATTTTTTTTTTGCCTTTTTTTTTTAGGCAGAGTGCAAGTTTCAAAAAGAAAAGGCTACTTTCCATGAAAAACTAATGATTCAGCATGTTAGAGACAGACAGACGGACGGAGAGAAAGACAGTGCATTGAGGAGCATTGAGAAAAGGTTGGCCAGCAGTGTTGAGGGAGGTTCTCCTCCTCTTCTGCTCTGCCCCAGTGACTACACATCTGGAGTACTGAGTCCAGTTCTGGGTTTCCCAGTTCCAGAGAGACAGGGAACTACTGGATAGAGTTCAGAAGTTGCTGAGGGGCTGGAGCATCTCTGTGGGCAGGCCAGGCTGAGAGCCCTGGGGCTGTGCAGCTGGAGCAGAGCAGCCTGAGAGGGGACTGA
>VWZY01009800.1:125660-152263 GCA_013399075.1 Chloroceryle aenea
GGCACCAACTGGAGCCCAGGAGGTTCCCTCTGAGCAGGAGGAGCCAGTTCTTTGGTGTGAGGGGGGGGGAGCTTGTGCCAGGCTGCCCAGAGAGGCTGTGGAGTCGTCTTTTCTGGAGAAGAAGCAGCCCAACCAGGCTGGATAATACTATCCTGGGTAAACTGCTTTGGGTGACCCTGCTATGGCAGGGGGGCTGGACAAGATGATGTCCAGATGTCCCTTCCAACCCCTACCATGCTGGGATTCTGTGCTAAAAGGGTTGAAAGAAGGTATGTCAGCTTTGGTTGACATATATTGGAACATTTCTCTGATTTAAATCTGTCAATTTTCAGTGACTATGACACAAAAATGATGAGCTGACACTGATGTGCTATTTCTCATGGAAGCCAAGGAGACTCCAGCTATTTTCTTGCTCTAGATTTTCAGATGAACTCTCTAAGCATCCAGATTCAGCCTCCTTTTATTTGTCTCAGGTAACCTTTCCTTCTTTTCTCTCCCCAGCTATATCCTGAACAGAAGGGACAGAGTGTGCCTGCACCTGTCAGGCAAGGTATGAGTATATGCCTTGGAGCAAGTCCTCCCAGGAATTCAGAGGAATAGCTACACCTCAGACATCAGATGGACTAAGTCATGACTTCTGGGTCAGCCAAGGAAGATGCTTGTGAAGTGGGAAGCACTGAGACATAAATTTTAGTGCTATACTTTTTCATGTAAGTAGTTGAATGACTAAATCCTCTCAAGGTAAAGTTCTTCCATGGAGGGGCAATCGTGTAACTATTATGCATGGTCATGTCCTGGTCCTATATATAAGGTGTAACTAAATTTTGTTATGTGGCTCTCTCCTGCTCTCAGATACAAGGGAAGAGGTAAAGCTGAATTTCTTGGTCTTCTCTGGGTTGTTGGGAAAGAAAGATGATGATAAAACAACATGTGTTTGGGTTTACCCCTCTTTTTCTTGGAATCATAGGATCACAGAGTCATTTAAGTAGGAAGAGACCTTTAAGATCATCCCCATCCACCACCATTAACCCAGCACTGCCAGGTCACCACTAAACCATGGACCTCAGCACCACAGCTCCACAGTTTTTAAAGCCTTCCAGGAATGGGGACTCCACCACTGCCCTGAACAGTTTGGGACAGGCCTTGGCAACCCTTGCGTGGAAGAAATTGCTCCTCACGTCCAACCTAAACCTCCTCTGGTGCAACTTGAGGGCAACCTGTAGTGATGGCCCTAAACCAGAACCTAGGATTCAAGGTGTGACTTCACCAATGCCAGGTACAAAAGGACAACTGGTCTCTTTTCTATGTCCAAGTCTGACCCCACACTTGTGCAATCAGTGAAGAGAAAAGTGCATTCTGGGGAGGTGAATCACACAGACGTAGAAACTTTTTTTAGGCTGCAATTTCCCTCTTCTGACTATTACATTGACAGAGGTTGACTTGCTCAGATTCAGATGTCTAACTTCTGGGCATATAAAAATAGGGCAGTTGAATGCCAGTCTGTATGGCTGATATGTGCATGGGGATTAGCAAGGTAATGAAATGTGCCATCTGCTTTTTGGGTTGGTCCCCGGTGGCAGCTTTAATGGAGCACTTTTATCCCAGTCCTCGAGATGATTTTGCAGGAAAGGAGTGTAGCTATTGGCAGAAGGAAGGTGTATGAGCCATGTCAGGAAAAACCTTAGTGAAAATGCTGTAACCTTGTTAGCATTACTATTAAAAATGTTCTGCAAGTAGTTATCAAGGTGTTTAGCTTCCTGAAATTGGTATTTATTAAGATTTTGGAACAGCAATCATTTTAAGAAAAATTAAGCACTATGTTTATTTTAAAACAATGAAGGGGAGAATGGTCTGAACATTTAGAGAAGAAGAAAAAATAATCTCTGTTGGGGCCTGGGAAATGAAAACAATGGGGAAATGTCAGTATTGCTTCAAGAATCGTTTTTCAAGCCTCCTTAGAACACAAACAAGGTTTTGCTAAAAAGTTTAACTAAATCACCTTGTGATTTCAGACGTCTCAAAACTTTCACCACTGCAGGTTTTCTGGGGGATCTGGAAACAGGACAATTCTGCAGGAGGGGCTGTTTTTATAGTATATTTGGATTTGAGAAATAGAAACGTCCAAATAATCTGAGCTCATGCGGATTTCTCATGTGGATTCCTGACCCACCTTTCAGAGGAGCTAAGCCAAATTTTCATCTGGTCTATATCAATGTCACAGGGGTACCTCCAGCTTATACCCACGGAGGACCTGAATCAAAATATTCACACTCTAAAATGCAGATTAATCATCTGGAGGCACATTAGTTGGCTACTGGTATTTCCCAAGAAGTTCTGTCAATTTAAAAGTTGAACGTGAAGATCTATTGCCTGAAAGTCCAAGTCTTCTTTCTTTCCATTATCTCAGCACGTCGCCCAAGTGACCCTCTGATGGTAATACACATAAATACATCAGAGACATGCCCAGTCCATGATTAAATACCCTGATAATTTGGAGGCACTCCGACGGATAGTATTTCACTCGATGGCAAACACTGATGCAGTCAACCAGTAGCCACAATCAATTACTCAGAGCGGCTGCACTCGTGTTCCTTCTCCAAAGTTTCTTGATTATGTGCCAGCTGAGTTCAAGGCCTATCAATTTCCAAAGGAAAAAAATACAAGCAAAAAACAACAAACAAGAAAACAGCAAAAATATCCTGAAAACTCCCCCGGCAATGTCCTCTACAAGAGATATAAACACTCTGCCTGCATGACTAGTAATGAAACAGCCCCTGACCAAACCCTCGTGTCCAAGGCTGCCAACAAACAGTTAACCCTCTACCCCATTCTACATCCCACCGATGGACTGAGAGAATAAACTTGGATAAAGCAACCAAGTGACTGGGAGCCACAACCAGTTCCAAGAACACTCCGGGACCAGAGAGCTCTGGCTGGGTAGGATTTCAAGGTCTTGTCCACAAGGATCCACAATTAAAATTTCTGGTACTAAAGTTTCATGGTGAAATAAAAACCCTGAGATTCCAACGCTTCCCTGCTCCCCCCTCTTCCAAACACTACTCACAATACAGCACGGTGGAAGGAACAGAAAACCTCCAGTATTTTGGCATTCAGCACTGCCCTCTTTTACATATTTCAATTCCATCTTTTGGAAGAGCTGTAAATCTTTCCTCCTCATTTTTTTTTCTCTTGTTCTGTCTTCAGCTAGCTTGGCTATATAATTGCAGTGTTCGTGTTACTTGCATGCATAGGAAATGATGCTTAAAGGGAAAGGAACTAAAGGCCTTTCTCTTGTCAGCTTTAGGGATGTACTGATATGTACAGCCAGGTGATAAATAACATGGCTTACTTCCTTCTCTCTACACTCCTTTCTTTCTGATTGCATTCTGTTGATGAATCATAGAATCATGGAATGGGTTGGGTTGGAAGGGACCTTTCAAGGTCACCTGGTCCAAACCCTCTGCACTGAGCAGGGACACTGCAGCCAGAGCAGGGTGATCAGAGCCCAGGCCACCTCCCCTGCAATGGGGACAGGGATGGGGCAGCCACCACCACTCTGGGCATCCTGGGACAGGGTCTCACCACCCTTAGTGGCAAAAATATCTTCCTTCTATCTCATCTAAGTCTATAAATCTCCCTCTTTTAGTTTATACTCATCACCCCTTGTCCTGTCACAACAGGCTCTGCTAAAGAGATTGTCTCCATCCTTCTTACAGGCACCATTTTAAGGACTGAAAAGCCACAAGAAGGTCTCCCCAGAGTCTTCTCCAGGCTGAACAGACCCAACTCCCGACCTGGCCTCCAAGCAGAGGGGTTCCAGCCCTCCCAGCATTGCTGGGGCTCCTCTGGCCCTGCTCCAGCAGGTCCCTGTCTCTGCTGCACTGAGGACTCCAGAGCTGGACCCAGCACTGCAGGTGGGTCTCCCCAGAGTGGAGCAGAGAAGCAGAATCACCTTCCTCGCCCTGCTGTTTGTGGTCTTCAGCTGTCATGTGGTATGGACAGACAGGTAAGAGCTGATGTTTCTGGATTATATGAATTCAAGCATCACTCCCAGCTTGACAGCCTGTGTTTCCCCCAGAGATGACCAGCACTCCAAATAGAGGGCAGAAAGAATGCCCTGGTCTCATCCACTCCAGCTCATGGCTTGGCTATGACAAGGTGGTTTCTGATGGAAAGGTTGAGGTCTGTCATTCTCCTATGGCCATATCTGCTAGCAGACAGGAAGGACATGATGCTTGTCTTTTATTAATTCCAGAAGCATTGAGAGAACTTTGGGATCAACACCTATACTAGAGCAGCCAATACATCACAGCTCTATGGGTGGGGAAACTAAATTATGGGACAGGAGTCCAAGCTGTAAATGGCTTATGCCTGGTGATTCAAAAGGACACCAGAGGGTGAAAGTCAGTTTGCCAGATGGGGTAATCTCATGCTTTGACCCTCACTTGTTGGTTTGTTGGAACTGTCACTCTCCCTTCCTTGGAGATCCACAAGTGACCTCTGCAGGCAAACCCTGTGCAAGTGGTTCTGAGTAATCAAGCAATGCTCTTGAAGATTTGTGGCTATTAGGATCCGTGGGCAGAAAAAGAAAAAAAAAAAAAAATCAACACCCTCCACACACACACACAAAACCACACACACCCCCCCCAGACAAACAGAAAACCACACACAAAACAAACACCTTAAAACCAACCAAACAAAAAACCCAAACCCCAGCACTTTCAACATGTAGGAACAAAGTATTTTTTTCCTTCCCATTTATAAAGAGAACAAACTTAAATCTTCTCAAAACATGATGATTTTGGCCTCATCTTTATGCTTGTACATGACAGCTAAACAGGAACTGTTGATCAAATTTCTTGTCTTGTTTCATTTAAATGTCAAAAAGCAGAAGACTTTTTTTCCCCCCAGAAATGTTCCAGTCTCCATGAAATTTTCAATGGGAAACTCTTCTGCAGTGCAGGATGAAGTGGCCAAAGAGAGAGAATGAGTCATATCCCCTCCAATTTAGAGAATGGGGTCAGGACAATTCCATGGGATCTGGATGAATGACATCCCTCACTAGAACAGCTTGGAGCTGTGTCCCCCAAAATTACTCTCTGCACACCCCCAGCAGTAAATGCCTGGCTGTTGTAGTACAGCTGCTCCCCAAATGCTTCTCAACCTGTTGTGACCATACCAGCCTATTTTGAGGAAGGTACAAGCAGTGTCCTTTTGTAAGCAGAGAGCTTCACTCCCACATTAGCCGTCTGTTGGAAGCTCATTCCATAGCCTCATCCCTCTTTGGCAAGATCAGGAAGGTTTCCGGCCAGCTCAGTTACTAACTGGTGGATCCAAGGTGTTTGCATTTGCCCTTGGCCTTCATTTCACTCTGACGTTCTCTCTGCTTCCCTTATTAACTGTGTAATTAGGGAGGGGAAGAGTCCCTACAGCTGCAAGTGTCTTTGGAGCTGTGATAATTAAAGAAAATCATGACAAGCCATAGCTGGAAACTGTGTCTTTGAGGGAAAGGAAACTCATTGTGGATAGTTTCATTGAGCTTTGCTGATGCCCTTAAGAGACTTGTCCTCATTTTAACCTTGTTTAGCTTTGAAACTTGCTTCTGGTGTTGTATGGAACAGAAGCCTGTGGTGCAATGTGGGGGAACATGTCAATGTATTGTGTAATAATGGAATAAATGGAATGAGGAGGAAGGTGGGAGAAATCAGATGACAATAGCTTGAGCCATGGTAAAACAACGCATCATCTGTGGTGATCAGAGAGTTCCTGTACTGGGGAAATTAATGGTGCTGTGCTCCATCTGATATCATGGGATGATGTGATGTGATGAGCTTGAGAAACACCCATTTTGAGCCTGTTTTCTAGGACTGGATAGGTTTGTTGGATTCCAGATATGCAAAGAGGCAACTGTCTCTTTCTCCTCCTTTTGAATTGAAAGGTCAGAAATACCCATGTTTAACTGAGGGGTAAAAGATGTAATGAGACTGAGTACTTATAAACCTGATGGAATTAGTCAGCTCCGGAGAGTTGGAAGGTTTCCTGTTAACATTTCCTCTAAGGCAAGGGCTGCAGTTTGAATTCAACTTTTATTACCAGTCAGACAGCTCAAATGTGGTGGTAGGACAGGCAGAAAACCTTGGAGGTCCTAGATAAAATCAAGATCCATTTAGACTCAGCATTAACATCATCTTGCACACCTGAAAAGATGGGTGGCATTCACCTGACTACTTCTTCTAACCACATTGCTTCAGGGTCTCTAAAGCCACTGCCACCAAATTAATCCAGCACAAAATTTATCTCATCTTTTAGCTGAGGTCCAAGGAATCATACTCCAAAAACGCTGTTGGGTATAAAGGAAATATAAAGAGAACTTGGGGTATAAATGACAGAATCTTAATGTGACCTGAGATGCGTTTCTTTTTGTGGCCCCTTCCATTCCATCTTTCACATGCTCCATCCAGGGTTATCTGTGTGTAGTCATTGCTTCAAAACCAAAGGGAAGAGCTGATGTTACCAACCTTATTCTCAGTAGCAGACAAGACTTCCATGCCAGTCATAGCAGAGCTTTACCTAATCCAGCTTCCTCTCACATCAGCCACATCTGCCACAGCTGGTGTTTTCCATCCTGCTTCCCTCTGGGTGGGGTTTATTCCCAGAAGAGGATCATCAAGACTTTCCAGCCTCCTTTCCCAGCTGCATTTAGGCCTTTTAGTTTATAATGGCTCAAAACTCTTTCCAGGTCTTTATCAGAGCTTCCTCTTGTTTACAGCTACAGTAGGAGGGTCCAGGTCCTTCAAGCCATTCTAGCAAGGATTTCACTGCCCCAAATTCATGCTGCCCTTCCCATAGTCTCTCTCTCTTAACTCCCAGCAATCATTTGGACTGAATTTACAGACATGCCTTTATAGGACTGATGTCAAGAGCAAGGATTGCTCACCACCCACCCGTGGGAAAGCCACGCATCCTCCTGCAGAGCAAGAGCATCTTGATGCAGTGATCCCATTGCCTTAACAATTAATTTTCCTTAATTCTTAAAACTCCTTTGTAAACTGTTGTTGAGCCTTCTGGATGGTCCTGTAAAATGAAAGA
Source organism: Chloroceryle aenea (assembly GCA_013399075.1). NCBI lineage: Eukaryota > Metazoa > Chordata > Aves > Coraciiformes > Cerylidae > Chloroceryle > Chloroceryle aenea. Next base: position 132,750 of record VWZY01009800.1, read on the forward strand.
GATTAAATATGCTAAAAGTGATAAATATTTTCAAAATCAAGCATGCACAGGCAGGCAGAAATTAAATTGTAATGCTGTTGGGGGGTGTGTGTGTTCCCCTGGTGGAAAACCATCCTTTTTGCCAGCATTTTTACTCATTTACTTATACACCCAGGACTGGGTGAGGGAGCACAGCATTTGCAAGTAGAATCATAGAATCATCTAAGTGTTATAATTCTGCCCAAAATAAAATGACAGAGGGCTATCTGTTTGCCTTCATTTTACATGAGCAAAGCATTGTAAGGAAAGATTTCTGCCTGAGATTTGTAGCTTGGCTGTTTTTCAGTCCGTGTAGTGCAACGAGGAATCCTAGGTGCTGGTCTTAAGTGGGTTTTAAGCTTCCTCAAGGATCTAAACTCAAACACGAGGCTCAAAGTTACAGAGAAACCCTTATGTGTGGTCACTATTGTGTGGTTTAGGTCACTTTCTGGAGGCTGAAGAAAGCTAAGCTGCTACATAGGCATTGGTTCTATTCCCAGCAGACCTGATTTCTTAATCGCCTTCTCCAGTTATGTGACTCCAGGATTCCTTTGCTTTACCTGGGGAGGCAACTCCACCTGAGCCAGGTTGAACTGTGCTGCAAGCTCCTTAAAGAGCAAGCTCAGTCCAAGAGAGCAATCACATCTCTCTTCTAAGGTTACAGGCTTTGTATCGCTGGCATGGAGAGCCTATTAGGAATGTAGCCAATTGTAGTATTACATGTGCTATTTGTCGAAGAAGAATTTTCTTTGCTTTCTCTTGTTTCTCTAGGAAGTAGCCACAAATGTCCAGTGTAAGGTTACTGGGCCCACACAAAATTTTATCAGATGTTAGCAGCTATTCCTGGAATTACTTATTGTTTTGTCTTTTTGAACTGAAATGACAGTGGCTCAGGTGTCAATTTTCATATCAGGGGCTGGTTTTTTCTCTAGGGTTGCTTGAAGGGTTTCAAACTTACGAAGATGTCAAAATTAGAAATCAAGGCTTGGAAGCAGGGGGATATGGAGACATGGAGTGGGACTCATCTCACCTAATTTTAGCCATTTAGCTGTTAAACTCAGCTAAAATAAGTCTCAACTAGACTAGCTAAACACCTAGTGTTTAACAAAGCAAGCTAAGCCATCTCATTAGAACACTTCTAGAAGTGTTTGCACGTGTTGATCAAGAGGCATTATGGATGACATAGGTTAGGGTAGACATCTATAGTCAGATGACTGAGATGTATCCAGCTGTAGTGGTAGCTCATTTTCTCACTTTGTTTTTAATATTAATCTTGGACAATTGGCCCATTGAAGAGGTAACTTGTATGTGAGTTAAAACTCTTGTCAAATAACTCAGGAATGTGTCCAAGGTGAAAGTTTTTGCTTTTGGTAAAATGACTCCACTTCTTATGTATTCACCAACAAATTGATCACTCATTTTTAAAAGAGATTTTATGCTAGACAGGGTCATTTAGCCAAGTGCATGACCATGGATGTTTTGATAAGCAGCTGTTTCAGATGAATGAGTTATGATGTTTGCTTGGGGCACATTTGTCACATGAGTATGATTTGGGTTTACCCATTTAGGTTTTGGCACAAAGCTGGGACATCCTGATGAGGAGGCTGTTAGCTTAGACTTTCCACACAGATGAAAGAGCAAGAGAAACACAGCTGAGAGTTAGCTCTGCAGAGGCCTCTTCTTCTTCAAAGAGATTAGAGCAGGACCTGAGAAGGGTGAAGCTGCTAATGGATAACCCTTGGTTTAAAGTGGGATGAAGCTGGCCCATCTGCACTTTGGGAAATGTGGGTGAGCATGGGCAGAAGAAATACCCTTTGGTTTAGGGAGAAATCCCACTGCTCTAGATCTGGGATGGACTCCAACTGTTTGAGCAGCCTTGGTTTGCTGATTGCTGGTTTCAGGTTTTTTTTCTCTTCTTTTTATTCCCCCCTCTCAAAGCAAATCTCAGCAAATATGACAACACCCCCATATGCACACACCCCAGCCTCACCAGCCCCTCTGATATGATTTAAATGCCTGCCACTGATGCTGGTACCAGTGCTGTAAAAAGAACTGGCTCCCGTTCAAGTCCTTCTCCTCTCCAAATGTTTAGGGATTTGGAGCCCATACATACAATTACTGCGTGTTTCTCAGGAAGAGAAAATAGCCAGCAGCTGTTCAGTGTCTGATCAATTATGAGTTGAGGAAGAGGAGTGAAAGAGAGAGGAGTTATTGGTTAGAAATCTGCACATGATTAGGAAACAATGCTAAGAATGGGTGCCTGGGAGATGTGGGGAAGATAGATACCCTGACAGGGTATCATTAGGCTAACAGGCCTGCAGTGATGTCTCCAGTGTGGAGAAAATTGACCCTAACCTGATGTAGATGTTTTTTTCTGAAGGTTTTCTGAGTATTGCAAGATGTCAGGAGGAGTCAATCCTAATCTGAGAATGTGAACACCTGAGAGGGATGCTAGTAAGTAGGTGTCTTGGAGTAGCTCTCCCTGCCCTAGTCAAGCACTGACTTTGATGGAGCTTAGACACCTACTCCATGTGGAGACACATAAATGTGAGCAACTTGGTCTGCAAAATGGATCATGCTTGAGAGGTTCAATTCATGGGTGTTGAGAAGCCCAAGGGTACCTGGGAAAGCCACACAGGGCTGACAAGTATTGCCAAGTACCTCAAAATATTTGCTTCTTAGAAGTCTTTGAAAGAGACTTTCACTCCCCTGTGGAATGAAATCAAGAGACTAGAAGATTTCCCAAACAACAGTGGAATCCCATTTTTGTACAAATTAATTTAGCCCCAAATCTCCACTGCATTTGGTACAAAGAAAATATGTTTTCTATGCTTAGGATCTTGCCTCACATTCTACCTGAGATGACTGGAGAGGGTAGCCCAGCACCATATGTGTCCTTTAATTCACAAGACATGTGCACCCTCCATTTACTTAGATTGTACCTGAATGTGGATTTGGATGATGCTTATGTCTACCTGAGATCCAGGTGACACCTCCTTCCCATCTCTATAGTCTGCATGTGGCAGTCAAAGGATGCTCGAGCATCTTGGAAGTTTGGGATGAAGCTGAAGGGAGGTGCATGCTGGGGACTAAGTGAACCCATAAACTCATTGCTTACACAGCATCTAGGTCAACCTTGAGGATGTCATGTCCAAACCTTTGACAAGTTCTGGAGCTTTTTCCTCTACACTGTTGACTCTGAACTTCATCAGTCTCAGAGCAACTAAAGCTGTTTTCCTTCAAAATCTCTTCAGTGATTTGTGGTAAATGGGCATAGAAGAATAAATGGAAAGAATTGATTTACAATGTACCTTAGGGCAAAAATGAAAATGTTTTCAAAATTAGTCATTTGTGGGGAAAAGGCTTGGTAAAACCTGACAGTTTGCAAATGTGTCAGCTTGTGGTTACAGAGATCTTTCTAGCTGATGAATTTAACTCCATCCAGCACCCAGTAACGTGATTCAATCGTCCTTCAAACAGCAACTGGAGCATTTAGTAAGTTCTGTTCAACACTGTAATCACCGTGGATACATTTACTGTTTGTGTTGTGATGTGGAATTTTACCTAAAGCCTCAGTACCCTTGCAATTCCATAGGATTATTTGTCTTCATAAAGATTATTTATCTTCATTATGTCTGAAGTACTTTGGATCAGGAACACCTGAAAACGTGACTCAAAAAGACTTCCAGTGTTTAAGAAAAAAGAGGTTTGTGCTGCCCTAAAATGGATTTATTATTTCACCTGGCTATATTAATTAAAATTTAGCTGTCTACTCAACTCACCTCTCTGCATCAGGGATGTGTTCAGTGAAAAAAGCTAAAAAGTATTAATCTGAACCTAAGACCCATGGAATGAGCCTTCCTCTGGACATCCCTGTCTTTCCATTGCCAAGAGAATCACGGATGATTAGCCTTCAGTAGACATCTAACTCTTAGATGGATAGAGCTAGGTGAGAATCCAGTTTAAAGTCACTGTAATTTCTTTACAGGCTCTCTAATGATGGTGTTCACCCCTACGATGGCAGAGGAAATCTGCTGAAACAGAAGTCTCGTTGCTCTACGTGATCCATCGAACGCATTTTCCTCTGGAGCCGTTGAGAGATGCTGACCTCAGAGCAATAAAACTGCATGTTCACAGAACGGTAGGTTTTTCTCAGATTAGAATTGTGATTGAATTAAAACTTATTTCCAGGAACACTGATAAAGTCCTCCTTGTTCTGCCAAGTCAAATTCAAAGGTCATGATCTTCAACTGACTCCTTGGTGTCATGCAGATTAAGTCTACAATATTCTAACCAGTCAGGTATCCCCAAAGACTCAGGGTCCTCCAGCCACATGTAGTTATTGATGTAACTGTGTCTCAGCTCAGTTGTGACAATGCCAAGGCAAAGATGAAAAATTGCTTTCTCAATGTCCCAGATGAGATTTTTCCATCATGCTGTTGCAGTTTCCACCTTCCCCAGCTGACTTGACACTACCCATGACATTCCTCTTCTCTGTCTCAAGTAACAGGGCTCTCAGACTCTTTCATTCCACCTCTGAAGTGACCTGAGCCTCCTTCTACTCTTTGTAAGTGATCTGGGTTAATCTCTGTTCCCCCGAGCCTCCCACAGAACCACCACAAACCTCCTGGCCACCAAAGTTTTCCTTCTGGTCCCTCAGCCTTCAGCCCCAGTTTTAACTCAAGAAGAAGCATGGGGCCCAGGGAAAGATTGTCACATTGCCTTCTCCAGTCCATGACCTCTGAACCTCATTTCAGAGACTCACAGATGTTTACACCTGGAAGTCCACTTTAAGTGAGTGGCTGTTTTCTGACCTCTAGGATTAGCACAGCCTGGAGATGCTCAACCAGGCACAACTCTTAGTCTCTGATTAATTACAAAAATTAAATGTCAAGAAGCCGCCTTCTCTGACTGGTGAGATCCCAGATTTTTATCACAGTCATCTTCTGGTTGTCATTTTCCTGAGATAGGTTAGTCTGTTGGTCTTTGACAGTTGATATCTTGTCTCCTTCTGTCTTGAACATGATTGTTAGATGATTATTAGCTAAACCAGATTGTACAGGTCAGGCAGAAAAATATCCTTAAGCTTCACATTCAGATCCGTTCCTTCTCTCTCTGGCTGATCCCTCTCTTCCCACAGAAGAGGTTTTGCATATGTTTGGCTGCTTTCTCTATTCAAAACCATTTGATTAATTAAAGTCTCCCCTCTAGCTTAATTTACTTTGCACACTACTGCAGGAATTTTTCCATTCCCTCCTCCTTTCCTCATGCTCTCCAGCAGATACTTTCACCAGGTTCTTCTTTGTTCTCCACAATTTCCATCTTTAATAGGAGAATTCCTTCAAGACAAAGATCCAAATGAAAGGACAAGAGAAGCTTTTCATACCTAGCATAGTATTGCAGGCAAAGGCTGTCCAAAGGTTTTGATTGTTTGCTTTAAAGAATAGTGGCTTCACATTCTCACTCCTGAGGCTTCCTCTCCATCAGTTAAATCCCATAATGCAGCTATGCAGCAGTGCAGCTCCCTCTTGTCTTGTCTTCATGGTTCTTCATTGAGCTTTCTCTATCACTTCCTGCTACAACTGCTGGAAATCGTTTTTACAGTTTGTTTTCTTTGAGAAAAGGCTTTCTCTTTGAAAATAATTAGCAACCATGAACTCACAATATTAACAGAGGTTCCCAAGTAGGACTCATTTTTTGTTTCAAATTTTTATATGAAACACACAAGGCAATGAAAATAAATATAATTTACATGGTCCAGAGGAAATCCTTTGTGTTTTGAAGTATTTCTTTCAGAATAGACTGAGAGATTTGGAAAGCAGCAAACATTGATCTGTCTTTCCTGCAAAAGAGAAGCAACTTCAGACATTTTCCCCCCTACAAAAAATGTTTTCCAATTTCTCCTGCATTTCCATTCCCTCAGTGGCACTGGCATGAAACTCCCAATACCAGCAGAACCCCCAACATGGTCATGCTTTCTTCAATAGCTGTGTGGAGTTGGTACCACTTCAGTGAGAATACACCACTGGAACCTGGTCTTTCAGAGACCAAATAAGCATTATTTTATTAAGGAACCCATTGAAGCAAACAGCTTCAAAACTCATGTGTGAAATTATGAATTGAAAATGTGCTTCTCTGAGGGAAAAATCTATTAGCTCCTCTGCTTCCAGTATGCCCTGTTATCACCTGAGGTATTGCAGAAGAAAGCAGAGTTAAATGTCAATGTACTGCTTGTTGTGTGGAAAACCACGATGAGAACGTTGACTGTGGTGCTTTGACTTTCTTTGGAAATGATCCTTCATTCCTTCTCTCCACCAGACTGCCTGGGCTATAGGGCAGCTCAACACTGAGTGACTTCCCAGCTGTGGAGACCTCAGCACTGATGTGTCCAGGCAATAACAGGGAACTTGAGGGGAAAAATAAAGTAGCACAGACACAGGCACTGGAAAAAGCAACACCTCCTGTATTACCACCACCACTTCCCGGAATGGTAGTGGTTGGGTCTGTTAGGGAAAAGGTCTACCTGCCAGCCAGCTACTGACTCAGCCTGTCCCTAATTTCATGTCCAAGACCTAATAAGATCAAACCAGAATTGTTTACATTGGGGTAGCATAGAGAGTTTCCAGCCAGCATCAGCAACCCCTTAAAACCAGTGCTCTCCAGATAACCATAGCACACCCCAGTAGCAGAGCTTTGCAGTCAAGGTGTGTGGAGAGCTAGTGGTGGGGTCATGGTTGACCTACCATGGCTGCAATTACACAGAGAGTCAGGGCTGGAAGGTGGAGGATAAGATTTTTTTGAAGCTGAGTTGGTGCCTTCACATCTGGTTTAGTATCTTCAGTCTGAAGACTTCCCAAAAGCACAGCCCTGGAGCTGGTTTCCAAGATGCCCATAAGATTGTGCTTTTCGTAGAAAACTTCTGGCTCCCTGTGCAAATCAGCAGTTTTAGTGTGAGAAGAACTTATGGGAATAGTAATATTCACCCCCAGGAGTAACAACTGATTTATATCATAAATGCTAAAAAAACAGGGCTGTAGATACCACCTTTTAATTTGGCCCGTGCTGGTAAGGCACTGTTCAGATTCTCACTGCATCAGTGGTCACAAGACCTGCATTCAGTTCTAGAGATGCTTTATTTCACCTTGAGCAAAGTGGCTTTGCACCTTCTCTCCCTACTTGTAATAAGATGATCTTTTTCTCACTTTATCTCTGTGGAAAAGTAGAGTTGTTTATTTTGTGTGTGTGGATTTTTGTTTATTTTATTTTGTTTGGGGACTTTTGTTTTGTGGTAGGTGAAAGCACCGTTAGGATCTTGGTTGAGAGCTCCCTGGCACTAATTAATATTGGTAATAAATTGCCAATTTTCAACAGGCTTATTCTGCTTAAGAAACTTCAGTGTGTCTTTTCATATTCAGTCAGAAGAACCAGGTGAAGGCTGAGCGCATGAATACTGGGACCTTTCTAGTTTGTGGTTTAAGATAAACTTGGAACTGTAGTAACGTAAGCCCAGAGACTTTTTGCTAGTGGAATTGTAATCTGAAAAGAAAACTGATGTATGGAAATCATATTACTGCTGTCTTTGACATGCACATTCTCAATACTCTTTTATTTAAGAGTTCTTAACTCTTGACCTCATGACGAATTTATCCCTCATTTAATACTTAAGATGTTTAGACCATTAGGTAAAAACAGCATTGTTATTTAGGTTACGTGTTGAAAGTCATAGAGCCTGGAAAGAATTCTGCTTTGTGGTTTCCAGGCTGACTCCAGAAAATTAGAATTGCAGTGAGGCCATCCATGCAGTTCAATTTAAAATAAAAATCTGAAGCAAATCCGAACAGCAGGAAGAATCCTTGAAAAGGTTTAAAAATTTTCTCTTCACTTCATCAATAGAGGCCATTTCCTGAAGGAAGCCAGACAGGTTAATCATGTGCAAAATATATATGTATACACACATATTTCACACATACACATAAATAGATATGTGTGTGCATATGCATGTGTGTATATATTATTTTTTGCCCCTTCCTTCTTCATATCAGACTTCACCATATGGTACTAAACCCATCATTTAACGTGGAATTATGAAGCTAATGGAATGTGGAGAATGAAGTCTTGCTTTCCTATTGGTCACCAGGCTCCTCTTTAACTGCTGGGGGAAGACCAAACTTATAAACAGAGGTCTGTGACCATAGAAACACCCAGATCGTCTTTTAGGCTTCATCACATTAAAATAATTGGCTTTTTTTCTTTTTTTTTTTCTTTTATTTTTTGTCCTAAGCCTTGCACAGGAAATATTCCTGGCATGTGTGTATTCAAATATATAAATATATTGTTCAAATATATATATTGCAGTTCAAAATAGTGACTGTGACATACAAGTCAGATAATTCATCCTAGTCAGAGATGCCAGTTTTTTCTCCGTACAGCCATTAGTAGCTCATTGAAATACAAGTAGAATTCAGAGCAAAAAGCTCTGAAGTATTGGTGGAAGTTTTCAATTTATTCCTGCTTAAGGGCTCCATATGCAGGGTCAGCAGACTTGGTACTCACTGTAGTTATTTTTCTAGCATATATTTTTTTTTCCCCTTATTTTACACACATATGTGCACTCGAATCACTGTGGGTGTGCTCTCCACAAACCCTTTTACCCCAGTGAACAAATGGTTTTGCACAAATTAGAGATCTATTAGTAGTTGATCCTGTAGAATTGAAAATTGCTTAGTCAGACACTTTGAAAGTCTCACTGGTTCCTCCTAATGTCAAGACATATTAAACATGTCTAGACTAAAATAGACCTTGAGTTACCAGTCCAACCTCTTGCTCAAAAAACAAAAGGTCTTCTGCCCTTCTCCAATTTTGTTTTGAGCATTTCTTTCATTATATCCAACCGCACTTTCCCTTTCTGCAGCTTTTGGCTCTTCATCCTTCTACCCTACATCTCAGTAGCAGCTGCACCTCCTCCACCAGCCCCATTTATGTAGTGAAAATCTGCAATTTCTCCTCCCCTTTTCCCATTGCCAGTTGTGACTGAAAACAAACACTGCCAGGGACACTAAGAGGTACTGATGTGGATACTTTTGATAGGGTCCCAAGCTTTTTTCCAGACAGAGTATTTATATCTTGCTACTTCTTGGTGTGTTTTTATGGACCTTAGAGATGTTTGTGCTCAAGTCTTATCCTCTAGACATTTCTGTCTGTCATTTTCCTTGATCTCCAGCATGACCACTTTTTTATCTTTTGCCTTCCTCTGTGTCATACCTTATTCCTCTACTCAAATAAAACTAAAATTGGTAAACCCAAGCTCATTTTTTTATAGATGAAATATTGATAAACCATTTTTTTTTTCCTTTCCATACTTCTGGAAAAGAAAATGAGACCTTCCAAAGGCCATAGACCTTCTATGTACCTTGACACTTTTGCCTGCAAATGACCCAGCTTCTCTGATACATCACAAGAAATGCAGCCAGAAAAACTGTGAATGCTGTCCACTCTCAGTTAGAAAACTCACGTCTGTCCCTAGAACTAATCCATTCTACCAGCTTTCACTATGTCCCTAGCTCTCATCCACCTTCTTAACACTTATCCAATCCTCCATCTTCCCCAAATTCCATTATTTTATGTTCCAGCTTCCATGGTTTATTCAAAGGGAGGCTTCCTACTGAATAGAGAAAGCAAAACTGCCTGTGTTTTGTAACTTCATCTTCATGAAGCTCTTTGTAACTCTGCCTTGTCCTCTGATTTTCATGCCACACGGGTGGCTCTTCTGTATTTGAACATTAGGTGTCTCCTGTTAGGCTTCTTGATCTGAAACCAGCCTTATCTTTGATGCCTGCAAAAAAAAAAATGGTCTTACTGTTGGTTATGAAAGATCAATGGAAGTTGGTCTAAAAGCCATGAACAGCTCCATGACATTTCTATTGATTTCTGCAGACTCTGGGTCAAAGTTCACATTTAGAACTGTAACGATAACATATTAAACAATATTTCTTTAACCTCACTATCATCCCAGTCCCCATCAGTTATTTATTATTATGATTACTGTTCGTTACAGCAGTGGTGCTACGTGACCACAGACAAGATTCAGGTCCTGATGTGACCTATACAAATGCATAGTAAGAAACAGACTTTGCCCTAGTGAAATGATGAACTGGGGAGAGAACTCAATGAAATAGCCTTTCCAAAGCCAGCACTGTCAACTTCATAGTCAGGAACTTGCCTAACCCCCTGTGTACCTTTATTATGCCTTGGAAAGTGAGAACACTCAGCCTTTGTTCCAAAGGAGATGGTCATTCACCACATCTTCAGTTTTGTGTTAAAAAAAAACAAAGCAAAAACCTCACCCAAGAGACAGAGACAAAGTAGAAGTTGTAAAACATAATGCCAATAAAGATTCCATGTTCCTTCTGTGTTCACATACCACTATGACATTGATATCAGCTAAGGAGATAGTTCTTGGAGCTTATATAGCCAGTGGAAACTATGCTTAAGAAGAGTATGATTAGGGGACATCAGCTGACTTCTCTAGTTTTCTACTTTTGAAAGGGATGAATTGCACCCAATACTATCAACATTGTGGACTAGAAGTCTACCAGATCCAAAGAAGGCACAGAATGACTCAGAGATGTCAAAATGAAATGCCAAAGCTGCCTGATGAACACTGATTTCTTCTCCTCAGTATCTGTTAAAAATCTATAGTTTTCCATCTGTGGTGGCTTGCCATCAAAAATCCAAAGTAGAAAAGCAAGTGTCAGTGTGGCCTTCTCAGAGAGGAGGCTTTGCTCTGTAGACAAAATTTCCTCCCTGGTGATCGTGTTGCAAACAAGTTCTGCCTCAGAGAGTCAGGGCACAAAGAACAAAAAGGGATTTGAGCAGATGGGTGGTGGGAGAAGGGAAGTGGAGGAGGCGGCTGGAGTGGGAAAGTGCAGAAACATTTTTAAATATTTGGAATCTGCAATTGTATTTCTCACCCCCACCCCCTCCCAGAGCTTCATTTTTTTATCCCAGATTAACTATTCCCCCTACAATACTTTTTCATAAAGGGATCAAGCCCATTGTTTATAGAATTTGCTAATAACTGCCTCAGTCGCGCTGTCACAGCAGAGTGATTCGATTACAAGACTGGACAATAAAAGCTCAATAAGCAACTCAAATCCTTATTAAATTATTCTTTTTTTAATTATTATTATTAAAAACCAAACCAAAAATACCCAAGCAGGCTAGGATTGCCAGATTGGGAATTTACGTTGAACAGAAGAATGATATGATCTCTCTGAGTAGCACGGTGCAAATTAAAAGAGGTTTAGCGTTAAGTGTTCATGGCACAAAAGCAATTTTAAGTACCTGCAATCAGCTTAGGGTTGGCTAAGCCTAAATATGTACAAATCGTGTAATGGGCAATATCCCTGGCAGTACCACGCAGAGCTCTGACAGATGTGTTCTCCAAGGTTTACAGTGGGTGCTACAATAGCTCCTGATGAGTGTCTGCGGGAGCACGCACACTGGTGTCTGGGGGGGTGTGTGTCTGTGGTTTGTAGGCCATCTAGTGTTCTGGTGTCGACTAGACAAAATTTTCTGCTTTTCATTTTGGATTTTAATTGCAATCACCTATTTTGACACCTTGGTGATCACCAAACAGGAGAAAAAGAGCCAGGGATTGCTGTACCTTTCTCTTCACTGCTGCTTCAGCTGGAGGCTCTTCATAGAAGAGCATTGATAGGACAAGGGGAAATGGACTCAAGTTGTGCCAGGGGAGGTTTAGGTTGGGTATTAGGAAAAACTTCTTCACTGAAAGGGTTTTTAAGCCCTGGAACAGGCTTTTCAGGGAGTTGGTGGAGTCACTGTCCCTGGAGGTATTTAAAAGACACATAGATGAGGTGCTTAGGGACATAGTTTAGTGGTGGTGTTGGTGGTGTCAGGTTAACATTTGGAGTTGATGATCACAAAGATCTTTTCCAACAGAAACGATTCTGTGATTGATTCTGATTTGATCCCTATTGAAATCCTTCTTCCCTTGGGAAATCCATTATTTCCCTTGCTGGTCACCTCAACTGTTAGCTATCTTTGATTCAAGGAACTTATTTTGTTCCAAGCTTGTAATTTTTGTTTGGTTGGTTTTGTTTGCTTTTTCCAGCCTGGCATAACTAGATGCCAACCTTTTCTAAAGTCTGCCACACTAAAAACCCTTCCATTATGAGAAAACTTTGTCCTGTGTAAGCACTTAAGAGACAGCGACTCAGACACGTCTTAATCTTCTCTATGTTTAGCTGAGCAGTGGGAGCTCTCTCAGTTTCTCAGTGCAGTGTTTCCAGCCTTTGGCTCATTCATGCAGATCTCTGGATTCTTCCAGTCACATTTGGTATTCATTTCCATCCCATCCTCAGCCCTCTGATTTGTCACCATGCTGTGTCTTGGAAACATTAGAGGTTTTCTCCTTGAGTGGACATTGCTGATAGTGTAAGGAAGGAGAAGAAAATGATCCTAGTGCTAGCCTTTGGTAGGGAAATCATCACCAAAATTCCCTCTGTTGGCACAGCCCCCTCTGTTGGATTCATCCATCCTTAGATAATTGTCTAAAATAGACAGCATGAGATGCCCTCTCAAGTGACCTTTCACTGATAAAAGCAGGAAGCCCAGTTTAAGGCAGGGGCTTACGGTTTAAATGGCTGTGGTTAAAGGAGATTAATTCTACCCTCAGCACTCATCTAAGTTAATCATCCACTCTGTAAAGACATGTGGAACATTCACTCCATCTTTGGGTAGTGGTTTGTGATTCCTGGGATAAAGCGTCCTCCAAAGTGGCAGCTTCTCTGCACTGATTAGAGAGAGTGTGGAATGAGAAAGCTCTTCGGGAAGGTGCTTCAGTGACTTTCCTAACAAATCAGGCAGGATGAATGGCAGCTTTTAAGTCTTTGCAACAGAGAACTTCAAGTGCTGCAGTTGAGTCCTGCCCTTAGCACAGACTGACTGTGGAATGGTGGCTCTTCCACACTTTTTTGGGTTAGGATGGGGTGTTCATGCCAATAACTTGCTATAGATGCAAGATGCACTAAGATGCTATAGACACACTTCATTTGGGGTTTACCTCACCTAATGTCCACTGTTGAAAACTGAAATGTTGAGTCCTATCCTGTACTAGTTGTCCAAGACCTAAAGTAGAATAAATCATCTCTTGAACGAACCATTTCTGCTCATGGTTTGTTACTCCCTGGCTTGAATGAGATGTCCAGATTATATGCAGCCACTTGCAAAAAAGTGAGGTGTCTGCCTTTGAAGATATAGATCAGCACAGCTGACCTCTGCCTGGTTGGTGGTAGAGCTCTTAGAGTTGTGTTGGAAGCAAGAATGATCGGAATCTATTCCCCTTTCTCTCCTGAGTCAAGAAACACTCACAAAGAAAGGTAAAAATGAGGCAAAGGTGGCTTATGGACCCTAAAAAAAGTGATATAAGTTGATCAGATGCAGCTAGCTGCTTTGGACACGTATGGATTTTCTCATAGACTTCTCAAAAAGGGGGCCAAATTTCTAGGCTAGCAGGCATATATATATTTAATTTAGAGAAAAGCATTTATTAGACTGGGTGAGAGTGCTAAAACTGACCAATATACCTCCGAAGCTTCTAGCCCCCATGCTTTATTCCACCAACTTACACTCTCTGAAACGTGGCCTGGCTTTCTATTTCACAGCATCCATAACCCGGGTTTATCAAAGGTCTCCATGGCAACACCCAGGCAGTCCCAGACAAATACATGGCCGAGCATAGAAACAGGACAAAACAAACTGAAATCGCCCAGTTCCCACCCAGCCTTCTCCCCTGTCCCCTTCAACTCCAAATTTAGCCCAGTGCTGTTCTTAATACTCCAGTCGATATTACCTCAGCAGTGACTGAAAAGCAGGAGAGAGTTCACACCTCAGACACGAATATCAGCGTTGTGTGGGCACACGGCACGCGTAGGATCGCTGGGGCTAGGGGTAACCCTGCAGAATAATTGTATTGGCATGTGTGAATTCTGGGAATCAGAACCTCCTAATATTTGTTTTGGCTGTGTTTCCATGGCAATAAGTGCACTTGCTATTAATTCTCTAGTTTATTACTGATCTTTATTCTTAGTATTTGGGGGAGGGGGTTACTCACATTCACTTAGGAATTCCAGGACTTATATATTATGAACCTGAACTCACTCACATTAAATAGATATAGACGAGGCTCTCAGAATCATGAAAGTCTACTCTGAAAATGCCAAACATTTTCAGAAGTCAATGAGAGATTCATGATATACCAATCCTCTTTTACTAGTAGTATTTAAAGCTGTTATTTTGTAAATGCTACAGCTGAATTTATAACTCTCCTTTCCTCTCCTCTCCTCTCCTCTCCTCTCCTCTTCCTTTCTTTTTTCTATTTTATTTTATTTTTGTCTTTATTTTCCTCATTTAGGGAAATGGGACATATTTAGCATTTTATTCCCTGGAAAGAAAGGTTTAGCTTGGACATTAGGAAAAACTTCTTCACTGAAAGGGTTGGCCAGGGCAGTGGTGGAGTCCCTATCCCTGGAGGGATTTGAAAGTGCTGGAGCTGTGGTGCTGAGGGACATTGTTTAGTGGTGCCCTGGCAGTGCTGGGAATGGTTGGACTCAACGATCTCCAAGGTCTTTTCCAACCAAAATGATTCTATGATTCTATAAGGTGAAAGAGTTTGGTGTGTGTTGGTTTGGTTTGTTTTTTTGGCTGTTTTTTCTTTTTCTCTGTTTATGAAGACATTCATACATTGTTAAATATTGTGCACACAGACCAACACCTGCACACAATTCTTTATGAAACAGAATCTATGGGACTGCAGATGCAATGTGAATTTCTCAGCAATTAAGTCAAAATAAGANGGAAATGGGACATATTTAGCATTTTATTCCCTGGAAAGAAAGGTTTAGCTTGGACATTAGGAAAAACTTCTTCACTGAAAGGGTTGGCCAGGGCAGTGGTGGAGTCCCTATCCCTGGAGGGATTTGAAAGTGCTGGAGCTGTGGTGCTGAGGGACATTGTTTAGTGGTGCCCTGGCAGTGCTGGGAATGGTTGGACTCAACAATCTCCAAGGTCTTTTCCAACCAAAATGACTCTATGATTCTATAAGGTGAAAGAGTTTGGTGTGTGTTGGTTTGGTTTGTTTTTTTGGCTGTTTTTTCTTTTTCTCTGTTTATGAAGACATTCATACATTGTTAAATATTGTGCACACAGACCAACACCTGCACACAATTCTTTATGAAACAGAATCTATGGGACTGCAGATGCAATGTGAATTTCTCAGCAATTAAGTCAAAATAAGAGTTACTTGTGAAAACCTTTACCTTTTTCCCTTTTCTTACATACTGTCTTGTGACATAATGATATGGTAGATGACTATTTAAATGGGAACCTCCCATGGTAAGAGCCATGCCCAGATAGCAGCAGCAATTCATTACAAAATTTTAGCTTTATTGTGCAGCAGTTGTTTCTAGGATGTATTTTCTACCAACAGTTCAAAGGCTGCTCGAAAGACAGAACTGTTCTCTTCCCCCTGAGCTTTTTTTTGGCTTTCCTGAGTGGTTTTCCAATGTTAATCATCTTCAGAATATCCCTCTGAGATTGGGAACATTATCCTTATTTTATTAATGTGAACCTGATAAATAGATTAAGATTAACGTGAAAAGTATCCGGTTATCTTGGTGTGCAGGCTGAGCTCTGAGTGCCTGCTTTGGCAGAGGTTTAAGCATTTATACCTTATTAATCTCATCCAACTTTATCTAAAAGTAATTTCTTTCTCCGAGCTACTCATTTTCTCATAGTCAGTGGGGAGAAACAAGCACATTCAGAGGTGCTTCATCTAATATGTCTTGGACGACTGTCTTGGGATAAGATGAATTACCCTCCAGGGGAACTGAAGCAGATAAATCCCACATTATTTATTTATTTGAAGAAGTTTCTCTCACTTTAAGTTCAAGTTATGAGTGGCCAAGTCTTCACTAAATGCTGCAAAGTAAGGGTGACTTGAGGGAGATCATCATCATGCTCCTTCTGCCCACCACACCTTAGAAACTCAAGACACAACACAAAGAAAGCCCAGGAGTGACCACTTGTGTGAAGCTTGTCCCAGGCAACTTTGCCTGAGCCATCCAGCAGCTGTAGGAAGAGGCATAATCCTGAGGATAGGGTTTAATTTATGGAAAGGCCTCTCAAATACTGCAACAAACAAGGCCAGGGCCATAAAGGTGGCAACTCATATATTATTTCCTTCCCTTCTGCTGCAGAGCTTTCATTTACATTGAGGGAAGGGCATCACAGGAAAAACAGCAGCAGGTCGTGCAATAAAAGCCTGCAGCAAGTACATGTTTGAAGGGGCTGATGTAAGAGTTTTAAGTCTTAATTTTGTCAGTTTGACATTGAAGAAATGGATTTTGTAGTTGTAAGATTGTCCTTTGAGTGCCCTCTCAATGCAATTTCCTATTAACTATTGGGAAGAAAGGAGAAAATAATAAAAATGGGCACGTTGCCTCATATGGGCACCCACACAGATCTTATAGTGTAAGCAATGGAATTCCTGGAGAGTGGGGCTGTCCTCCCTGGTTCAGGTGGGGTGACCCTTTCTCAGCAGGTTACAGAGGTACTGGAGGTACCTACAAAATAGGGTAAAATTTTTCCTTGGAAAAAGAAGTAATTCCCAACCTCTTTTCCTGGAAGTTGATTTTATTTTATTTCATTCTTTGTGAGAGGACATCATGGGAGGGCTGTGGTTTTCAACCGATGGAGATTATCCTGCCTCTCCTTGTGCCCCTAGGCAATCCTCTTCCCTGTCTCTCTACCTGTTGGCTCCAGGCTTTTGTTGCTAATGCTTAGTCCTGGTGTTTGTCACAGCCAGTCAAAAAGGGAAGGGATGGGAAGGGGAAAGGAGGAGAAGGGGGAAAGAAAGAGGATTGAGAAAATATAATCCCCCAAATTACAAGATAAAGCAATATTGTTGAAATGTTTAGAACAGTTTACAGCCACTACTGTAAGGCTGCCCTATAGATCTATGTATTTTTAACTTTTCCCAGCATTCCAAAACAATAATGTGTTCTGGAAGACACATGCAACATCTTCAGAATGTCTTTAGCCCCTGTGAAATGCATGAAAATATATTCAGGGCTTTATACTAAGGTATTTGAGAGCCCATGAAAGACAAGAGGAGATTAAGTTACTTGGAAAAAAAGTAGGGTACAGTTTTTCCTTGGAAAAAGAAATAATTCTTAACCTCTTTTCCTGGAAATTAATTTTCTTTTATTTCATTCTTTGTGAGAGCACCATCAGCAAATCATTGTTAACAGTGTACTGAAAGTTAAACAAAATAATAAAGCGGTGGTAAAGGAATCCAGAGGTAAATTCTACCTCAGTGGAAAAGAGAGTGAAACGGATATTAATATTTAATGTGGTGGAGGTGACAAGTGAAATGAGGACTCATTTCCCCTCTCCTTGGTACTGTGCACAGAGATACGCACCTCCTCATTCACACATGCAGGTTGGTGCTTACATTAGACATGGAGGGAAAAGCTTTTCCTCTTATGGGTTCTGAATTGAACTCAAGATCTCATTTAGCAAGCACATAAACACATGGTTACCCTTATGCAGGCACTTAAATCCCAATTTTCAGTGCTTTTTACACACATAGATTATACAGTTATGCCATTTATTGATTTGCTTGTTAGGGTCATGTCTTGCAAGGTTCTGAGTGATCAAACCACTTGAGATTGGAGTTGCTTTTGAGGACATAAAATCATTAGGTTTAGTTTTGAGGCCTTATATAAACTGAATCTACTTCTAAGAAAGCTCAAGTGTTTTATTCTGATTGGATTAAACAGAAGGACATGAAATATTTGTCCACAGAGATGTAAATAAATATAATCAAACCACTGCAAATGAGAATGCTGGTCTTGTTAAAGTACATAGAGATCATAGGATTCATAGGACCCAAATCAATAAAGCATATAAAACATTGCTGTGTATCAATTAACTTAAGATTTACATGGAATTACCTTTAAATATTCCAAAAGAAGGAATATGTGTGTATGTGCCTGCATATAATATGCATACACACAGCACTTAGAAAAATGAAGACGTTTTTGCTATGAAATATCATTAATCTTATTACCAAAAGAATCCAGTTCTAAATCTTTTTCCAGAAGGATGGAATATTAAGGACCCTTCTATTTGCTATTATGATGTGTGTCCAGAATATGTCATGATTTCAAGAAAAGAACTCCAGAGCTTGCTTTTTTCCCCTAATTCTGCAGTTCCTGTAATAAGGAATGATGGCCATATCAGCCTTTACAGGGAAGGACATCCTGATGTTCACATTTAAGGAGTATGGGTTCAGATAGCAGATGTGTAGGTGTACTTCATGACTTTAGTAGTTTTATCCAACCTCTTTAAATGAAAATATCCATTCCAGTCTCTCAGTCCACTCATCTGATTTCTTTCTGCCTTTTTTCTTATTTCTTAGATGAAGACAGTGTTCCTTTCTTCTGTGTCTGAGCAGTTTTACCTGTTCCTATGGGAGGATTCATGGGATGGGACTGCCTCTCCCATTCATGCAAAGAGCACTGAGCATAGTGACTGGAGATTCTAGAGCAGTATGTACCTGTGTTTGGTTGCTTCCTAAAAGAAGGAATCAATTTTGCCCCAACTCTTGATGAAAACATAATAGCCCTGATGGATTTTTAATGTCCTCTAATGAAATGATGTGGAATATACCAAATTCTCTATTTCAAGTTCTCCAGGGCATTGTGTCCATAATATTCATGGGCTAATAAGTGGACACAATGTATTAATTTATTAATCAGTTTTACACCTCTTTTCAATAAATCTGTGCCTCAGAATTCACTACTGAGTGCTTCCTTGAAAAAACTAATGAGGGGAGGAATTTGGCTCCAGGGTTTGGTTGTAAAAGTTTTACTATATTCTAAATCCAGAATCTCTTGACAGCTGGCAGGGTGGATTTCACCCTCTGACAGGGCATTGGTTTCCTGATGAAATTATTTACATATTATTCTAAATGAGTCTGTGGTGATTGGATGTTTCAGTGATGCCATAAAGTTGGACACTTGTTAAGCAGCTCTGAAATATGGAGAATTATGAGGCAGTGTTGTTCAGAACAAGATGAGAGGAATGACTGGTGTGAGCAAAGCATTACTAATTCCTCAAAATACCCACTTTTTCATTATTAATGGAGTGCCTGACCTGGGAAATGCTGAGGCAGTGCTTCATGTTAACATCAGAAGGTGATTTCTGCTGATAGATAGAAAAGGAACCCTAGAATGGGAGTCGTTCTTGTTTGTCATTCCTTCCCCCTTCCCATTTTCATTAAAGGTCTGGGTTGACCTTAGCATCCCTTCCAATCCAAACCATTCTGTGACAATTCCTGGATAAGGTAGCTGAGGTGTGAGGCATATGTATGGCTAAGTCTGACATTTTGACCAGCATACCAGAAGCTGCAT
>VWZY01009800.1:152365-181309 GCA_013399075.1 Chloroceryle aenea
TTTGCTATCTTAATGAAATGATTTGAGGTCTGCATAGACTGCTAATCAGAGAAAACACACTTTGGGAGAAAGACCATTGCAATTAGAAAGAAATATGGCTTTCAGGAGCCACAAACTGAATCGGGCCAGAGATAACAAACAGTTATTGTGAGCTGTGATAGAGGACTTGTGTGGTATCTCCTTTCTGAGGAGATCTTAGAGAGATGCTGATTCATGTGCTGCCTTTCTCCTTTGGCTGAGCAGAGCTGCCAGCCTTTTGGGGCTGTCATTTTACAGCGTGAAAGACAGACATGAGATGCGCTGGCAAGAAGTTTCCAGGCAGTAGGGTAAATGAGCCAAAGAATTCAAAGCCACAGTCTCTCCCATTCCTACCCACTGGATTATAACTGCAGCCAGAAGAGAGATGCAGATGAAACGAGAGAGCAAGAGAATGCGGTTACTGTGCCGAGAGGTATGGTCCAAAGACACACATTCATTTTGTTAGGGCTTGGGCCAGCAGAAGGGGCCCAGAGTGACAGAGAGGGAAGGAGATGAAGGAAAAAAGGGGGATTATGAAGCCTGTTGCCTAATGCACATTGCCTGGTGGTGCTGGTTGCCTGCTTCAAGGCCACCCACGTGGGCTAAGTGACACTCGTGAATGAGTTAGTAAAATTTGTGGGGCTTGTCAAGGCAGTGAACAGGAACCTCTCTCTTCATCAGAGAAGGAGTCATTTAAAAAGAGAGCTCTGAAGTGGGAATGGGGGGTCGGGGGGCTGGCAGTAGAAACACAACAGCAATGAGAATGCACGAGGTATCGCAGGCAGGGTGATGTGGTCGATGCTACCTTGCTATCAGGCACCCACTCTGATGGGGTTTTGTTCTCCCCAGACCTGGTGGCAGATGCCAGCTTGGAGGAATGAGTCAGGCTCACCTTTTTAATTCTTTGGACATAAAACTCAGCGTGAAGTACGAGGGAGAGCTGCAGTCGCGCTTGACAGAGGCCACCTAGAAAACCCAATGTTGTTCTTGGTGGGGTGACTTACCTCATCCTGAGCCACTCAGTGGGAAAAATCCCAGCATCTCACCCTTCATCAGCTCTCTGCATCTCCAACTGATTGCTACAGTCCCTAAGAGATATAGAAAAGCATTTGAAAGCTTTCCAAGCTGAAGGAGCCTCATGAGGCATTAGGAAAATAATAAAACTAGTTCTCCCTAATCCTTGTTTTGCTTTCTTTTTTTTTTTGCCTTGCTGGTAAGGCTAAGAAGTGATAGGCAAAGGTCCAACTTCAGGTCAGATCCAGTTGCTTTTGTACTGATTTTTCAACTTCTAAAAGAAATGGAATGTTCAAGAAGTACTGATGCAGTGTTGATTTTGTCAGAAAGGATTTTCCCTGTCTCATTCCACAGAGCCATTCCCTTTTTGAGCAAGCCAAAACTTTCAAGGGCTAATATTTAATTTGTGTTAACTTTTGCATAGAAAGAGATGACCTGCACAGAATCATTGTCACCAAATTCAAACCTGACCTAATTTGATAATAAGAAGTCAGTGGATTTAGGTCAAAGTGTTAGTTTTCTTATTTAACTGTTTCATAATAACATTTTATAGATTTCTTGCTCTTCAGTAGTGCACTAACTCAAAATTAGGAGTTAGTACTAAAAGCCTGAAGAGCCTTGTAATCAAAAGAAATGAGAAGGAATAATTGTTGCTCATTTTGCAGGAGCAAGGCACAAACATAAATGCATTTGTCCAGGAACAATTGGTGCACCTGGAAATTCACTGCCTTCTGCAGGCCCCAGGCAATAAGCTGGCAATGAAGTTTCCTTCCTCTAAAAACATACCTGTGTCTTGCAAAGCGAAGCTCAAAGCCAACAAACCCTTCCTTGTGAGTTCACCAAAGGCAGAATCTCTGAGAAACTCCAGAAGTATCATTTAAAAAAGAAAAAAAAATATTTTGTGGGTTTTGTTTTTTGTTTTTTGTTTTTTTTTTCAACTTTGCACAACCTCTGAGATTTTCACCTGCCAAGTTTCACCCAGCTCTCGTTAATTCTTGTTCAAGAAGCAAGTCTTCTGACTCAGAGTCATATCCTAAAATTCTTCCTCGGGAAGGTTTCACACTACTCAGGGCCAGCAATGCAGATCCATTTGCTGATGTGATTTGACTAATCCCACTCTAATGAGGAAGTGGAACAGCTGAGATGAAAGCCTGAGCCCTCGCTGTGCAAAGGTATGAACTAATAAGCAAAGCTAAGCTAATATGGGGATCCGGGCATTCCCGGAGGGGATTTGAACCAAACTGACTTCGTTGGTTTT
Source organism: Chloroceryle aenea (assembly GCA_013399075.1). Lineage (NCBI taxonomy): Eukaryota > Metazoa > Chordata > Aves > Coraciiformes > Cerylidae > Chloroceryle > Chloroceryle aenea. The sequence goes on from VWZY01009800.1 coordinate 154,656, forward strand.
GATCAAAATGGATGCCAAAGAAGTTCTTGAAGAGTCCAAAATTTAAAGCAAGAAGTCAACAATGTCTGTTCATTCATGCTACTATTAGACATTAAGTGCTAAAAAAGCCAACCCAACCCCCCCCAAAAAAAACCAAGCTAAAAACACAACTAAATTTACCCCAGATTTCAAGAACTTTCATTGTCACGTTCACTTGTTTGCTGTGGACAGCAAACATCTGTGGATTGCATTGGTATGGCTGAAGAAATGTATACGTCCGTGTGCTTGCAGGGGTATTTAAAACCACAGAGAGAGATGGGATCATGCAAGGGCAGAATGTAATAAGATTAATATAGACTGCACTTAGTCTGGGATAAACCCCACGAAGAGTGAGATTTATTAGCCCATGGAACTGAATTTCAAGAAAAAGTGACCCACTAAGTTGAGAAATTCAAAACTATCCCCAAACCTCACAACCGAGACCATGCTAACATCCTTGGCTAGCAGATATATATCCTTCTGAGTGGCATTTTCCAGCCTCTGAAACACAATAATATTTTGCTGCTTATGTTGCTGTGAAGCTCCAGACTTAATAAGGATGGTGCTGTCCTCACAGACTTGACCCTAAGGAATTTTCTTTCTCTGTCATCAATTAAATACCATTTTTAAGCATGAATTTTCCTTGAAGTAACGTGCCTAAATCTATCCCTATTAAACAAAGTATGCAGACACAAGAAGAACTTTATGAGGATTTAGTGCTTGCTTAAGCGGTTTGGTGGATCAGAGCTTAAAGATGTAGGGGTACTCTTAAATTAGTAAGGGTAGGAAAAGCAAAGCACGGAGAGTTTGAAGTATTGATGGCCGGGATGACAGTGAGGAAACAAAGGGAAACAAATGGAATTTGCTGCAAAGGCAATTCCACAATTAATGGGGGGGGGAGACAGTTTGAAAGAAGTTTTAGCAGGTTACTAGCAATTATCTGGAAAGCCTCGATGTCCTGTTTTGTAATTTGGTGTTTTTTTCTTTGCATAGAGAGATGGATATGCGGAAAATTCCATTGGATAAGATTCTCATTTTCCTCTTGGAGTGAATTACTGGTTGCAAAGCACTATGACAGCGAGCTGGTTAGCCAGCAAATTCTCTGAGGAATGTGAACTGAAGTGCTGAGCTGCATCGTACTGGATATGTGAAGGGTACCCAATTCAACTGATGTCTCAGAGCATCCTCTCTGGCTTCCATCTGCTGCTCTCCAAGAACACAAGGCTGGTGTCATATCTGCCAGACTCAGGTAAGTGCTCAAAATGCCTTACATGTCTCAAAGGACTCCAGACACCAATGTGTGGGTGACTGAATCAAGCCCACATCATTCTCCCTGAGTGACTTGTCTGGTGTAGGAACTAGATAATAGCCCAGTGATGAAGCATGATGCTGAGATGGTGATGATGGGAGAGGGTGAGGAAGACAGAGATGCTGGGAGGGCTGAAGAGGAATCTGGCAAACAAGTTGCTGGAAAGTGAGGTGGGAAGAAAACTGGGGAAAGCTGGTTCTACAAAGTGCAGGGAGGACTACTTTCCAATATGATGATAGGACACTGATTCCACACAAGGTCATTTGTATCCTCCAAGTTGATAAAGAGAGGTTGTGTTACATCACAGTCACCTTCTGCTCCTCCAGCATCTCAAAGGGAACTACTCTGAGCTCATCCCAGCTTAAATAAGTCTTTGGCATGCATTCCAAAGCCTTGATTCCACCTCAGTCTGACACTTGGAGCCACCCACCAAGAGGAAAGCAACATCACCAACTGTAGCCAGCTGGGTGCTGTCTGAGACAGCCAAAACTTTCATGCAAACTGTGGAGCAAGAACCACAGCCCCATCTCAGGCCAAAAGGAAAAGTTTTTCTCTGAATTCATATCCTTCACTGACATCATTACTCAGGCTGACATCAGGCTGTGCACATGAGGAGAGGACAGAGAGTAAACTGCTTTTATTTGAATGAAAAAAAAAAAAATAAGATCCCCTACAGAAGTTCTCAGATGTTATGCCCAGAGTTTTTCCATGTCTCCTATAAGGTGTGTGAGCCTCATTTAAGTAGTTCCTGTTTTAAATATCCCCACAATTACACCTGGACCCATTGCATTAACATTTGCCAAGATCTTCCAGAATTCTGTGATGGTCACAGCTGGTCAGATTGCTCTGAGCTTTGCCAGCCTGAGTGTTTGGAGTCAGGCTATTGGAGGGAAGCTGCCAGGTGCCTGGAGAAAATGGTTTTATTTGGAAAGTGCATTCTCCAGCTGCAACACTTCACTAAAGTCCTCTCCTCATGATGTGAATACAGCCAGCCAGTCTCCATCAAGGGACCTAGAAGGAGCTTACCTACATCATGTGATGTGTTGCTTTCAGAGATGAACAGGCTTGAGAAGGCAAAGTCTTGTCCCCAAAAATTGGGTCCATTTTTCCAGGGAATGCACAGAAAGGCTTGCAAAAAAAAAAAAGTGTGCATGTGTATCTACAGGGTGCTGGTTGCTCTTCACAGGAAAGTTTGTTTAAAGGGCTCCCTGCCTGAGCTGTGATTCAGGTTGCAGATTGAGACACAAAAATGTGGGTGTCTGCAAGCAGGTATGAAGTCTGGACAATTCTGTCCGTGTGGTATTAGTAATCCAGCAGTTCTTACAGTTGCCCACTCACAGGCATCTTCTGACCTTTGAGTTGGCACATGGAGTTTGGCATGAATTCTGGAAAAGCACCAGTTTCATACAGGTCCTGTGACACATCTAGTAACTTGGTTCTTGGCAAGTAAATAGTCTCAGCCTTTTCTCTTGCCTTGCTTGTGTGCAGGACCACTGATCTATCCATAGCTTTTTCTTTGGCAGGAATTCTCAAAGGATTCATTTTATCCATTCATAGCATAATTTACAAGGTATTGAAAAGCTGTGGTGATGTGGCACTGAGGGACATGGCTTAGTGGTGGACTTGGAAGTTCTGTGTTAATAGTTGGACTTGATGAACTTGAAGGTCACATCCAACCAGAATGATTCTATGATTAAAACTCATATTGGTCACTAGTATCTGAAGATACTAATGAAAATCAGTGTACTTGAAATAAGCATAGAATCATTTCCAGGGCAGCTGCTCTAGATTTTTTGAAGTTTAGCATAATTTATGTGAAATTGAAGTTTTCTATGGGGAAATATCAGTGCTACTGAAATATTTTGATTATACCCTGGCTAGATGAGATTTCAAGCCAGTTTTTCCCAGTCTAAATACTTTGGAACATGTTTAACATTTCTGTTAGCTAAAGGCCATGGGATGCAGCAGTGTATTCCTCATAACTCTGATACCATGGCTTGTTTTTCCTTTCGTACATTTGAGTAGATTGATACCAGCCTGTCACCCATGTTGGAAGACATTCAGGATTATGTCATGAAAAATTATGCAGAATTACAAAGTCCAACATGTAAGGGGGAGATCTCCCTCCAGGCTGATGGTGCTGATGAGGATAAGTCTTAGCTCTTTGTAAAGTGGACTCAAAATGAAGGGTTTTCCAGTTCTGAGACAATTTTTACCACCAGATCTTCTTATTGTGCAAGAGGTCTCTAAACTTTGGATTTGACCTATTTCAACATGGAAGCACATGTTGAAATGTTAGAATTTCCTGCTAGATGGACATTTTAATGTTTGTTTAGCAGCATGGTTACTCCTTTTTATGGTCATCTCTTTCGTGAAGTTTTGGTCTTTTTTTTTTTTTGACAAAATTATCCAGAAAAGTTCACAAGTTCCATGGAATCACCAAGATATAAGGTTTTAAAAACCAGATACCAAGCATTACTTGCAATAAAATTTCCAGGTCTGGCAATACAGACAATGTCATAATTTCCTTATGGCTCATTTTTTACCTTTTCTTTCAGTCACAATAAATGTGACTGCATTTTTTCACGTCTGGTTTTATGTTATAGGAATCATCTGAGTATTCCAGTCTTTGTGGACTCAATGGATTAATCTGGCTGAATTTGTTCACCTTGGGGATTGACTCATCCTGTTTTTTCCTGATTTCCATAATGCCTATTTCTTGACATTTAGCTCTCTTGTGTCATAGCAGCCTGGAATCGTATTCAGTGGGCCCTTTTCACCACCCTTCACGTTTGTTGTGACACCCTTGGGCATGGCAAATCTCAAATTCTGAGTAAGCATGGAACAAAATACATATAGTCCCTATGCAGTTCTTTAAATTAGGACAGTATTTTAATAGTGATAGAGTTTTAATTACATTTTTAAGGCCCTCAGCTACATCTGATAGCTTATTGCACTAAAAAACAACCCCAAAAGCTAAACCATATACACCCTCTGCACCTGGATTCATCTCACCTAACTTATGCCTTTAAAATTTAGGGAATGTACACAATTCGTAATTACTCTAAGATAATGAATTCTGGTTAAAGAAAGATAACTCCAGGAGATAATTCCTCACATTTCCAAATAGGTCTTTAAGGGAGATGCAATGCGACTTTTAATATGAGAAAATTACGTAAAACGAAGCAACTTTTCTTGCACAGGAGCAAGGATAAGCAAGAGCCTTTCTGCACACCCCAGCCCTTGGTAGTAACTCAAACCATGGAGCATTATCCCTGCTGGAAGCAGAGACTGCCTGTGAAGATCTGCTGTTAACTTCAGAAAGTGCAGTTAGTTAGAAGAGACTGAGCTGAAAACTAAAATCACTGAACAAAATGAATTCTCTTCTAGCTCAAACCAGGGCAGTAAGACACAATAATTATTATTCTACCTACCACTAAAAACATTAGATCAGTGATATAGAGAAGGAACTAATTTAAAGTTATGGAAAAAAAAAATGTCCAAGTAGAAGTTGCCATGAGAGTGAAAGACACAAAAGGTATAAGCCTAGAAACTTTCTTTTCCTTCTGCTGAATTAATTTTCAGTGACTCCTTCACTCATTGCCCATTCTGCACTGCCTTCTAGGGAGCCTATCTATCTTTCTCTGGTGATTAGAGGTGAATTATAGGCCAATAGCCTACAGAACATAATCAACTTTATGATAAAGTTAGGCAAGATAATCTCCTACTTCTTGTATTTAGACCTCCACGTCTGAACTTTCAGCATTAAAGCCAGACCAGAATGTATTACTCTACTTGGCTTTTGGCTGTGTGAACACGATAAGCAGAATTGTTAGTCAAAACAGTGGTTTTGTAATCAATTATCCCCTATCCTCCTTTCATCTGTGAATTATTCTTAATTATTTTTAATCTCTTCTGGGCCCGTCAGGTGGGTTTGGCATGAAGTAAACTTTTTTTTTTTTTCCTTGATTTATCTTATCAGTTTCCCCCCAGATTTTATAGAAATCTGCCAAGTCCGCACCATGCTGAATTAAGATGCCAGGTCACTTGTAGTGTGTCTTCTCCAAAGCAGTTTGATCCTTGGAATTATCTTTCTCTAGGAGACAGTTCTTTCATATCCTGATAAATAATTCAGTGTCGGGTATTTAAACTGAAACACTGACAATAAAGGGAAGTTAAGTTTGAAAATTATGACCCCACTGTGCAACTATCAACACCGATTATTGCATATTTACGATTGAGGTTTGTGTGAGTTATTGCTGGACAAAAAGCTCCAATAAGTGAACCACTCGCCTAGATGGAAAAGGCCCAGGAATGTCACGGGCAGATGTATCATTTTTATGACTTTGTGGGGGACCTTTTTTCACTGAGCTTTACAGTAATTTTGACCATTTATTGTACAGCATCTATTTCACCTTGTAAATCTTTTTCCCAGTCAAGCATGTGAATAAGGATGTGGCCACACACAGCAAAATCTAGAAGAAGCAAATAAATAGCTGAAATTGAGCATTTCAGTTTAAGAGTACACAAAAAGTTGGATCACTTTCCCATTTCGAAGAGGAAAATGGAAGGGAATCAGCTGGATGTTTTCACTGTGATTTTGAGGGAATTGATATTCTGCTGTTTACTCAGGAACTGGGGCACTACTGCAGAAAAGAAGGATCAGATGTTCAGTCTGGGGAAGAGAAGGCTCCAGGGGGGCCTTACTGTAACATTTCAGTACTTAAAGCATTGACCACCTCTGGGCAACCTGGGCCAGGGTCTCACCACCATCAGTGGCAAAAATTTCTTCCTTCTCTCTGGTCTAAATCACCCTCCTTTATTTAAAACATCACCCCTTGTCCTGTCCAAACAGGCCCTGCTCAAAAGTCTGTCCCCATCTTTCTGACAGGCCTCTTGAAGGCCTGAAAGGCCTCCAGAAGGTCTCCCCAGATGGATGCCATACCTGCCATAGGTATCAGTGTTACCTTTCTGAAAAGACAGTACAGGCATCAGTAAAATCATTTTCTGAAAGGCAGACAATAAACCAGCATGCATGAAATTCCATTGCCTGGCTAACAGAAAGCTAGGCCATGCTTCACATCTTCACAAAAAGACCGAACCATTGACTTGGGAGTGCACTTGCCATATCTGGCAGTGTGAACGGGAGGTTATAAATCTCCAGTACACTTAAGCACACACTTCTGTGGCACCCGCTTGAGATTATTTACCTGCTTACAGATAAGGCTGAGTTTCAATAGTCTGCTACGTGAGGAACACACCGCAGATGGTCTTTGCACTGGTTATGACCAGCCTATGAAAGACTCAACGTCGCCTGGCAATAGGCCTGGATTATTCACACTTAAATATTTGGTAAGATTCATTTTTGTTACAGTTTCTGAACACAGTTCCAGAGATAGCATGGGCCAGTGATCATCCAGAACAGATAACCTAGGTTCAGTGGCCTCTAAGGAGTTACAGAGGTTGTTTGGATGGCAGCTGGTCTGTGCCAGCTGGCTTCAAGTCTACAATTAAAGAATCATTGAATCATTTTGGCTGGAAGAGACCTTCAATATCATCAAGTCCAACTGTTAACCCAGCACTGCCAGGGCACCACTAAACCATGTCCCTTAGCACCACAGCTCCATGACTTTGAAATCCCTCCAGGGGTCACAGGGACTCCCCCCCTGCCCTGGGCAGCCTGGGACAGGCCTGGACAACCCTCCAGGGGAACAAATTGTTCCCCATGTTCAACATAAACTGCCCCTGGAGGCCGGTTCCTCTTGTCCTGTTGCTTGTTGCTTGGTAGCAGAGCCTGACCCCACCTGGCTCCAGCCTCCTGTCAGGAGCTGTTGAGAACAAGAAGGTCTCCCCTGAGCCTCCTTTTCTTCAGGCTGAACAATCCCAGTTCCCTCATCCACCCCTTGTAAGACATGTTCTCTAGTGGTTCTCTGGAAGATGATCCTTGTTTCATTCTAGCTGGTAATAGGTGTTTTGGAGCCATCTCCTACTAGTTACCTAAGAGTGACTTCACCTGAAGTGTTCAGGGTGGGTTTGTTACAATGACAGCTTTGTCTTGAAGCACCAGAAAACTCCAAATGCAAGTGGGCTTTAAAACATCACTGAAACCTGGTAGCTATTTGTTGGACATTGCCTTTGAAGGTTCTTTTGTTAGGCTGCCTGCAGCATTTTATGGAAATGATTGCTTTGCTTTGCCAGTGTGACACACCTAATTATTATTGGTTTATGGTATTTTGTTAGAAGGGAATTACATTGAAAAGGCTAGGTAAGGAAAAGATGGAATCAAGTGCTAAATCAGTTTGATGTTTGTAACCTTCTGAACATTCTTATCTTTGATGTCGTTTGAGTCATTCTTATCTCTCTCCCCCTTCATAAACTTCCATTAATAATCAAAACATGATAAGAGTAGAAAGGGCACTGGAATAAGGCTGTTTCAAAGTGAAAATGCTTTCACACAGCTGGAAGATTTAATTGGCCTTAGTCTCAGCAAACTTTTGTCGTTATCCTAGAAAGGCTCATTCATACACACTCTGACCTATGCTGTTAGCACTGCAATACCATTCAAGCTCTAGAGATCTGGGGTCTTACCTTAGCTCAACTCTTTGCTGTTGTAGCTCAATGGGTCAATAGATATGTATGTAGAAAAAGAAATCCTATGGATAGCCATAAAGAAGTAGATACTCATGGAATTAGACTTAGTATGTGTCGTGTTATCCTAACACGTGTCTCAGTATGGAGTCCATACTGAAATTCAGCTGCCAACCTCTGCTGCTGAGAAAAACAGACATTGAGACAGGATGCATTGAGAATTAAGTGGAGATGGTAACACTGCTGACTGAGTTTGTGGAAGGAGATTCTTCTGGTGGTGGCTTTGGAGGGGTAAGATAACATGGTGACTTAAGAGCTAGGAGAGTGGAGGTTTGACCCTGTCAAGGGGGTAGCCTGTAGAGGAAATTTAGGAATCTGCTAAAATATAATAAGCCATGCCCCTTGGGTGATATTTTTTGGATGGAATATAAGTGATTTGGCAGCCTAAATGACTTGGTATTGGTCACTGAAATTGGGTGAGTGTCTCAGTGCATTGACTATAGGTTGTATCTATATTGCATTGGTTGCACCAGTATAGACAAACTCTCTCTAAGCTGTCTGTCCTGGATCCTGATACAAGGGTCTCAATAGCAATTTGCATGGCAAAGTAGCTTAAAAATTGTGCTTGAGAAGCATGGAAAAGTAGCATGAGCAAACCTGCAGGATTTTGTTGTCAAAGGATTTGAAAGCCAGTTTGCTTATAGCTATGTTGTATGTCCAACTTTTGTACCCCTGCAGACTTTCAAATGTGGTGAGTATGCTTCTCTCACTTAAGGAAAAGTCACTTGCATTAAAATATTTTTTCTTTAATAAACAAAGTTTATTTCCATTAAAAAGGTATCTACCAACTTAGAAAAGAAAAAGAAAGAAAGAAAAATAGAACAAAAACCCAACCCCCAAAGCCTAAAATAGTCAACTTTCATCTCAGGATTCCTGGAAAGTTAAGTTAATAGGCACTTAATTTATTCATGTCAAGAACCTTGAGTCCTTTAGCAGGACTAGACTTCAAAAGTCCATGTGTTCATTCAAATTATTCCACAGTTGCTGGAAAAAAATAGTTTTCCCACTCAGTTGCAGCTGATGTGCTTTGCTACCTTTAGTGAGAATAAAACAGATTTTCCTTCACATTCTATACTACAACATCTGGCCACAATTAATTTGGGATCTCACATTTTTTGAGGAGAAGTCAGCAATAATTTGTATTTCTCCCTTCTCCTCCTTTTTATATGCAATACGCGGGCCATACTTCCACAGGGAGCTAAACCAGAATGTAAGACGGTCATTCCTGTCTGCGTCATTTCTTTCCAAAATGTATTGCTCTCAGGACAACCTGATGGCTCACGTACCGAAGTCCATTTTTTCCTCCTATGTCATTTCCAGCATTTGTCACCACCTCATACTTTAAGCTTTAAGCGCTATCCAGGGAGTTGCATAACTTCTGTGCAGAATTCAGATACAAATCAATGCATAACTTAGGCATTAAGAAGAAGCCAAATTAGCCTCTGCTAGAACACAGGCGGCTAAATCATTCTTTATTATATTATTATTATTATTATTATTATTATTACTTTTTGCTCTTTGCATTGAGTCTGCNTGGATTGAGTCTGCGAAGACAACGTAAATTTTTCTTTTTTATGGCCTTTTAACATGAACTCCTTGAAACACATAGCCTACCATATGATTAAATACACAGAAAAACAAAACCCCCAAACTTGCTTAATATGAAAAACAGTGCTAAATTTTAGCCTCACGATGCAGGGAAATAAAAAACAAAATCAAACTACTACCAGAAAGCTTTTTACACAGCTGTGTATTTGCATTGTAAGCAGGCAGCCCATAGTCTTGCTACACGCATCATCTAACCCTGGTGTAAAATGAAAGTAAGGGCGTTATGGTGCTGAAGGATGTTGTTGTCCGAGTGGTAAAACTCTCAGGAAAGCCCTTGAAATGCGATGCACCCTATGTGTTGGGTGTGGTGGGGAGTGCAATGAATCACTGACAGCACACTAAGCACAGGCTGAAGTGTTCAGGCTGCTCTGGTTTGGAAGGGAAGGGGTAATAATACGGGGATGAGGGAAACTGCTCCAGTCTCTGTAGGATGGGTTCATTCCATCTCATTGTTGCTTAAAAATCATGTGTTTGCCTAAGCTAGCAGTTCAGTTTTAGGTGCCTAGTCCCATCTCAGTCCTTTGCAAACTCATCTGGTCTCCATCTGCTACTGCAGAAGGATTTAGATCTCCCATGGGTCCTGAGTTGTACCTGCCAGCCATGTGTGTGCTCTCAGATACTCCCAGACATCTTATATGGCATGAGATGTCTCTGCTTAGGCAACTGGATTGCATCCTAATTATCTAGGCTGCTGTTAATGTAAAAAGGAGACAAACTGGTACCTCCAGAGGCTGATGTTCTAAGTGTTTTAGACAAGGACGATGGATTTCTTTTCTCTGCTATGCAAAGAAGAAAACCTAGACACTTTAATCAGAAACTTAAGGTTGGATGCAGTTGCCAAACCTCAGGTATACAGAGTCATTTGAGATACCTCTGCAACATCTGCACAGGGCTGGCAGATATGACACAGGACCCATGAGAGAGGTTCTCAGATTGCATCTAGAAGCTGAGCGAGATGTGCCACAGTTTCTAGTGGACTCCTCAGTTAAGGAGCTTAGGAAGAGGTTCTGCTGCCTAAATATAGGCACCTTGTGCCACTTCCAAGACCAAAGGGCATCCCAAACTTGCCTCCAGCTGCCCCTCCAAAGGACACAGTTCTCTTGCAAGTCTCGGTTTAGGAGCTTCTTGCATCATATGCTCCAAATTTGCTACATGATGTCTCCAAAAGTGTCTGGCTTGCTAACACGGGTGTGTTGTAGCCCTACATTATTTGCTGAGTCCCAAGAGACTCCTTAGCATTACCTTTCCCTAAAGATCAGCTCTTAAACTCACATACATGACTAATTCCTCTCTCCATCATCATTCTGTGGCACTTCAAATGCTTAACAGTATCCCCTGGGAGTGGCAAACGACATATGGTGGTGGGACAGAATTAGTTTTGTTTCTGAGGCCACTGAGACCTCTGTTTCTAAACCAATTAGAATCTTTTGATCTGCATAAAACAAGAGACCATGGGAGAGATCATAATACTGAGCATAAATATAGATATGCATGATGCATTAGTGGTTTCAGGTGATGTGTTTGGAGGAAGGAACAGTCTTTGACACAAGCTACCAGCTCAGGCTGGGAGTATATTGTGTGATTTGAGATAGGGAAGAGTTTCACCATAGTCTAAGTTCTTGAATCCACATCTCCAAGTCACTGTGTTAGCTTCAGTGAACCATCACTGTACCTGTTGTCAGGAAATCAACTAATGTCTGAGCTGTGTTGAGATAGTCACATGTTTTTTATTGTATTTTCTAATTTTTAATAACTTTGTTNGAGCTAAACCAGAATGTAAGACGGTCATTCCTGTCTGCGTCATTTCTTTCCAAAATGTATTGCTCTCAGGACAACCTGATGGCTCACGTACCGAAGTCCATTTTTTCCTCCTATGTCATTTCCAGCATTTGTCACCACCTCATACTTTAAGCTTTAAGCGCTATCCAGGGAGTTGCATAACTTCTGTGCAGAATTCAGATACAAATCAATGCATAACTTAGGCATTAAGAAGAAGCCAAATTAGCCTCTGCTAGAACACAGGCGGCTAAATCATTCTTTATTATATTATTATTATTATTATTATTATTNTCATGTGTTTGCCTAAGCTAGCAGTTCAGTTTTAGGTGCCTAGTCCCATCTCAGTCCTTTGCAAACTCATCTGGTCTCCATCTGCTACTGCAGAAGGATTTAGATCTCCCATGGGTCCTGAGTTGTACCTGCCAGCCATGTGTGTGCTCTCAGATACTCCCAGACATCTTATATGGCATGAGATGTCTCTGCTTAGGCAACTGGATTGCATCCTAATTATCTAGGCTGCTGTTAATGTAAAAAGGAGACAAACTGGTACCTCCAGAGGCTGATGTTCTAAGTGTTTTAGACAAGGACGATGGATTTCTTTTCTCTGCTATGCAAAGAAGAAAACCTAGACACTTTAATCAGAAACTTAAGGTTGGATGCAGTTGCCAAACCTCAGGTATACAGAGTCATTTGAGATACCTCTGCAACATCTGCACAGGGCTGGCAGATATGACACAGGACCCATGAGAGAGGTTCTCAGATTGCATCTAGAAGCTGAGCGAGATGTGCCACAGTTTCTAGTGGACTCCTCAGTTAAGGAGCTTAGGAAGAGGTTCTGTTGCCTAAATATAGGCACCTTGTGCCACTTCCAAGACCAAAGGGCATCCCAAACTTGCCTCCAGCTGCCCCTCCAAAGGACACAGTTCTCTTGCAAGTCTCGGTTTAGGAGCTTCTTGCATCATATGCTCCAAATTTGCTACATGATGTCTCCAAAAGTGTCTGGCTTGCTAACACGGGTGTGTTGTAGCCCTACATTATTTGCTGAGTCCCAAGAGACTCCTTAGCATTACCTTTCCCTAAAGATCAGCTCTTAAACTCACATACATGACTAATTCCTCTCTCCATCATCATTCTGTGGCTCTTCAAATGCTTAACAGTATCCCCTGGGAGTGGCAAACGACATATGGTGGTGGGACAGAATTAGTTTTGTTTCTGAGGCCACTGAGACCTCTGTTTCTAAACCAATTAGAATCTTTTGATCTGCATAAAACAAGAGACCATGGGAGAGATCATAATACTGAGCATAAATATAGATATGCATGATGCATTAGTGGTTTCAGGTGATGTGTTTGGAGGAAGGAACAGTCTTTGACACAAGCTACCAGCTCAGGCTGGGAGTATGCTGTGTGATTTGAGATAGGGAAGAGTTTCACCATAGTCTAAGTTCTTGAATCCACATCTCCAAGTCACTGTGTTAGCTTCAGTGAACCATCACTGTACCTGTTGTCAGGAAATCAACTAATGTCTGAGCTGTGTTGAGATAGTCACATGTTTTTTATTGTATTTTCTAATTTTTAATAACTTTGTTTGCATTTTTTGACCTGCTAATATAACCATATAGCCTTTGGAGACCTAAGTGGATATCTGATATTGTAGGTTATTTCATGGACAAGATTCAGTTAAGAACAATCAAGACACACATAAAATGAGGTCTGACCATGAGCAAAATGTCTAGTGGACCAAATGCAGATGTCTTCTGAAAGTTAAATGAAATCACTTCCCTTTCTTAGCTGGCTGTATTGACCAATATCCATTGGTTGCAATAGGAGCCTAAACATCAGGCGTGCACTGGGGCATCTATGCACAGATGTGTGAGGGTGGGGTGATATTCAGCTGCACAAATACAGACATTGAGAACCATCTGAGATGCCCTTGAGTACCTTGCTTCCAGCTGGTGCTGCAAAAGGCCCCTGAGTCTCCTATAGGTCCTTGGTCAATTCTCGAGCCTGGTGCAGATGTTGACAACTTAGGAATTCAGGCTCTAAGGTCTTTCAAATATCACTGGATGACTCTGTGTGGGCAACTGAACTGAAGCTTAGACCTCCACAGAGACCTGAAAGCCTATTGCTTACCCAGACAACTAAATGCAGATGTCTAAATCTGGAAGATTAATCCACCAGTGTGGTGGATATCAACAACAAGTGCAGCCATCTGGGAATATGGTGCAAATGTGTATCCAAACCCACAGCTGAGATTTGACCCACAATGACTAAGGCTCACAAACAGCTACTCTGCCTTGGGAGTGTTCCTCAGCTGTGCCAGAGAAAAATGAACCACATTTGTCTCTGGTGGAAGTAATTCTTCTCATAGTTTTCCCGGGTGTCAACACTGCAGAATAAGTGCCTCACAGAGCTATAAATCAAGTCAATTTGTACGATGAAACAGAGCAGATGAAAATGCAAGACAGATACAAACTCAAGTATGGACAAAGCCCTACATACCTAATATATCAAACAGGACATGCGATAGGATGTTGTCTGTGGGCACCCATATACAGCTGGGATATACTCCCTAACTCCCACAGATCAAGAGACCTGAGATCCATGAAAATGCCTCCTATTATACATCTGCCCCATGCTACTTAGTGCTGTGACCCTTCAATTGAATGGATCCTTTGGTATGTGCAGTCCTGAAGCAAGAGAAAGATGTGGAACAGAGCAGTGACCAGGAGAAGATGCGCACAGGACAAGACAGCGCTTCCCAGCCCTGTCTACTGGACTTTCTTGTAGGTGATATCAGTTTCTCTTTGCCAACATAACTCAATACAGCAGATGTGACAGGATATGGTCTTGTCCCATTTTTCATGGCAGGAGGAGAAAGATGAATCACAGAATCACAGGATNCAGTGGCAGCCTCACTGGGGTAGAGGGGGAGGAGAACCTTCCTTGACCTCCTGGACACACTCTTCTGAATGCACCCCAGATGCATGAGATAACTGAGGATACACAAACATATAGGTAGAGAAAATAGCCAGAATTAACCAAGACCCATTTCCAAATTTATTTTTTTTTTTCCCCTAGTTCTACTGATTGTGGCAGTCCAGATTTAAGTCTCTGTCTCAGCCTGGGTCTACTGGGTCAGCACTGTTGAAATCTGAGAACTCAAGTCCCAAGAAAACATGAAGACAGCACCCAGGTAAGTCACATATTTCTGACCACTGGCTGCTCCTTTCCTAAGGGCAACTGGGAAACCCTTAGGAAAGGTGGTCTTTTAAGCACTCTGCCTCTTACAACCCAGAGCAGACTTTGGGGATCTCTGCTGTGGGACTCAGAGGTGGAGCAGAAGCCTCAGACTACTCAATGGTGTTGAATTTTCCAGGCTTTTGCTTTAAATTTTGGTAGAGGGTCTAATTCATTTCCTTGTTATATAACGTTGTTGACTGATTTAATGATGACTGGTTAGATTTATGTCCTTAGACATTATACATGAGTGTTGCTTTTGATAGAGTGCATGGGGCTTTCCCAGCCCTCTTTTCAGGAAGGTTTTTATTTTTTTTGTCTTTTAATTTCCTCATTGAATTGCTCTCACACATGTGACTACCTGTGAGTGCACGCACACTTTCCTCTGCCATAAAAACCACAATTAGCACCAGGAACCTCTGCACTTCTCCCATCATCCAGGCTCATCTTCTGAGAAAAAGGGCAGCCTGCAACTTTGAGAGTGTGAATCATATAAAAAGAATAATTTATAAATGCCAAGAGTGTCAATGACTCACTCTTGAATTTATTGATAATTTGGAGAAAGAGGGAAATAAAATTGAGTCAAAAGGCTGAGTATGTTCTCTTTCAGAGAAATGATGCATTTTGTTCCAGCACAGATAAGGTGTTTGCATCTGAATACTTTTAAATTAATGCCTTTTTAAAAAAAAAAACAACAAAGTATTGCAAAATTCAAAGCTGCTTTTGAAATTAACCTCCACTTTCTCAACAGTTGTAGTCAAAAACTGTTGTCATTTTTATTTCTACTACTAGACCTTAATGAAGTTTGCTAAAAACCAATATGAATTCACAACCTATTCCAGTGTCACCAGATATGCTGCTTTTTTTTTTTTTCACTAAGAATTATTTGCCAAAGAAATGTCATCCTGCAACACTGATGGTTGTGTCTGTGACAAAAAGCAAGGGCCACTCATTCTTCTGATTTATGTGGCCATTTCAGTATAGATGGGTGTGAAACATCTGCAGGAAAAATGTCTACCACTTGTGAAAGATTTACAAAAGTCTGCAGAATTGCTCCTCCTATAAACTTCTTTCATTTTTTCATGGCATTTTCTGAATTTATAGTGTACATATTTCAGACTGGAAGGATCCATTCAGGAAGAAAGGGAACAATCTGTTTTCTGTTTCTATCACAGGGAGGATAAAAAATCATGAAACTATACTAAATAAGAAAGATGCAGGATATCTGGGGCAAAACCCTCAATTGAAAGCACTGTGCTGTGATGTGACAGACAAGGAGATGATCCAGAGGCAGAAGGTGTCAGCAAACCAACTTCCCTCCTGTGATGGGAAGGGAGTTGGGAGAAATGTAGGGATTGACCAGATAGACCCAACAAATCCCAGCCACTCCTGATTCATACAGAAAAGCATAATTTGGTTCTGAACAAGTCTTGCACAAGTTCAAATTGTCTTGCACGAGTTAAAACTGTTTGGTGAGCAGAGTGTCATGGGGCAGACTGAGTTTTATTCTAAACTGTGTGGTGAGTTTGGATCAAGGTGTCCTAGAAGAGGCCAGCATCAGGAGTGCAGGAGATGTTCTCCTCCCTCTTTCAGCACCCCCTGGTTGGATAAACGCCTGTATCTTGTATTTCACATGAAAACTGAGCTTCATGCTCACTGAAATCAGAAGTTTCTTTGTATATATGATGTGATGGCAGCTGCAATGAGCATACTGGAGAAAGCAGCAGAAAGATTTCATATCTCATCTTGAGACACAGTATTTGCACCATGTGAATGTTGCTGAGAAATGAAAATACCCAAGCTAGAGAAGGAAAAAGATGCTGGATGTTCACTCCCTGACTGCAGACAGCATTTTCTTGTGCTGTAGCTGGGTAGGACCTTCCCATGTCCCTCTTGTTATTGTTCTTGGCGGGCTGGTCAGATTTCCACGAGACAGTGGAAACGGTCTGTCAGAGCAAAAGGGCAGCTGAGTGCATGTGTGTGTGTGTGTCTGCAGCTCTTGTCGCCTGAAAGCACATCCCTGACCCAATGGGGAGACAGAGAAGTGAAGAGGGGATCAGGAATTTGCCCTGGCTATGGTTGATGTGGGTCTGGTCCATGCAAGGGGGAAAACCACCCGTGATTGCCTTGGAAGAGGCACCAGTTCCCATGCAGGGATCAGAGGCAATGAAGTTGCCATTAGATCCAAGACTCCAGGAAGGAAAAGATACAGAATCTGTTATTTCTCTGAGTCAAACTTTCTTTTTTTTTTTTGCATTCTTTATGCTTTATTCTTCTCCCTCCTTCCCTCACCCTATGGCATATGAGCAATTTCTCCCTGTTCTGCTTTTCATTTCTTTTGAAAGAACTTTCAGGCTGAGACTAATTCCTGCGTGAACAGACAAGATTTGGAGAGAGGGGCCATACCCTCCTCCCTCTTGTCCACCCACAGAAGGAAAGGGCCAGATTCCCAACAGCTGCATTTTGATGTCTGCTGAGGTCTTTTTGCATCAAAGAGACGTAGCATCATGCGCAGAACAGGACTGGGAGCAAGGTCTGGCACCCAGGTGTCCTCAGTCATGCACTGCAACATTAGTGTCCATTCCACTTGGTCTCTTTCAGGCCCTGTGAGTCCTGGATCTCTGTCTATACATTGTGCCAGCACAGATGGATTTGGATCCTTCTGAAAGAGAGCTGGAGAGCAGTCCGACCCCAGTCCATTGTTTGATGATTATGTTCTCCTAGAAAATAAGGCATGGAGATGCTTAAATTAGGAACATCATAAACTCTGGCTCATATGGATGGAGCTAGAAATGATTCAGCACATCAAATAACTTGTCCCTCGGAGGTAACTGTTGAATGGAGAAGGCAAAGGGGTAACTTTGTTGACAGTTAAGGGCTAAACCAGATCAAATCAACAGGGCTGACCTAGTAGCTCATGGTTACCAAAACAGATGACCCTGCAAGTCTACTTTGCTCCCCTGTGCAAAATGTAGCTGCCTCCACACATGGAGATGGGGAATAGAGGCCCTAAAATGTCTTCAGGTTCCAGCTCCAGAAGGCAGACCCAGTCTAACTGGGAGAATGGGAAGCCCACACACTGGGCTTTGTTTTCCTGGAGACCTTGCACCTTCCCATGAGACCAAGAGAGGGAAAATTATTTCCTGTCTTTATAACAGCTGGTGACACTACTTCAGAACATCCAGCGAAGCAAGAGCATCACAATTTTACCTTTAACAGCTTCTAGAGTTTTAAGCAAGGCTTAAACTCCACCGTGCAGCAGATTCCTTTAGCTAGGCAAGACCTGTATCAGTACAGCTTTTCAATAACCTTTTCTTAGGTCAGTGACAGAGCTAGAACAGGGAAGATTTAGAGGCAGGCAAACCCTTTTGCAGGTCTGAAACAGAAGCAGCACACTTCAAGCTAAGAACATGCTAGGGAGAGTCGCTCTGAGTGTAACTTAATGATGTTAACCACTTACAGAATGGACATATGAGGAGCAGGAGGATGTGTTAGCAAGGAAGAGGTGATAAGGTCATTAGTCCCTTAGGGACAGGGAAGGAATGATATGGATAATTATCCCTTGTGAAAGGTTAGTACAGGGTCAAGAGTGAGGAAAATTGTGCTGTGCAATAAAATTGGTATCTAGAATCTCTGATTTTTAGCTTATAGTGGAGCAATGAATTATACTTACCATGCTCATCACTGGCAGATATTTTTTAAGGACCAGGGCAGACCTTGAGAGGATGTTTGATAGAAAAAATTGTCCCCAGTAAATACATTTTTTTCTGTCCTTCCCTACTTTCTGCAACAGCAGAACACTTTCCATTGCCTCATGGGCTTTAGTTAGTGAATCTCCAGTTTGCACAAGCTGGTGTCTCACTCCTGCCTCTAATTCTTATGAAAGCTGCTTTCTCCTCCTGGCACTGTCCTAAGAACGTGTCTAAGTCACTTCAGTCATCTGTGCTTGACTCACCTCCAGCGGAAAAATGAGATACAAAATGATTAATCTCCTTCCTAGGAGCATCAGGATGATGTATGGAAAGGGAAATGCATGTGTAGTTAAGGTAAAAGCGTGGCATGAAGGATGTCAGGATTCTGTTCTCACTTCTGCACCTAATAGAGCTTGTGAGCCTGGGCTATGTCCTGCTGCCTTATTCCTGGCTGTAGTGTAAGCTTTTCTGGGTTACATCTGCATTGGAAACCATGACTGCTGTTGAGTCACCTAAGCAGCAAAATAGTACTAAGCCACTTTATGAAATACTTTGATATCCCAGGGTGAAAAAGAGCTTCCATTTCGAATATCTAAGCATCAAAAAGGAATTTAATCTAGTCCTGTGGCTGCATTTCTTAAGGGGTTGCACTCAGAGCATAAGAAAGCCCAGTGTAAGTCAGTGCTAATGCAACTCTTGGCTTTTGCAACCCAGGGCACTGACAAAGCTGAGTGCATTGTGGTGTGGAGGGGTCTGTCTTGAGAAGGAAAAAGAATCTATCACTTTGCATATTCACAGTGATCCAGGCTATCTTATTCTAGTTTGCATAGATGTTGACCTCATGCTTCAACAGAGTTAGTTTCTCCAGCCTAAAGGCAGCCTATGGCATTTAGTTCAGACTTGGCTAAGCTTTAGTTAGTTAAGCTTGGGTAGATGAGATTTTGGACATCCACAGCACAGACATGTAGAGTTGGTCTGGTCATAACTCACCTTGTTTATAAAAATAACCACTTTTAAAGGCTTATGTGAGAATAAAAGACATCCTTCCTTAGGATTCATAGGTGATGCAAGGGATGTAACTTATACATTGCCCAGGATTGTTCAGTCAGGTTATATTATTTTAAAGGAGAGCTGTTCATTTCTGAAGCAGCTCAGATGGCTGTGTTTCTTGGAGAGGAGTTGTGTAGACACCTGCAAATCGAGGCAAAACCTGTATGGAACACGCCAGGATACACAACAGCTACTTTTGATCACTTTCTTGGATCAAACTTGCCATAGGTTTGGTTGCATTGAAAATAAAAAGAAGGAAAGGAAAGGAAAAGAAAGTAAGGGAAGGGAAAGGAGAGGAGAGGAAGAAAATAAGAAAAAAAAAAAAAGAAAAGAAAATTCAGCATTCCACATTAACAAAACAAGTTTTGAATGTAAAAATGTGCTTCTCTAGAGCAATTGACACATCTGGGTCTTATGATCCCCAAGGAGTATCTTTTCTAAAGCCACATGTATGAGTTTAGTGCTGCTGTAAAAAAAAAACAAAACAAACCAAACAATGAGTCTTAAAATACTGTTCCAGTACTGTTATTTTTCTCCTGCTGTGTTGTGGGTAATCCTTCAGATAATTAAAACTGAAGGCAGAAATGTGTTTCCCACTTCCAGTGGTATTCATCACGATCTCTTCCTCCACTGTATTTTGGCCTCTGTGGAATCAGCTCTGATTCTGGCAACCATCCTCATCTGCTACAAGTTTGTGCTGTAAGATGTATTTCCAATAGCAAGGACAAGCATTATTTTAGTCACAAAGAAACCTCTGTTTCACTCCTTCTACTCAAGAACCACAGGAGTCCAGAGTCTTACAGAGGATCTCAAAGATGTTGCATTATTAATGTCTGATACCAGAAACTAAGTGGTGTTTAGCAAGTCACAAATCTGCTCTTCATATGCAGGGTGAGAAATTATGCAAAAACAGGTAAAAAGGGAAACTTTACATTACCACACCAAGCTGCTTTTCTGGCTGGTTCTGTGAAATGCATGGTGGGTCCCCAGATGTCAAGGGGAAGCATCTTCACTTTTTCAGCTAGAAAATGCAACTTCATAAAGCAGAAGGAGAAACAAGAAGTTAATACTAACACCCATGAGAAAGAAAAAAATATAATTATATTTAAGAAGCCCAAACATATTCTGAAGAATCACAGATATGTCTGTGGGAGAGCCAGGAAAAGCTTGGATGTAGCAGTATCCAGTTCTCATAGAGCTGCAGACAGGCTGGAAAGAGAAGAATGCAGGTATGGACAGTCTAGAAAGAGATGACAATCCAGCTCCAATAGCAGTCCCAACCCCTATTCAGTTTATTAATATGGATGTAACCAAAGCCTCCCATTTCAGCACGGGGGTGGAACACACACAGCTCCTCTAAATGCTAAGATTTTGGCAGTTAAGAACTTTTTGGATCTAGAGGTTGAGTATGAGCATGGAAAATGGTTTGTTTTTTTATATATATATAAATAAAAAAATATGGATGAGTCTTAAGCAGGCATAAGGAAAGGAGGAGGTCTTGTAATGTGTTACATCTTGGAATACTTTTCCCCACTGTGATGTTTTCTACTTTATTTAAACATCTGGAATGTTCTGAAGTACAGGATAATTTTATGTTAGAAGGTGTTTAGTCAAGGAGTAAAGTCAAAACTCACCTCTTCTGTCATGCTTTCTCTCCATCTTCATTGACCCATCCATGGTAGCTCTTCTTGAAAGTCAGAGCTAGATAAAAGATTTTGATTTGACCTGGAGTTAAAAATAACCAGTCTGCATTTGTAGCAAAAAGAGCATCACGAGCACCAAAGAAATCAATTACTCAAGAGTCCAAGGTGGAAGCAAAATCTATTCTCAGTCAGGTGCAGGACTATATCCAAATACCCACAGCAGCCCTTTGACCTTGAAGTTCATTCCAGAGATAGACCCAGGGACAAACACTGTCCTCCTAACACCTCTTGCATGACAACCTTGCTCCCCAGTAGTCATGCCCATTTCAGCTCATAAATACATTCATACACACAGATAAAACCAACAGAAACACAATTTACAGCCCTTTCCTGATAGTGCTGCTATGGTTTTGACATGTAGTAGTGGTGGCTACACAGCATGGACTAAAAAGAGTCTCTTCTCATTTATTGTCCACCTTCTGTAGTCATCTGTATGTGTGCAAAGGACTCGTGAAAAGTCACCCTTTAGAAGAAGAGAGGTTTCTACACCATCTTTTTATTCCCAGTTAAACTTAAGGTAAATCAATCTGCTGTCTGGCGTTAGGACTTTATCCAGAAGAACTGACCTTTTTCAGGAGGAACATTTTACCAAGTGGAAAACATTGCCAATTAATAGTATTAAATTAGTGTGCAGACAATAATTTTCCTTGAATGTCTTGATTATTTTTTCCCTTAAACCTGTCTCTGAACTTCGCTGTTATCTTTTTGAAATCAGAGGTGTGACCTCCCCCCCTCTTTCCATAGCCTAGAGGAATAAAATAATAATATTAAAAACCTCCTCAAATCATCTGTTTAGTCTCATCTCCTTGGTTTTGTTGCTGGTCAGTCTGGTGAAGTACTGAGCTGGGAATGTGAGTCTGTAGTGTCAGTGTTCATTAACGTAAATACGAGGAAATGGAAAAACATTCCAAGAGCTGGATTCACACTTACACTAAGGTCCCTTTTTACTGCTTTGGCAGTGGAAAGAGACCAAGAAGTGGGTGGGCATGTCATTTACTAGTATGTTCCCATGTTTACAGCACAAGTACTTTCTCACCTTTCAACAGCTCTGCTTAAATTTGCTAAGATGGACCACTGGAGCTATTGCTGCACAACTTCATTCATCAAGTGGCTCCTGCTTTGTTGAGTAGCCATATTTAAATACCTACCAGTAGCAGAGGAGCAACTGAATTCATGCAAATAGGGAAATCTTGGGTCATGCACTAGTTAATGGTCTCCAGATGAAGACCAGAGCTAGGGTTCCTTTCATGTAACTTTAGATGCTGTAGCATCTTTTTCAGAGCTGGTTTCTCTTTTCGTAAGTAGTGGAGGTGTAGTGAACCCACTCAGTGAAGATCATCATCTCTTCCTAAAATACCTGGTGAAATAAGTCAGACAGTCTGTGCCTGAGAAGTTTATTTCTCTCCATAGCAGAGGATCCAAGTGCGACTGGGTCACTTCCAGCCAGATGAGATGACTCACCATCATCCACTGGATTTCCCTGAAGTTTGACTAATAACACCATATTGACCAGCCTTGAGCAGACCCTGGGAGGTCCCCTGAGATTCTGGTGGGTCCCAGTTCGATTTGCTTCATAGACATGCTGCAGGGCAGTTGGCTTGCCAAAAAGCAGTGAGCACACGTTCAACAGGAGCAGGAATTCCTCTCAGAGAACACGTTTCCCAGGAGGAGTTTAAAGATCACTGGTCTTTTCCCTGGACAGGAGCAAAGGAGGAGTTTGCACACAACCAGTGACTTGTCTCAGCAGGGTGGTGGCAAATAAGGGACGGATGAAGGGTCAGCTCCAGGGTCCTCTGCTCAGGGAAGGGAAAGGTAACCTTGTGGGAAAGGTCTCAGAGTTACTGCCCATGCTATTGGTGGAGGGATTGATGCTGTCTCCCGGCAGACAGGCAGAATTTCCAGTGTGCTGACATAAGCAGAGGGGTGACTCCTCTCTCGGTGTCCCCTGCAGTCTGCTGCCCAAGTGAGTGGCCTACTTTGTACCTCAAGCCAAAGCTGCTGCTGGCTCCGAGTGGTAAGTGTCCTGAGGCTCAGAATAACAAACAAATTGTGTGGTAGACCACAGGCAAGTTGGAAAAGATGAAGCTCCACTTTAGCTGAGCTGTCATCAGTGGCCCTTGGGGAATGTGACTCTCCTGCAAGTCTGATTCCTGGACAAAGTCTGTGATTCTCAATCTTTTGTGGCCAACAGAAATCTGAAATCTTTCTGCATTTCTCCAAGGCCACCAGGGCCTCTTGTTATCAAGCCTGAGACTGAAAATGCCAGACAAGTCTTCCAGGGAACAGCTGAAAGCACCACCAATGCTCTGCAGCCAGGGAGCAGATGCCACTCTTCCATTACAACATTCCATGTCCTGTTTCATATGCAGCATCCGGATGCTACTAGCTATGTTTTAACCATATGCAGCTCTTTCCCTTACCTGTCATCATCTCCAAGTGCTTGGCATCTTTGACACAAGCAGCTGAGCTCAGGATAGAAGGAACTGGATGGAAATCATTCAACTGGTTTACATTGGAGAAGATTCTAAATAATCCGAAAAGGCCTTGGCCTTAAAATGCAGGAATCCTCTTCTTTTTTTCCTTCCCTTGTGGCTTGTGAGCATTCAAAGACCACACAAAGCAACTGCTAAAACACTTTGGACTGACTTTGGACTCCAGAGCAACTGTAAATAGACCTTAATTCCAAAAATAGAGAATGAGCAGATTCTCCCTTTTGGATATTCTGGATAGAAATCAAATTCAGAACATAGGGCAAGAAGGACTCCTCCTGGTCCTCCAAGTCCAGTTTCTTGCCATGTCAGACTGGATCAGTAGAAAATCCATATTATGTCCAGTACATGCCACAACCCACAAAATGCTTCCTTGCAGCCTGTCACAATCTCTGCTACAGAGACCAAAAAGCTCCTAGATTCAGAGAGAGAGCAATGAGGCTAAGTCCCTGCAATGGCAAGAAAAATATTGTTATGAGAAGGTGAAGAAATCTCATGAACCCTCCAGGAAAGCCTCCAAGAAAGCCTCTAAGAAAGCAGGATGGTGTTATCATAGAGGAAACAGCAAGGAAGGCGTGTGTTGATAGCACCAAGGGTCAGTTCATTGTAAAGAGCAAAGTCCTGAATTTTGCATCCTTTTGATTTTCTCTACACTTACCTTCCCTGCAGCCTCATCTCCTCCAAAAGAGGAATTCCCCAGAGCCCTTGTGGGACAAGTCAGTGACTCCAAGAGGTTTGCTTTTCCATTAGAGGTTTTCCATGGGTATTTGAAGATGTACTGAGATCTCCATGCATTAAAACTCTGCATACTAAAAGATGATGACGAATGGAAAAAACAGTCTACCTCTTGCAGAGATGCCATCTGCAGTGACTGGACCATGAGTTTTAATTTAATTTTTTTTTTCCTCTTTTCAGTTCCAGCTGCTGGAATCATGCAAGTGTCTAAATTTTATATTATTAGCTAAACTAAACCAAAATGTGTTTGCATTTTTTGTAACTATGGACAAAAAGGTCGAATCGTATGACAGAGGACAAACAAAACCAGTCTCTATTATTTCTAAAAAGAAAATCTTACTGGTTTATAGGAACTACTGGAGAGAGTCCAGCAGAGGCTCTGAAGATGCTGAGGGGCCTGGAGCATCTCTGTGCCCAGGACAGGCTGAGAGCCCTGGGGCTGTGCAGCTGGAGAAGAGCAGCCTGAGAGGGGAGCTGAGCAATGCTGAGCAAGAGCTCAAGGGCCCCTTTAGGAGGTGAGAAGATGGGGCCAGACTCTGGTCAGTAGTGCCCAGGGACAGGACAAGGGGTAATGGGTACGGAGCGCAGGAGGTTCCCCCTGAGCAGGAGGAGCCAGTTCTTTGGTGTGAGGGGGTGGGAGCCTGTGCCAGGCTGCCCAAATGGAAAAAACAGTCTACCTCTTGCAGAGATGCCATCTGCAGTGACTGGACCATGAGTTTTAATTTAATTTTTTTTTTNGAATTCTAGGATTCTGGGATAGGTCAGTCCTTTTGTTTTCAGCAACCTTTGACTTGTGACTTTGAGTGCTGTTGATGCTTCATTGCTTAGCAGTGCCCAAGGTTCTCACACACAGCACTCTCTGCATGCACAACACCCTGTGCAAGAATATGTATCAGAGTCCTGCTTACAGACTTCAGACTATATGAAATTCATATAACATCATATTAAACCTCCCCAAGTTTCCAGAAGAATATAAAAAAGCTGTGGGTGGGAAATAGCTACTTTGCACTGACCTAAACCACTGTGTTTTCAATTACTTAAGCTTCTCCTACTCACCTATAGCAGAGAAGCTTGTGTCAGTGCAGCAAGACTCATCTCAGATCCTCATTTAACTAGTGAGAATTTGTGCTCACAGGACACAGAACTGTGTTGAATTAGATGTGTTTGCTAATAACAATCTTATTTCTGACGTACCTCATTTCTGAGAGGTATTTGGCTGGACATTCAGGCTCACAAAAAATATTAACAGAAGGATTTTTAAGTTTCTGAGTATTTTTTATGAAGAAAAAGTGGAGTAAATAATGTGAGAAAAAAATCTTCCTGTTCTCATGGTCTTCTTTTGTTAATATATTATCTGTTTATCTCCAGATAGCATTAGCATGGCTGGAATCACAGAGAAAAGTTGCAAAGCAACTAAGGGAGAAAGAGACTTCAAATGAGAAGAAAGGAAAAATTAGAAGGAAAAGTGAAGGGAAATCTCTTCAACAATCCCTTATCCTCAATCACCTAAGGTAAATTAGCTACCTATGAAGTCTACCCATGGATAAAAGAGTAGTACAGGTAATACTCTGAGTTGAAAAAGTAAAATTCTGCCTTTTCTTGCTGTTGCACTGCCCTGTGGTGTTTATTAACTGTAGGAGGTATTCTATTCCAAATGCTTGAATTATTTTGTTTTCTTTTCTATCAGAATGATAAGGGCATTGAAATGCACAATGCCAGGAAATTCTCTTTTCTTTTACTTTGAGGTTCATCTTTTCCCGTTGGCTTTGAGGGGCCAAAGTGCACTGGATGTGGTGGGGTTTTGGGGATGGTGTTCACGTGTGGTTCTATGCAGCTGAGCTGGAGATGAAAATACCACCGTGTTTGACTTCCCATTTATTTTGATCTCATTGATAAACATCTAACCAGTGTCATCTGGAAAGAGGAAAGTGAAATGAAGCTGGAGGGGAGAGCTCAGAGCAGCCCTCTAACCTAAACTACAAATAGACCCATATTTGATACATTATGATCAGGTAGAGGCAACCACTGGGAAGATTTTCCTTAAGGGGTTCAGATAATATAATCCAGAGCAGAATTTGGTTCTCGTGCCAAAAAAAGTTTTTCTCTGGTCTTATTAGAAAAAGAATGAAGAAGAAAAAAAAAAAGGAAAGNAGCTGCTGGAATCATGCAAGTGTCTAAATTTTATATTATTAACTAAACTAAACCAAAATGTGTTTGCATTTTTTGTAACTATGGACAAAAAGGTCGAATCGTATGACAGAGGACAAACAAAACCAGTCTCTATTATTTCTAAAAAGAAAATCTTACTGGTTTATAGGAACTACTGGAGAGAGTCCAGCAGAGGCTCTGAAGATGCTGAGGGGCTGGAGCATCTCTGTGCCCAG
>VWZY01009800.1:182464-203231 GCA_013399075.1 Chloroceryle aenea
AGCAGCTGAGCTGGAGATGAAAATACCACCGTGTTTGACTTCCCATTTATTTTGATCTCATTGATAAACATCTAACCAGTGTCATCTGGAAAGAGGAAAGTGAAATGAAGCTGGAGGGGAGAGCTCAGAGCAGCCCTCTAACCTAAACTACAAATAGACCCATATTTGATACATTATGATCAGGTAGAGGCAACCACTGGGAAGATTTTCCTTAAGGGGTTCAGATAATATAATCCAGAGCAGAATTTGGTTCTCGTGCCAAAAAAAGTTTTTCTCTGGTCTTATTAGAAAAAGAATGAAGAAGAAAAAAAAAAAGGAAAGAAAAATCAATTCATTCCCCTGAAATACCACAAGGGTAGAACTTTATGCAGCATTTCAGAGTCAGGGCCATGAGGTTTTTATTTAGAAATGCCACAAGAAGCAATGTTTCTCTGCAATACTTCCAAATGAAGAACACATGGCTGCAGGAAGTGCCTGCAATGGTATTATCCTCTATAAACACTCCCCTTACAGACAGCAAGCAGCGTGCTTCAGAGGAGGATGGCAGAGGAGAAGGACAGAAAGCTCTCAGCTGATTTACATCATATGACCTGTGAGAAGTGGTTAAATGCTTCCCAGGGACATGGGTGTCTCCTGAGGTTTATCATACCTTCTGTGACATTCATAAGGTGGAAGAAAAAGTAATGAAAGCCCTAAGGAGTGAAGAGAAAATTCAAAAAATAAATAAAAATAAAAAGGTCTGCAGTTTGGAAGATAGGTGTGACCTTTCAATTGGACATTTTTATTAAGGAGGGGAAAACCCGCCGAGGGCATGTTCTCATCCTGGTTTTGTTCTCTGCTTGTCCTCACCCTTGTGTGTGCTCCGTTAGCAGTTACCCTGCACGTCACACCGCAGAGGAAACGTGCGTGAGGCCTTCTCTGCTGTTTCCCGGCTGTGACACTCTCAGCTGGAATGAACAGATAAAGTAAATCCGGGCAGAATCTGGTGTTATTTCTCTGCAGTTACCTAGACAATGGATTGCCTTGCTTGAGTTGTGGGAGGCTACAGGAGGCAGCGACCTCTCTGTTGACAGCCTAAGGGAAGGTTTTGATCACATCTGTTGTTGTAAATTGAACCAACGTATTCTCCAGCACTGTGGCTGGAGTGGACCATGCCTGGGCCTCTATGTTCAGGGCAGGATAGCACCTGTCATCTGGATGTATCCCTGGCCTCACCAAATCCTTTGGGAGCATTCTAGTAATTCTGGACCAAAATCATGCCTGTAACATTGCTAAAAATGCATTGCTAATGTGATCATATCCCAGTGACTGAGACCATTCCCTTGTGCTGTTTAATTTAGTGGATTAGACATAGCCTTGA
This sequence comes from Chloroceryle aenea, assembly GCA_013399075.1. Lineage (NCBI taxonomy): Eukaryota > Metazoa > Chordata > Aves > Coraciiformes > Cerylidae > Chloroceryle > Chloroceryle aenea. The sequence goes on from VWZY01009800.1 coordinate 183,825, forward strand.
GTTCAGATCCTGGTGCTGCTCTCCCAGGTGGCCAAGAAGGCCAACAGCGTATTGGTTTGGATCACCATCAGTGTGTTCAGCAGGACCAGGACAGGGATCATCCCCCTGGACTGGGCACTGGGGAGGCTGCACCTTTAGTCCTGGGGTCAGTTTTTGGCCCCTCACTCCCAGAAAGACATGGAAGGGCTGGACCATGTCCAGAGAAAGGTAATGAAGCTGGGGAAGGGTCTAGAGAATAAGTCTGGTGAGGAGCAGCTGAGGGACCTGGGGTTGTTCAGCCTGGAAAGGCAGCAGCTCAGGGGAGCCCTTCTGGCTCTGAGAGCTCCTGACAGGAGGTTGGATCCAGGTGGGGTCAGGCTCTGCTCCCAAGCAACAAGCAACAGGACGAGAGGAAACAGCCTCAAATTGCACCAGAGGAGGTTTAGATTAGATATTAGAAAATATTTATTTCCGGAAAGGATTGTCAAGGGCTTGACCAAGTCTGCCCAGAGCAGTGGTGGAGTCCCCATGATCCCTGGAGGGGTTTCCAAGCTGTGAGGCTGTCGTGCTGAGGGACATGGTTTAGCCATGCCCTGGAAGTGCTGGGGGAATGGTTGGATTCGATGATCTTGAAGGTCCTTTCCAACCAGAACTATTCTATGATTCTAAAATAAATAGCACACACACATCCCCCAGAGCTTCCTCTTTAGTAGAGAAACTCTGCTCTGGGAAGGTACCCCAGCCTTTGAGAGAATTATTGTCATAATATATGCTTGGAGAACATCACTAGAGCAGGTCAGATTTGGGATTAAGGGTTGTAAAAAGTTTTGCTTGGGCTTTCCTCTGCTTCTCCCCAGGTGGCTGCAATGCATGAGTATTATGGTATTAAAGAGACTAGACTGAGGCCTCTGTGGTATGGGAAGATATTCTCATCATCAGAGTAGGGGAAACAACAGGATTAGCAAAAACCAGTGAGGATAAAAGACTGACACAGAGCAGTGGACACAAGCTGGGCACACAGCATGGAAACCATGTGAGAGTAGAGTTGGAAAAGGCAGATTAGAGAGCTCCTCTGGGCATGGCAACAAACCAACCTCCCCAATGACAGACAGAAGCAGCTATGCTGACAGAGATACCAGGGGAATGGGGACAGCAAGCAGAGCTTTGATATTGCAGGGTGCTGCAGGAGCTGGACCATCATTGTGAAGTTGTGCTGGAGACCCAGGGATGATGTCAGGAAGGAGGAGAAAGGTGAGTTTCATTCACTTGATGGGCCTGGGGGGAATGCACCTGGGATGTTGCACTCACTTCTGGGCACCTCATTACCAGAAAGATACAGATGATCCAGAGAAGGTATGTTGGGAGAAACCCAACTTTGTGATTAATTGGCTGAAGAAAACAGCCTGTGAGTCATATACAAAGATGAATGGCTTGGCTCTGAAACCATAGCATGGGGAACCTAGTAACAGTCTACAAACATTTGAGGAGAGGTTACCAGAAAACAAAGAGATAACTTTTTTAAATCTTGATGCAAGGGACAGATATTTGGTCAGGGACATTAGGAAAATCAAACTGCTGGAGCAACAGTCAGAGCTATGGCAGACTGTTGGTGGGACTGGTGGACACAGTAGGATATTAGCTGCTATGTCACCATTTCCTGGTAAATCTTAGAAACATGAGAAACAGTTATTTTGTGTTCTGGGAAGTGAGGGAAAACTGTTTATTGGGGTCATAAACCTTACCTGCATCAACGAGTTGATGCAGCAGGGCTCTGGGAAGAACAAACAGGGAAGCAATACAATGACTTTCCAGATAAGAAGACGATGGAGAAAACCATTAGCTCTTAACGGTCTGTCCCTTTCCTGTGTTTAGTCTGAGTAGGGTGTTTCCAGGTCAAAGTGCTAGAGAAAGACAAAGAGTGGCATAATTCTCTTTTAGAGGAGTCGAAGGGATGTGGAGGACAAAGAGTCTTGTTGAGGAGTTACAGGGATGTCGATGAGAAGGAGTTTCTGCCATCTCAGCCTAGGTGATCACTAGTGGACTGTTGGGCAAACACATGCATTTGGTGTTATAAACACTGGTTTATATTTCTTAAAATATGTTTTCTCTTGGATGCCTTTGCTCCAGGTAACGAGTCTTTCACTTTGGGGAAGCCGTTAGTTGTTAAATAGTAGTTACAATTTAGACTGCCACCACAAGGAGAGCAGGAAGGTTAGTCCTGGGACAAGGTGAGATAATCTTGCTTGTTATCAGGCAGGTGAGATAGCCTGAGGGAAGAAAACAGCACCATCCTGCCACTGGAGCCAGAGGGAAGGGGGGAGCCTGGAAGTGTGGTTGAGTATGAGGTAGTCCTTTGGCCAGTGTCTGGAAATCCTGGAGTACTTGTTGCTGAGCATTGGTAGTTTGAAAGCTGCAGCATGGGAAGCATTTGAAACCAGCAGCAGAAGACAGCCTGTAAGGTTTATGATAAATATATATATCTCAATATCTAAAGGGTAGGGATCGAGAGGATGGGGCCAGACTCTTATCACTGGTGCCCAGTGACAAGTGACAATGGGCACAAACTAGAACCCAGGAGGTTCCATTTGACCAGATGTGCTGTTGAATATCTGTATTCCCAGTGTCAACACATTTACCAAATTATTAAATTCTTAAGTATGGGTTACACATGGTAGAACATCACATCTAGTGCTAGGATTAACTGAGAAACTGCAATGAAAGAAATATCAGAAAGGTTAGAAAATAAATGAAAGGAATGAAAGAAGAAATGGTGAAGCATTGGAACAGACAGCCAGGGGAAGTGGTGGAGTCACCATCCCTGGATGTGCTCAAAAAACCTGTGGATGTGGCACTGCATGGTTCAGTGGTCATGATAATGTTGGGTTGATGGTTGGACTTGATGATCTTAGAGGTCTTTTCCAAACTTAATGATTCTATGATTATGTCAACATGTGGTTTCAGACCTCAGTGGAAAGACCAGAGAAAATTATTTGTTCTTAAATTACTCAGTAAAATTAGGGTGGTGGGGAGGAATAGAGAGTAACAGGTAATGGCTTATGTGGTCACTTCAGAACTAATAAACTCAGTTCTAATCTCCAGTGTGCCTGTGGGTTTCTCACGTTTATGGCTGAATGCCATCAGCTGGGATGCTGCAGGTCATCCTGACCTCCCTTGCTCTTTTTTACTGGAAAGTTTGCTAGGTGTTGTTTCATTTTACGTCAGAACCAAAATGCACGTGGAAACCTCAAATGCTTTTCTGAGGTAAAAGAGCTGCTTTGCTCAGTAGTTCCCAGGGTTGAGCTCCAAAGCAGCATTTGCTGTGTTCAGAGATGAAATATGAAGATCCCATCTCTGACTGCAGCAAAACCACTGCCAGGATATTTGGCATACAAGCTACATCCATGTTGGTAAATTAGACCGTGCTAGGACCGGGTTCTGGCACTGTGGTGTCAGAGTTTTTCATCTCTCGTGTCCTCCAGAACTAGGTGGCTGGACCTTTGCTGCTTGTTGAGAATGCTCCTTGGCCAGTAGTGTTGATCCTGAACCATTCAGTACTTTGAGATCCTCCCAGTTTCTGTGGGTCCAAATCATGCAAGGGAATATTTTAGCAGTTTAGCACTATCACAACTAAATCCTACTGCTAATAATTTACCACTAGAGATGCCCACTGGAGCTAAGAGCCAACACACTCTTCTAAACATTTAAATTCAAAGTGATTGGCAACTGGAAGGGTAAAATTAATCATATAGAAAGATGTTTGGCTGAAAGCTGAGGACCTGGTGCAACCAAACAAGTTCCTTCTAATTCCTTCTCTGGCCATGTTGTGGACTGAGCCCTTCAAGAGCAGACTCACTCAGCCTTGAGAATGTTGTCCAATATGGGTGGGATGATATGTTTAACGTATATTAAATATATTTTAAAAGTAAGGAAACTGAAAAATAGAAGAAGTTTTCAGGTATTCAAGTTGTATTTCATCATTCATTGTTTAGAAGAGCCTTTTTTTCCTTTATCTTGCATAATAGTCATTAAAAATAGCAAACATTCCCATCATTCTTTTATTTTTTTATCAATGTATAAAAATATAAGATGGAAAGAGCTTGTAGGTGAAAGATCTAGGGGAGATATTTTACTACAGATTTTAGTAGAGTTGTGAATTTTGAGGAACATAAGGTCTCTTTTTTTTAATTAAGGACAGAGAGGATTTCAGAAAATAATTCTAAGTATTTGTTCTTAGCAAATCTTTAGTTGAAAAATATCCCCTTGAAATAAAGCCTTTCAAATCTCTCACTCTGACTTTGTAATGTCATTATTATTATTAATTTTGAGTTTAGTGTCATATATATAACAGTAACATTATGCTATAATGTGTCAAACAGAGAAAGTAGAAATAAAACTTTTTTTCTTGATTGAAACAAGATGTTTCCCTTTTAATAAATATTTTACACTGGCAGTGTCAAAATGTGACAATTCCACATTAATGAAATGAAATATTTCTCTGGTCCTGAACAGTATTTTCCCTAAATTAATACTGTTTTCATAAGACATCTTGGAATTCTCGTGTTCATTGCTGGTTTAATAACAGCTCTTGGGACTTAGGTGAGACTCAGGACACTTAGGATGTCCTGATGAGAACATCCACTCTCTGGAGATCTGGTCTGTATAGTCAATAAAGCCTAAATTCCCTAGTGGAATTCAGCTAATCCTAATGAAAAGAATTCTATTATGTCAAATCAATCAAATTGAAAATTACCTATTTCTATCCATTGATAAATTTTATTATAGGTGGATGATAGAGGATAGATATAGATAGATGATAGATAGATAGATAGAAAGATTAATAGATAGATAGAAAGATTAATAGATAGAAAGATAGATAGATAGATAGATAGATATTCAGACCTGATGCAGCCAGTATGAACTCCTTTAGGTAAACCTACATTTGTTGTATTTTTACTTGCTTTTATCATTGTCTTTTCTTTGAAAAATCTTCTGGAGTGTTTGATGCCACTGAACTCAGACTTGGTCTTTCCTATTTGCTCACCAAAGAGAAGCTTTTTTTAAAGCATCTCCCACTAACCTGATTTTAGGAGCTCACTAGCAAACAAACATGGCCATAGACAGGGTATTTCTGCCTGGGATAGAGACAATCTCATTTTCCCTTCACAGAGGTTTAATCTAAGTCATTTTGCCATGAAGTGGACTAACAGCATGTAGGAGGACATTACACACTACTTGTGGGGTTGGACTAGACGACCTTGAAGGGTGCCTTCCAACCCAAACCATTCTGTGCCTGTGTGATTAAAGAGCGACTGCTGACTGGTTGCAAATCCAGGAGCTGCCAGAATTGAACTGTGTTTGGGTTTGCACCCATAGCACAGTATTTCTATGTAAATGAGCCCTTGCTCATTAAAGACTCATTTTCCTCCTCGAGCTCCCCCTGCAAACAGCATTACATCGTCATGCCGAGGCTGGGTCAGAAACACTGAAATCTTGCTATGGATTTCAACAGGCTTTTGACCCAACTTGAAATGGCTCCCATATGTGGTGGGAGACAGAGCTGAATAGAGCTTCTCCTCCACCGCAGCTCAATACCTTACCCAAGACCTCCCTTCCTCTCTTATTATCCGAAGAAGGGTTTCAAACAATTATTTGAAGAGTCTCCCCAGGCCATTGGAAACAATAAATAATAATAAAAGAGAAAAGATCCTTGTGAAACAGGCCTCCCAGCTGAACTGAGGGAGATGGCCTAAAAGGCAGGAGTTTCCTACGCGATACAGGAGATTTGGCAGCAGGAGTGGAATTATATCTCATTCCAGACAGTGAAAATAACCAAAACCATGAGGTTTTTCATGGAACAAATGGAAACCATGTGACCCGTCACAATGGAAAAAGTGTAGCTGCTTTCAGCTCCCTAAGCCCTGACACTTCTTTTTGATTTAACCACAATAATCTAAGTGGAAAATGAATAAATGTCGGGGGTTTTTTTCAATAAATCTGTGCACGAGTGAGAATAGGAACCAGAATAAAAGTTTTTCACAACATAAAGTTCATATGCTTGGATCCCTGACAACATTTTATTTCTCTTATTTTTTTATTATTGTTATTAGGCCTGGTTGTACCATTTATTTCCAAAAAAAAACCCAACCCAAAATATTGTAAGACAGGAAAACTGCTAGCAATTGCTAAGCCTGGAGTGAAAACCTAATTCATAATGAGATGACCTGAATCAAATATCTATTTTTATGAATTTAAAACCCAATATTTTAGAAATAAGACATGAGATTTGCCCAGTGCTTGCTTGGGCAAGATTTCTGCATGGTGAAATGGGGTTGGTTGAGCACAAAAGCTCAAATGTGTGCTAGCACAATAAATTAAATGGCTAAATGCTATATATCATAATTGTATATTTGGGGGAAATTAATGCCCTATTGTCCAGAGTCAGGAATAACTCAGGCAGCATTGTATACAACTAACAGGCTGAGTGTGCAAGCAGTGTCTCAAGTACCCAGCCTTAGCAGATTGCCTTCACTGTGCTTTATGTTTTCACTTGAAACAGGTGAAAAAAAACCCACCTTGACATCAGTATGCACACCTGAGATGACCTTGGTCTGAGGTAATGAGGTAGTTCCTGTCTGGGTGACCGCAGATCCCAGGGGGTCAGAATTAGACTGATTTGTTTCTGGAGAGAAGGTGCTGTCTGACAACATTTCTAGGGAGGAATAATACTCAGATAGTGAAATAAAATATATTTACCACTACAAATCTTGCCTTGCTTATGACCTGAAACTATCAAGGCTATAAAGCCACTGCTGTTCTCTCTGCCTCCCAATGCTAGCTTATTTCTTAAATCTGATTGGCTTTGCTGAGCTGTGAATAGCTCTCTGAAGACTTATGTTGGCTTCCTTCTGATGGCGCAAGCAAAACAACCCCACATGCACAAGTAGAAAGCCACATAAATTAAAGTGCTTTAGCAGACACAGTCTCCTTTAGGTGGAGGAGGAAGCTCTGAAGTTCAGCATACTCCAGCCTCTGCTCCCTGCCAAACACTAAGCTACCTTTACTGGAAAAGATCTTCACTAGGTTCCCACTAGCAGGGGTTCTGCTAAAAATGCTGCAACCAAGAGTCTCTGTTGCATGAATAATATCTGGCATTTTCAGTCAGGGTCTCATGGTACAAAGCTATCTTGTGCCACCTCTCCTGACCTTTCTGGTGTCTTCTACAGGTGGAAAGGCAGGTCAAGAGAACCCATTGCTGGCATGGGAAGTGTGAAGCACAGAGGATTCAGATGAAATGAATGCATAGAAGCAACGGGAATAAGCAGCAGGAAGGTAAGTGATCAGCTGAAGTCTGATACGTGTAGGATCTGATGCTTTGCTGGTCATTTTTATAGTTATCCAATCACCTCACTTGACGAGCTACAAACTCATACCACTATCTCTTCTCCATTGCTGTTCTACAGTTATTTTTTTGACTTTTTGAGCCTTTTTTTCTTAGGCTAGTCAACTTCTTTTCTTTCTTCTGCTACAGTCTTGTAGCATTACCTGCTGACTGGTGAATTAAGGGTGTCTGGTCCAGCATTTTTCAGAAAGACTGCTACAGTGTCCCACAACATTCCAAATGGTTTTGCTTTGTACCTGCAACTACAAAAAAGAAAACCAAAACAACCAAACCAACAACAAAACGACACTTGCAGGGAAATGATTCCACTGAAAGCAGAGCAGTGTAGTGTTTTGATAACAGGCTTGTGATCAATATATGACCAAGCACTAGCACCCAAAGAGGGCACCATGTTATGTCACTAGTCTTGCAGGAACTGTAGTAACATTATTATCTTCAGGAGAGATAAATTCTGCTTTCTTTTGTTATCAACCAGCCATGAAGGGAGTTTTAGGTGCTAGCAGCTTGGACCAAGAAAAGAGATAAGGGTTGAATTTAAGGAAAACCTCTAGGTTTGCATAATGAAGAGGTGCTGGTGGGCTTGGTCATTTACTGAGACTGTGAAAAACTTGGAACACAAAGAATCCTCCACAAAAGAAAGGGATTTTAGACAAAATATTTTCCCCATCACCTGGAGGACAATAAAACATCTGGAAAGTGTTACCAGCCAATTCGTGCAGGAACCCAGCACAGGAATGAGATTTGGAGACCAGTCAAGGGCTCTGGGAAGTGATGGAGGAGTGATGAATAGGTAAATCAAGGTGAGATAAGTGACAAGGAGAAGCATACCAAGCAGAAAGCACATTCTCCTCCCTATATGTCAGCAGTGGGTTGGAATGACTTTTTCCCTCACCTCCCTTTGCCAGCTCCTGAGGATATGTTCACTGCTAAAGGCCAACAGCATTCTCTTCAGGGGATGTTGCCATAGGGTATAAAAAAAATTTATAGCCCTTATCAGTTTGCAGACATTCTAACATTTTGCTGAGGAGTTGTAGAACCCTGTATAACACATTTACACCAAATCACATCAGGCTTGGTCTCTTCTCCTGGCAATCTGTCATAGGTGGCTCAACGACACCTCTGTAGACCTCCCTCAACTTTACAGGAGTCTGCAAATCAGAGGCTGGAAAAATGTTATGCACACACAAGAGATAGCAGAGCAGGAAAACACCTTTTACATCCATCCATCCATGTTCTGAGATCTTAGCCAACAAAAATAAAATTTATTTAAACCAGGAGAGCTTCCTTGGCTTCATGGAGCAAGGTGAGGTGGGGGGGTTGCAGTCTATGGCAGCTGGGATCCAGGTTCAGATATTTCAGTGGAGTAAATTCTCACTTAACAAGCAGAAGATTTTTTCTTAGATGATTTCCATGGAATACTTCCTTTTACATAAATTGAAAACAGACAATTTAGAGGGGGACTAACCTTTTGTCACTGCCTATTCATGTGGCCTATTCTCCAACAACCAAGATCAGTCTAATTATCAGCCCTGGAATTTGCTCTTCAAAAGCTTTCCTCTTGAAGCTGATGGTTCTTGGAAGAAGAAAGAGTTTTTCTTAGCAAAATATCAAGATTTTGTTCCAGATACCACGGTTTGTCCTAAATCCTAACAGTAATGGAGGAAAGAAGCTTTGACTCCTGGCCATCATTCATTCTCAGAGCCATGATGTTTCCAGCTCTAAATGCAAGAGTTTAAGACCAAGGAGCCAAATCTATTGCATGCATCAGTTATTACAATGCATTTTAGTTGGAGATGGGTCATTTCATGGAGCTCCAAAGTAGTAAAAGTAGCTTTTTTTTGCTCGTTGCTCTAAAGGCAAACCAAAAGGGTCATCATGACGTATACCAGAGGTGAAGTGTGGTTGGTGAATACTGGGCAAACTAAGACCTTTTTTGTCCCTCAGACATCAGTTTTACACAACCTGTAACATCTGAGCTGTTCAATAGCTGTGCAAGGGAAGCTCCAACTCTCTGTAAGTTAATACAGAGCTGTGTTTCCTAGCTTTGCTCATTGTAAATCAAGAGAAAGCTGGGAGAGAAAAGCAAATACAAAGCTGCTCACCCTACTCTGGGAAGAGGGTAATGCAGCTGCCAAGTAAGAGATTTGCCTTAAAGTGTCAAAAATATATATATCATATTCAATACCCTGTCTTCTGATTATACCAGGACTAGCTTTTTGCTTTCTTTTCACAGAAGTTAATGGGAAAGAAAATTCCCTTCGACCAGACAGGCAAATAAAATGTCACATCAGTTTCTAAATGCTTAATTATGACCATCGTGACAAATTAAGCTTTATTTCTGCCATACTACTCTCCATGTAATTCATACTTTGCTCACATTAAAATGCAAGAGACTTCAGCATGAACTTTTAATATAAACCCAGTGTTTTAATGGGTGACAGAGATTTATGTTCTATTTTTGCTGGCCTAAATTGCTTCCTAAGCGTCCATGGAATTGTCAGATCAATCCAGTCCACTTGGCCAACCACTGTCTCCACCATAGGCATTATTGGATTCAGAGGAAAGTTCAAGCCTAAATTTTTTGGGTTGCTGTATGCGATATCTCTCCCTCTATGACTGGTTTATGAAAGAATACTACTTTGTCAGAACACACCTTCAAAATTTTCCCCGTTTTAGCTCAGGTTGCAGCAATTCATTCTTTCTAATTTAAGGAAGTTCTAAGCTGAATCCATGTGGAATTGACCACGATGGCAGCTATCAGATGGACAGGCAAACACGACCTAAACCACCGTGCATGAAAACCTTATCCTAATGACTAATAAAAGCTGGCTCCAATGTATGTTCTCTGATGGTTTCACCAAGCTTGCATCAGAAGCTTTCTCCTGGAGAACATCTTGCAACCTGTTCCCAAACATAGGGACCCAACAAAAATGTCCATCCTTCCATAGAGCAACTGTTTGAGGCCACAGCCACTACAGGCACAGAGGCTCATGTGGCTCTGATGCAGACCTAGTGCATTCCCTGGGGCTGTTAGCATGCTGCTGGCTTGTGGAGAAGTGACACAAAGTGTAAACAGCAGCCTTCATCAAGGCAAAATGAAAAACGAATGTGTTTCCCAGTGAGCCCTCCACATCAAAGAGCCAAGACTTGAAGACTACCAGACTCCAGGACAGGGAGGGCTCAACTCTGGCGTAAAAACATAATTAGCAGGTTAAACTGTTACGTAAACATGTTTGCATTGTTATTTACTGAGCATCACAGGAATGCTTTGTAACAGTTAATCAGCTCAAGGGGGTGAGGAGAGGGAGGAAATGGCTTTGGAGAGGATAATGAAAGACAAAGATTCCAGATCAAACTTATTAGAATGAGGAAAAAAAGCAAAAGGAAAAAAAAAATAATGTGCAACAAAACAAAGAAACAAAAAAGACAGAACAAAACACCCCAGAAAGAACTGTAAAAAAAACAAAACCAAAAAAAAAAACCCTTCAAATCTCCCCTCCCCCAAAAAATTCAACTCCAAACAACTGTCTAGAAATGAAACTTGACAAACTTCTAATTCCCATATCTCACTCCTTTGGAATGGCATTCACATTAAAATTGTTATATTTTAATTGTTATTTGAAGGAAGGAATTACCAAGCTTGTGTTTTCAGGTCATAAATGTGAATCACCAAGAGGCCTGAAGTTTCAGGCAGAAAACTTATCGTGCAGTGATCTCAAAAGTTTCTTTGTCAGGGTTTTTTGATGGAAGGCTGTAAAATTTCTGTCAATAAAGACAATATAAAATCCTGGATCATACCAATGTCAAAATCTGAGCATAATTCTGAAAGTAAAATAATTCTTTTTTTAAAAAAAAGGTATTATTTTGCAAAAAGAAATTTGCTTATTTAATTACGAGCAGATGACAGGCAAAAGCCTTGAATTTAATGTCATCCAAAGCCTCACATGGGCTGTTTTCATTTAGAGGAGGAAAATTACTAGAAAAAGGTGGTTTTAGACCAAATTTAACAGAAACTTTTTTAAACCCCTATTTTCAATCAAGGTGAAGCTTCAAAAGTGTCTCTGCAATACCCTATTGCTGAGAACGAAGTGAAGGTGAGATTAATCCCACTTGTGATGTCTCCATGAAGCTCTTCAAGGTCATAGCACAATTTCTGTCCTCAGCAGATGTTCCTGGAAGAATGGAGGGACACTCAGCCTGCAGGAGATGATCTTTTTTTCTGGCTCACATGTGGTAGACACACTGGTGTCCATACACCACCACTTCCAGTCAGGACCAGTTCTTCTCCACTGCAGTACAGCACTGAGCATTGAGAAGGTAGGGGAAGTGAGGAGATTGGAGGAAAGAAGGTAATTTTGGCAGGTAGGTCTTAAGAAACACCACCACCTTCTTCTGCTTCAGGTATTTCTTCAGCATCATTTAAATTACAAGCAGAACACTGTAGATTATGATTGACTGGGATTAAGCTTCATATTGTGTAAATCAGTGTTGTGTGGAAGTCAGGAATACAACTTCTGTTTCTATCAGCTGTGAAATCCTTGTGATACATGGAAATAAGCAAAAATAAAGTCAGGTTTCAGAATTGAGCCTGTTCTGTTAAGACTGAACACACTAAGGTGGGAATAGGCTGAGGCAAATCTGCAGCTGCTTCTGTGGTGTGGATGCACTGACTGGGGAAGCTACAGAAGGGATCCTTTCATCCTTTAAATCTGTGTATGGTCAATCTTTTATTCTAGATACAGGGAATAATTTTTCTGTGAAAGATGTGCAAATGATGAGTGGAAATTAGACTCCTATTCAACTGAAAAGAACTTTTGCATGCCCCTTTTCAGAGCACAGATAGCAAGTCCACAGCAAGGTCCTCTCTACAATGAGCATGTACACACATGCACTTTTGCATGTTCATGTATGTATAATCCCAGGAAACGAGCTGCTTTCAGCCAAACATATCCAGTGATCTTGAGAAGCTGACAAAGTCTTTCACTAGATTCTTACCTGGGCTGTTTGGATTGACACCAGTGGAGCATCTGCACTTAGCTATCACAGCATGACTAGTGTGCATTTCACAGTGTGCTCAGCTCTGGAGGGCTGCCCATTGCCTTTGGGCAGTTAAGCTTCTAAGTCCAAAGTCTGGTCACCTCATTTTCCTGTGTGGGACTTGTCCAGCTCCTCCTCTACCCTCCCCCCCAGATGAAGAGTCCATAGGTATGAAGACCTATCCTCCTTCCACCTCTGTTTGCTGCTGGTCACACAAGTGACCATTCATCCTTCTGTCCACACATCTGATAGTGCTCTAAGCTCAGAGTGGTTCCAATAACAGCAACTCATCCAAACACACACATAGACACACACATGCATGTACAGATCTCTTTGAAGTCCTCTAGATTTGAGAGAGAGCGTGATGCTGATTTCTTCTGTGTGGTTTGGTTTGATTTTGCTGCTACTATTTTGTTTAAACATACCTTTCTGAGGCACTATGTTCTTTGTTATTCCCATGGGGAGGGACAGTTGGGTTTTTTTACCCCTTCCCTGCACTTTTTTTTTCCAGGCACCCCCCCGATATGGAATTTACACATGTTCAAAGCAGAAATAAATGATCAACATTTTTTTCCTTTCTCCCTTGTGTTTTTTTTTTCCCTTTCTTGGAGCTGGATGAAGGCAAGGCCGTAAGAACACGGTATGCTTTTCCTACAGCAATCATGTGAAAGCCATTACAGAGCTGCCCTTAACTTGTACCATATCCCCAGTCAGCACTAATAAAAAAGACACAAGAAATATGTATGTGCCACTAGACTCTTGTATGGAATCAATCCCTCCTGTGTTGTTAAAAGAGTAAAGGAAATTTGTTGTTGAAGGAATGTGGATTTGGGGAAAAAAATAAAGAAAAGCCACTAGATTGATCAGGGGCTGAACACCAGCAAGGAGACAAACTGACCTGAGATAAAAACTTGTCTTTCCCTATTTTATAGTCATTGGTCATTATGGGAGTATGTGAAGGTCTCAGCTAACGCCAAGCCTGACAATAGTGGATGCTTTAAATATTCATTAAAAGCAAGCATTTAAGAAGAACATCCCAGACATGCATCACAGGATGCATCTGAAACATTAGATCATGTGGGAAGGTATGTGAGACTGTAGTTGTGACATTTAGATTTGGAGAAGTGTGGATGCTCCCGCAGTGACTGGCTGTCCACAGAATATTTAGGAACCATTGCTATTTAGTCCACTCTGCTTCCCCATCCAGGCTCTCTGAAATAGATACAAAGGAAAAAAAAAGCTGTAGTAAGGTATAGTTTGGGACCATAGCATTATTTTTTAATATTCCTTTCTAACCTAACTGGCAAAATAGTTTCCTAAGATCTGTCAGTCTCATCTTTCTGGTTAACTACACCTCTGGTAGATCCTGAGATGAGAGGGAACAGAAATTTCCCTCTGGAAAGGATATAAGAAAGCTTCCAGTTTGAACTTTGAGTTGAAATGGACCCGTCCTTAGCTTTTTTCTGGGGGGGGTGGGAGAGAGATAGGTGTTTTATGTAAAGTGTTGTTTTCCAGTAGTCTCACTGACACACTGATTGAACATTGTTGAAGAGTACAGGCCATGGTGGACATCAAAGAACTTGCTTCTTGTATGATCTGCACTGGGTTACACATTCACATAGACCTGCAAAATTCTGTAAACTGGTCAGAGGCCTCAGCTGCCCAAAAGTACAGGAGGAATATAAACAAAATTCCTTCCTGAAGAAACATATTTTGGTCTGGAGCTTCTCTCTCTTTTTTTGGGGGGGTAAACAACTGTCTTTGCCAGTCTGGCTCTCCTGAGCAGTTTGCTTCAGCTGTAAACAATTTCAGCCATATGATGGAGAGAAGAAGAAATGTACAAAGCATTAAGTCACTTGTGGACTAAAACTGACATTCCCTTCACATTAGTGGCCTTGGAGAACGATGTTCTTGGTTTGTGTTGATACAAATGATTTTCAGTTCTGTGCTCACACACTGTAGTAAAGAAGAACAAAGAAAAGTAGATAGCACAGTTTATATGAGAAGAGGATTTTTTGTAAGTCAAATGGATTTCAGATCTTCTCTGGAAGGTGTCACAGAATAGCTCTATGTATTGTAATGGTTGAGGTTTAAACTTGAAATCCTGAAGGCAGATATGGCCAGGCTGTCTCATTCAGTGTGCTGTGCTTCTGTCCTGCACAGCTTCATTCTCATCAACATCTGGTAACAACATTGTGGAAGCTGGGTTCGTGCATGTTCTCTCTTCTAGTTCAAACATTCTGACTTCTGATAGTAAAATTTACCCCAAATATGTTCCTAATGGGAAAACATCCCTTAATCAGCTAGTCAAACTGCTTTCATGTCAACAAAATTAATTGTTCTTGGAATGTTTTTCAAATAAACAGTTTGTTCAAGAGAAAAGGCAAATAAAAGCACACAGAGAGGAATAGATGGAGGACAAGGATGGAAAATGTGTCTTTATTGAAGTGAGCTATTTCTGTCAAGTCCTGAAGTCACAGAATTGTGGCTAATGGTGATATTTGCTCATAAGGCAGATGGAATCAGAAGACAATGTGTGAGTAAAATCCTAGTCTTGTAGTCTGACTGAGGTCTTCATGACATCAGCAATTTACAGGGAGAACAAAATTTAGTTACATAGTGGAGTGAAAGAAGTTGCTCACACCATCTGAACCAGGTCTTCAGCTGGACAGCAAGTCATAACCTGGGCTGGTGTTACAACTTGCTGAGCTTCACCCTCCATGATCTCACTGTATAAGATGTGATTTATCTTCCAAACCTCATAGCTCCTCTGCTGCCACATCATATTGCAAATATATCTAATTAGTTTGCTGCTGTTATTCAACTTTCAAGATTTTTTTTCTTCTGGCATCCCAGAAGTGTATTTTGGATGGGACCTGAGTGACATTTTTGATGAGCAATAAATCTGTTAAAATGTAGTGTCTGAGATGCATAGGATGAGACAAAATATATTTGTGAAATTAATTTAGGATTTGGCAAATATTTTGGCCAAGAAAAAAGGGGAAACATTTCCAAACTCTTCACTTTCATATTTTCAAAAGAACACTTTTACATTTTTCATTGTACCTGGCATCCAGACTATAAAATGTCTTTAATATTGGGTAAAAATAGTTAAACCAGAAGTGTCTATGTAAGGCTCCAATAAATCCAAGTGTTTAGTTTTTAATCCTCCTACTCAAAAACCTGCAATAATTCTGCCCTGATCCCACCAAAAAACCACTTTTTATCTTATTTAGCTTCAGTCCTGATACTTTCTCCTTTGCAAGGACTGGTGGTCTGAAGTAAATTTAATATTTTTTTTTCTCTTTTTTTATTTTACTTTTTTTATTCCCTTCAGCTCTGTGGGGTATTTGCCTCAAACCATGAAGTATTCTGAGAGAGACCTCTGTGCTGACAGATTTTGGCTCTCTCAGTAAACTTAATCTGCTTGGTGAGGGGTCAAATCAGCCCCAAAGTTAGCATAAAGGAGGGAGGAGCCCAAATGGCCAGAGAGGCAAAATAGGAGGAGGAATCAAAAAGAAAGGAACAGCAGGAAGGTTTTGGTCACAGTGATCTGTTAGGTAATCTCAATAGCTGCATCTATCTCATTCTTTACCATCATTAGGGTTCAGAGTTACCATCTCACTGAGAAATATTTATATATCATCTTGCCAATGGAAGTACCACACTATTTCTGTTGTGTTTTCAGTTCTACATTTGTATCTCCACCCCACTTAACTCATGATTTTCTCTTGGAGCTGAAAAGATATGAGGCTAGTGTTCTACTTTAAGGGTTGAAGAGCATACAAATGAATAGAGTCAATAAACACTTCCACATCTTTCTAAAATATTTCTTAACTTGTTTTTTAAGTTTTTGGTTTTTAACTTCACTTTTTCTGAAGTGAAGATGTGCAGCACACCACTTAGTGCCGCTCTAAGAAGGCATAAAGGATTTATGGGTGTGTCTTCATCCCTGACTAATTCTACCAGACAAAATTCAGCCAGATAATGATGAAACCATCTGTATTGCTCTGTCTCTGCTCTTGCATCAACATTGGTTGGAAGAATGAGTCATAGGCTTTAGGATTCACAAGTCATGTCTTCCTTATACTGTGGCATCATCCTCGTTGATGTTAACATCATATGTGCTTCTGTACATGCTGAGCTCCAGGTTGATTGTGGAACATTGAGCCTCTGTGTCTCCTTAGAGTATTATATCCCAGCTTAGACACAGATGGGTTAATGTTCTACATCTCACCAATTGTGATGCCCACATAGGCTGTGAATAAAAAGAGATTAATTTAAAGAGAAGAGCTGGAGTACTCAAGACCTGATATCCTAGGTCTGCAGTTCAGAAGATTACTGCTTTATGGATTTTGTAGATCTCCCACAACAGGTTTCCATGTCTCACTCCTTACCACCTCCTGTCTCTCTGGCTGAGTCTATACCTTGACCATTCATAAATTAATGTCATAACTTCATGGATTTCTTTTCAGATCCTGGGTCCCATGTGTTGGAGATGTCTCATTATCCTATTTTGGGGTTTGCTGCAGCAGGGATTATGGAGGAAAAAACACTCATGGCTTCTCCTGGTTCAGAAGATGTCCTGGGCTAGGCAGCTCTCTGAGAACATGATGATATATTCACTGGTGTTGTGGAAGAGGAATATAGATCCCTCCCATTATTAAACACTTCTACATTTAAAAATGAGATGAGGTACCCCATAAGAATTCTGTTTTTAAGGGTTGATGGTTTGAAAATAAGAAAGGGGACACTTAGATGAGATAGGAAGAAATTTTTGACTCTGAGGATGATGAAACACTGGCCTGGGTTGTCCAGAGAGGTGGTCGATGCCCCAGCCCTGGAACCATTCCAGGTGAAGTTGGCCAGGGCTATGAAAAACCTACTCTAGGTGCAGATGTCCCTGCTCCCTGCAGGGGCTTTGGATCCCTTCCAGACCAAACCTTTCTGTGATTCTGTACAGATTTGAAGCCAACTGCTTTTCGTTCTAGTAACATTTGTTTCCCTGCTTTCCATACAGGTGTCGAAGGTGAAGAAGGGCCTAATAGTGCCATGAAGGCTTAACATAAGAAAAGCCCTTAAGATCATTGATTGATTAAGCTGTGATAAGCCCTGAAAGCTGCGAAAGAACGTCATGAATCAGAATGAATGAAAAGCTGACTGCTGAGGAATGAGGTGAGACACATATCTGAGGAGTCTTCAGCTGGGACAGAAACCAAATCCTGGAGGCAGAGGAAATCTTGAAATTTTCTTAGGTAATTGCCAGCACTTCTCTGATACAAGGACCTAAGGTCTCCCTCAGGCCCTCTGAACTATTTTCTTACACATATTACTTTCTTTTTTTTTCTTTATTACCCCCAAAAACTCCCCCCAAAAGACAGACAATGAAACCCCAGAAGGAATGCTGAACCCTAGATCTCAGGAGATAGGTGGAGGTTGATGGAAATGAGTGCTAAGTCACAACCTTTTCTACTAGCAGTAATTCCCTCTCCACACTGCCAAGTCACCTGGAGGGAGTGTGGATATTTGGTGCTCTCTAGTGACTGCTCCACAAAGACATTTGCTGCTCCTCCACAGCTGGTAGTGATAAGGGTTAAGCTCTTTGATCTCATTAGTTCTACTTCAGCTGAAAACCATCAAAAGCCCTCTGTGGCCAGCACAAGTGTAGCTGGTCACACAGGTTCTGCTCATGGTAGTAAATTGACCTTTTTGGGTGTTTTCATTTCCACCCCCTCCTCAAATAGAGGTTCCAGGCTGCTCTTGCAGAGCAAATAGGTTGTCTTGGGACTCAGACGTCTCCAGGAGCTCTCTCTTATGCCCTTGCAAGGAATCATGACAATCTGCCATCTGTAGGTAAGAAAACAATCCAGCATGGTTTTGTTTACTGCTTAGAATCCCTTGCTGTTCAAAGGCAGCCAGAAGGATTTGTGTCAAATTTTTCTAGCATGAGAGGACTGTGATGAAGCAAGGAGTATTTGATGTTAAGGGGTCAAAACTGCCCCAAAAGCTGAATATGTTCTGCTGTGAGTATTGGTGGTGAGTCGTTCCCTAGGGAGGGTTATGGTCTTTTGGAAGTTAAACTGGGGGTGTCTACTGCAGTCAATGGGAATGTTGAGTTCAAAACAGGCCCTGGAGCTAAAGCAAAGATGGGTTTAGTGAAGGAAGAAAGCCTGAGAGTAGGAAAAAAACCACACCAGTAAATGTAAGCAGGGTTTCCTACTGCCAAAGAGTGGGTGAGCTGGCTGCACTTCCTCTCTTCTATCCCTCCTAGCTTTCTAGTTCTGTAGTAACTTCATCCAAATTTGACTGATGAGGAGAGGTCAAAAGTCATGTTTCATAAACACAGGTCAACCATACAAGCCTGTGAGATGTGAGAGGCCAAACAGGAGCACCAATGCTCTAAGAGCCCTCATCTTCAGGGACGAATCTGGGCACAGATGTTCCAGGCACCTGACACAAACCCACAGGAAAGGATGACTCAAGAAAACTATTTCATGACTTAGGAAAAGGTCTTGATCCAAGTGGTAGTCTTTCCTCTTGACCCCTCTGGATCTGACAGCCTTCAGGGCCATGTCCCAGTGCTTTGCTGCTTAAGAATTAACAGGATTTTTTTTCAGCTTTTCTCTGAAGAAAGACATCTTTCTGTACCTGTAAAGAGGTACAACATTTCCTTCTAGTAACAATCCATTATCCAAACGGCTCTTGTCATCCAAACCTTAATTTGCCAGATCCACAGATTCCTTATCTGTCAAATTCAGTTCAAAATTGGCCTACGGATTAAAATGAGGCCTAAACGTAGGCATAGTAGTTGATTGCATAAGCTTCATTTCCTCAGGAAATCAGACCAGAAACCTTTCTCTTAATGTGTTTTCCCTCCTCCTCCTGATTTTACAGAAAGGATAGAGAGACCCACCTCCTGTTTGGGTCAGATGTTGGTTCTCATTCATACTGGCACCTGCATTTAAACAGAATGCAGTCTTTTTCTTTTTTTT
>VWZY01009800.1:204499-216334 GCA_013399075.1 Chloroceryle aenea
GGGACAGAAGGCAGTCGTGCTCTGGCAGTGCTGGGGGGATGGTTGAAGCCAATGATCTTAAAGGTCTCTTCCAACTAAAAAGATTCTATGATTCCCACCCACTCCAAGCAGCAGTTTCTCTGCCTTGGTAAATATCACCAAGTGAACATATTTGCTTGTGAAAGCAAGATATCAGTTATGTCCTCAGCAGCCTGGCAAAGCAGGCGACAATTTTTATTTGCAAACCTTCAGAAACTCACCTATTGTAGCAAAACAGAAAAGCTACCTGATAATAAGGATGGTCAGAGCAGTCTCAGTTTTGAAGTGCATATAAAAAAAAACACATACACACTTATGTTTTTATATATACACATATACAGAAACATACACTGATTTTTCTCAGGAGCTCTGTTTCCTAGTTACAAGCCTACACATTCACGTCTGAAACAAATAGAAGATTAATGTCCCTTTACTTGCCAAGCAAGCATTGCCCAGAAGAATTGTGTTATATGTTGTATCTTTGGAAAACATGTCAACCTGCAGGAAAAAAAACCCACCAAGCAGTCATTTGTAACAGCTCCTGATCTGCCTGGTTTATAAGTACATCCTTATGAAGCAGAGCAGCAGCATGTCTAGCAGAGTGTTGGTACTCAAGAGGGTTTGGGGTGGCTTGGAGTGTTTTCTCATACTGAGTTCATGATGAATTGACACACAGAAGGTCTCCAAATGCAGCCAGACCTTTCTGGGCTGGAGGAGCTAGGGCAGGAAATCTCAGATCAGGCTTCCTCAGCTTCTTGTACTTGCTATACGTGGCATATAGATGTTATATGGACAAGCTCTTCTGATAATTCTTACCTTGCAGAGATGCTTCTGCTCCATGCAGAGTTGGGGGCTCGTGGTCTATTTGTTTAAGGCATTTACTGCTGTCATGTGACAGAAGAGAAAGGTCATTTTGCATTGGGGAAAGCCTCTTGGAGTTCCTATCTGTCTGTGTGTGCGGGGAACGTGGTCATTTTAGCTGCTTGTATGAGTGCTGTGATTGATGTTGCAGTGCTTCGTGTGTTCTATAAATCTCTAAGCATTCCTTATGTCGTGCCTCTTGAGATGTGACACCATCTCTTAGTTTCTGGAGTGAGTAAGATGCTTAACCTGTCACTTTCTGTCCATATTTTGGAAGATCTTGTTGGGTCAGCAGAACCAGAGTCATCTCATTTCCATTCTCAGTATGATAAGGGCTCTACATTTATATGTAGCCTTAAAGATGCACATGGAAGGTAGAGAAAGACAGCACAACCATCTTCAGATCCCTGTCTTGACTCTCTGCTGGGTCCAGCTGGAGTCAGACAGGTGTCTGATATCAGTTCAGCCAATGTGATGCTCCACATAGTGTCTCAAAACAGTGCTTGGGTGCCTAAGGGAGGAGTAAAGGTGTCTGTCACAAGCCAACACCTCTGAAATTGAGGAGGAGTTAGGTGGGACTGTTGAGATGCTCATTTCTGGGATGAGCTAGGAACTGGGAGACCATGGCTCATTATAGTGCTTGCTGGGAGTATGAGACTGGAGGACATTAGTAAACCTGCTTTGAGTGCAGAGGCAGAAGAATACACACCCAGATGGAACCATAAGGTCTTTCAGTTGGGTCCCCATAACCATCTTCCTGGTTATCTCACTCTCAACAATCCAGAGCAATGAAGCTCAAATCCTCCCCTGAGGTTTCTAAGCTCTGTGGTCATTGCTGGTCTTCTCTGGATGTATACAGGGTTCAGGGTGGAGATGCTGGAGCCTTTGTCTCATATGATATTTGCTGATAAGAAAAGCAATACCCACAAAGCAAAACCTGAATATTCAATATTCAAGCATTTCAACTAAATGGAGGTCAGGGACTGTGAATTAGGCCAGGCAATATAAATGAAATACTTAAGCTTGGATGAGCTGCTTGAAAATGTTCTATTGGTCACAATTTTTGCTCTGTCAGCTTCTCTGGCTCTGAATTTTGTCATGGAATTACTCTATTGCTTTAGGCTCCAAAACAAGGCAAACAATTGTAGAGGAAAGGAAAGCTCAGCTGCCTTCCTGACCCACGCTCACTTCTGCTCAGCAAATACAGGCGATTTTGAATTTGCAACTTCAGTTGTGTGAGAAAGAAAGTGTCCCTGACTTAACTTGTTGCTCTTTCTGGGTCTCAGCCAAAGCACACAGAAATCAAAAGGTCTTTTCCTGCTGACTTCAATGGCCTTTGGAACATACCTAGTATGTCCCCTTACTAAAAGTCATTGCACTTTGTGTGATTGGGCTGCTATCAGGCTGCTTTTAATGCACAGACAGCCTCTGCTCTCTCACAAGCCCTGTTGTTGCACCAGCTGTAATTGTTTGTGGAGCCAGAGCCTCCTTGGGCCTTCTCCACTGCTCCAGCAAAGGCTTCAGTAGTGGATGAGAGAAGAGGTTGTCCAGGGAAGGGTGGCATGGTCCTGGTTGGCTACAGGAGGAAGGAGCAAAGCTCCTTGGTTCACACTGTCTGTTAGATCTGCCTTAAGGTGCTTTGAATCCACCCACAGAATAGAGGAGACCCCTAAATGGCAAAATGAATCAAAAGGGTGGTCCCAGGAAAGGCCCAGAGAGCCTTTGAAAAGCCTATGAAAGGAATTATTGTATTGAGTTTTGAAGTGATTAGAGAGGACAGTCTAGTATTGCCCAGGCTTTGACATCTAACTTCAAAATTGGATGAGATCTATTATTCCTAACACATTTAAATGTCTGGCTTTGGTAACAGTCATCCAGTGCTCATAATTCACACATCAATCACTGCCTTGTTATCATCTGGGATCTACTGGACTTAATGAATTATTGACAACCATTAATTCTTATGTTTCTCTAGGCTCTGAATTAATAAATTGTGGGGAAAAAAAACCCCTATCTCAAGGGGTTTCTGAGGGCTGCATTGTGCGTGTAGCCTGCTGAGCAGTACATTTGTTGGAGATAGGGTGGTGGAAGGGATGGGCTCTTTTTTCCTTCCAAAGCAGTACCTCTTTTGCCTCTTCAGTAAGGCAACACTGGCTCCAATCCTAGTGACGCCAGTGAATTATCACCCGTCAGGAAACAGGTATCTCACTGCAGGCAAAGTTCCTTCAGAAAAGATTAGACTCGGCACTATGAGGCTGGGGAGAGGGGGGGAGGATGGTGAGCTGTCAAACCATCTGAAGCAGGCTCCCTCCACAGATGCTCCATGAGATGGAGGACCTAAAAACCTCTCTAAATCCTAAATTTGCTTCGAGTCTGGGATCCTGACCACGCTCATAAACAGAGAGCTGCCACTTAATAACAAATAACTGCCACGCCGACTCCAATGGCATGTTTACGAGAGCAAACCCAGCAAGTACAGGAAACAATAAAACCCTTTGCCAGCATTGTATTCTGGCTCTGACTCCGTAAATGACCACAGTGCCTGACAGCCTCAACCTTGGCTGCTTTTTAATGACCCAGCATGTATTGTTCTGCAAGCTATGGAGCATTCCCTCAGCTAAAAATAAAGTCGTGTACCTGTATTTTCTTTCTGTTTCCCCCTTCCCTGTAATGCTTCCTTCTCCCTCTCTTCTTGTACAGGCAAATTCCCACAGTTGCAGAGCCAAGTCCAACAGCTGTTTGTGGCTAACACTGCTGAGAGCCCTGTGGTTAAGGGTCTGGACTAGGAGTGACTGGACTTGTTCGAATGCCAGCTATGCCACAGGTTTCCTAGGCAACCCTAAACACAGCATCTAACCTGCCTTTGTGAGGATAAGAATATTTCCAGGCTTCTCCAAAAGGCTCAGAAGATGCAGTCCTGAACGAATGTGAGGAGAGGTAGGAAGACAGATGAAATTGTGTTTCAATTTTAATATTGAGGTTGGGTGTTTTGTTTAGTTTTTAATTGACTGTGCTGCTCCTTACCAGCTTTCTGGAGCATGGTGCTTTTTTTCTTACAAGTTTTTGGGCTATTGTTTCCCTTCCCAAACCATACTGACTTTCAGTCTTTAAATGTTCTGCTAACTTTGTAATGCTGTCATGAAGAGAGGAGGAGAACACAGTTTTAGAAAGGAAATGTCACATGTGGATGAAGAATGTCACATAGAGATGAGGAGATACTTTCCTAATCCATGTGATGTCTTTAAATCTCCCATACAGTGTTTGATTACTACCAGCACTAAGGACTCTTCCACTATGCTGGTTGCTGTGCAAAGCAGAGTAAATCAAAACCTCCACTGCAGAACATTTCAGAAAGAAAACCAAGCATGGGGCCTTCTCAATCTGTCACCTCTGGTGAAACAGAAATATTTTTATTTACAGCAAAAGCAAGCCTGAACTTTAGCTGTCCTAAACTATTCAGACTATTTACAGCCAATACAACACGACTCATTTACACCAGATGAGGAGCTGGCCCAGACCTCTACAAGAAACTACTAGAAGCCAAAATAGCCAAGCAGGTCCCCAAATCAAATACATAATAAGTGGCTACATATTAAATTTGACTACAACCTATTCAATTGGTGTGAAATGTATCTCATGCTATTTCTGCTTGTAAACTCTTAGACAGAGCTGAAAAGTGCAGCTAGAATTCATAGGGGCATTTGCTTTGCAGAATAGGATGCCAAGTTTTATATATATATATTCATGATTCTGTGTGAGCAGAGTTGGGGTTCTTCAGTCTGGAGAAGAGAAGGCTCTGGAGAGACCTTATAGTGGTCTTCCAGTACATAAAGAGGCCCCCAAGAAAGCCAGAGGACTTGTTGCAAAGGCAGGTAGTGATATGACAAGGGGTAGTGGCTTTAAATTGAGAGTAGATTGTCTAGATATCAGGAAGAAACTCTTCACTCTGAGGGTGGTGAGACCCTGGCATAGGTTTTCCCGGGAACCTGTGGTTGCTCCATCACTGGATGTGTTCAAGCCCAGGTTGGATGGGGCTTTGAGCAGCCTGCTCTAGTGGGAGGTGTCCCTGCCCACAGCAGGGGAGTTGGAATGAGATGATCTTTAAGGTCCCTTCCTACCTAAACCATTCTAGGATTCTGTGATTCTAGGGTTCTAGGACTCTTGACTTCTAGAATTCTGTATCCTAGATTCTGTGATAATTAGTGGCATCAATGAGGTCTGGCCTGAAAAAGAAATTTATAACTAATGTTAATTTTAGAGAAGATGCCAACTAAGTGCTTCAGATGGCAGAGTTTATTTTGTTTATGCTGTTAGTTTTGCAGGGGGGGAAAGTATAAATACATACACTGACTGAAAATAATGGGAAATTGTATGAAAACAGACCACAGATTCTCAAGAGGCAGATTACAATTATATGGGACATGACAGAATTTAAAAAACAACACCCAGAGCATGTAGAATAAACAAGAAAAAAAATATCCCTCAGGTCTTACAGATTCTGAGGGGCCATAAATAAAAGATAATGATATTTAGGTAAGAGGGGGAGGTAACACAGGTTCCCACTACTATTAATTTTCAGGCTCAATGCTTTGTGACTGGTATAATGTTGTATTTGGATGCCTTTACTTGTAAAGAAGAAAACTCAAAGGACAGCATATACCATAGAGTTGCTGTGATTGTGAAATTGAACTTCAGTGATCTTTAAAGAGCGATGCTTTATCCTTTTTTCTGAGGTGCTAAAATAAAAGCATGGATCTAAGGGAGTAAAATGGCTTCTGAGAGGTAAAAGGTCCTCTTGTTTCAACTTTATAGGAAAAAAAGAATCTTTATTTTAAAATCACAGCCAGGAGATCCATATCTCTGAACATCAGCTTGCCTTTAGCTACTGTAGGGAGAGTCTGGGTTATTAAACTCAATTCCTGTCTATGTAGGAGTAAATAGTCACCATCTCTGTGCTTCCCCACCATCAAACATCCTGAAGGTATTATATTCTCCTTCCCCTATCAGCAAAATATCCGGATCCCATTTTTGTCTTGTCCTTGAAACATCCCAAACACACAGCAAGCTTGACAGCCTGGTGGAAAGTCCTACAATTTCCCTTGTTAGTTTATAAACCAAAGACACCTTCAGTCTGAGCACAACTTTCTTCGTAGGGAAGGGGCAAAGGTAAAGTAGATGAAGTGTAAAATTGATGCTGTTAACAGGACTTCATGGAAGTCTTTTCAGGTCCCCCTCAAAAGAGGGAGGTCTTAGTTCCTTATCTAAAGGGCTTATTACACCTCTTTTGTGAAGAATCTGTTCTAAGTCTGGGCCAAACTGACCTGCCCAGCTGTCCCCAAAACATATGTAGAGAATAATGAGTTTAAATATGAATGAAATCTCCTCCAGAACTGACCATTTCTTCATGAGCTACTGAAGGAAGCCCAAAGGATCATACAAAGCAAGGCACTTAATTTGTAGACATGTCAAAAGTAGAAATTAACTCCCCCTGCAAAGTGCTGGAGACAGGGAATGTTTCTAATGATGCACCAAAGACAGTGGGGTTACCACCTTGATGGGATTCCCATGAGCTGCTGTGTAATAATGAAAAGAGGAAACCAGAAAAGAAACCTAATGCCAGCAATATCAGTTAAAATCAACAAAGCTTTTTCAAGAGCACTCGCTGGCCACGTGTCTGGTGCAGGACATGGTTGGTGTTCACCATCCCAAAAGTATTAACTTCATCTCCCTTGTAAAAGGTTTAATTCCACTTCATAATGACAGGCAAACCATTATGTAGCAGAAGTGAAAATCCATAAGGCTTGTATTTAATAAAAAGCCATTTATTCTCTCCAGCTGACCTTTTAAAACCCATGGCATTTCCCAGAGAAGGGGAAGCAGGGGCTTGGAAACAGATAATATTAATAAAAAGAGTAATGCAAAATGCAGTCTTGGAGAGGCTAAACCTTTATATCAGGTTTGGTGTCTTTAGTAACCTGTCAGCTTCTAATTAAATTTCTCTCAGGGAGATATCACAGCTGAAAAGTGACATGGTGAAGTGGCTATTAGTATTATTATCATCATTAATAAAACATTTTAAAGTGATACTCTAAAGCTCTTTACAGAGCAGAGTGTCAAACAGTACACCCCAGCAAATCATTTATTTGACCCAAAACTTTAGTTCTTCCATCTAGAATTTTATTGGCTGGATTTTAATAGCCAAACATTTGGGAAAAAAAATGTCTTTAGAGGATTAGGTGGCTGGAGCTGCTTAAATTCTCTTAAGCAAGCTGGGAAAGTCATTGCTTAAAGGACAGAATTCAACACACAGCACGTCGTTTGGGCAAATTATTTCCAGGCAAAAAGTGATAAACTGAGCTGGCATTCATGATAGTGGGTTCTGTGCTATTGTCCCTCGGGGCTTTATCCAATATTAAAAGCCAAAGGGAAGAGATTTCCCACCCTTTCCCTTGGGAAACTCTCAGTCATCTGGTAGTTGTGATCTTCTGGAAATATATCCTAATCATCAGCCTTATTTTTCCTTCTGTCATTTTTCATCTCCCCACACCTAGCTCTGCTGCAAATGGGATTTCTTTTTCTGTGCCTATCTAGTAGGTGTGTATACTGCATTTTCCAAGACTACTCTCTCATAAACTTGTAAAAATACAAATTATATTTGATATTTTGCAGTTTCTGTTCCTAGAATGATGTGATTTAGGGAAAAAAAATAAGAAAAAAGGTGTTTAGGATTAATTTGTTGTAAGAAAGACTTGAAAACACTTCCCATGAAATATCACTAATCAAAGGGAAAGGAATATAACAACAATCCCCATAATTAATTAGAAGCCAGTATCCTAATTTCTGGGATCCTGCATCAAGGCTTGTGTCAAATGTGGGTGCAGTGACCCTGCATTCCCATGCACACATCATGGCATCTTAAATGTCCATTTCTTGTGGTGGGGCTCAGTAAGCACTGCTGGAGATGTGAGCCCTGTTCACACCACACTGTGTCCCTTCTCAGTCCACCCATCTACTGTCCTCAGACCATTTCCCATGCTATCAAAGCCATGTCTGCTCCTGCTTCCACTTTCTTACTGCCTTCTTCTTGCTCCCACCAGGCCCAGCTCTGCACTTTTCATCTACCTCATACCAGCATCCTCTTGGTGACTGCCCTTCCCAGGATTTTATTATTGCAGACTCTCTTTTTTTCCCCTTCACCTCATGTTATTCTATGGATCTCTCCAGTTTTAGAGGATGTGATGTCATCTGAGGTATTTATGTTTGTTCTCTGAGTTGAAATTGGTAAGCAGGTGGTCCTGAGGTAATGCTGTCTGTGGTTACAGCAGGACAGGGGAGAGAAAGTTGTTTTGCTTGAGATGTGAAATCATATGTGTATATATATGAAACAATCATTGAAAAAGGACCTGGACTTTGGTTTGCAGGGCTGTACCTCAGGGAAGGAAAGGACACCCTCTGCCTTCACAACCACATCGAGAAGCAGGGCTGTGAACAGAACACATCAGGTTGTAACAAGCTGCCATCTCAAAGCAGCAATGCTCCCCAGCTGAATCAGCTACAGGTTGTAGGCACGAGTCCAAAGTCACCTACTGGCTGCTCTTTGAGCCCACAGGTGTTGTCCTCTATGCCCCAAATCCTAGATAGACATATTTACACAGTTTAAGGGCAGAAGACTCTGTAACTGCCTCCTCCTGCCTATTGTTATAAATAGTTATAATATTAATTATCCCATCTTCCTAATTCAGTTTACCTTCAGACCCCTTCTTAAAGTCTTCCAAGCTCATCAGCTTGTGAAAGTCTCTCAGGAAATGCAGTTGTAAAGATCTTTGATGGTGGCTCCTCTTTGACAGCTGGTTTTAGAAATGTCCTCCAGCAAGTTATGTGCTTTATACAGAGTTTACACCAGATATTCTCCTGGCTTCAAAGGCAAATAAAAATACCCTTAGCACTTATAATCAATAAATGTCCACAGACCTAGCTTTGACTGCCTGCTCCACTCATTATTTTTATGTTTAAAAAAAATACTGTTAGCAAAAAGCAACCCCCATGCCCCAATTTCTAAATTCACATTCCCTAGCTGAAGTTTAAGACCAAGTTCTCTTATCCTGTCCTCAATGGGCAGGGAGGCTGGTTTGTTTTCTTTATATGCTACTGTCTGCAGATTAGAAAAGTGGTTATCAGGCTTCCCTTCTGTTTATTTTTCCCTGGACTTTAGGGGGAAAAAAAATAAAAATAAAATAATATTTGGTCACTGGAAAAGAAAGGAAAGGTATCAATCCCAGAGGGAAAACACTTCCACTTTTCTTCCTACTGAGAAACCATTTCTCAAATAATAAAGACCATGAAGCACTAACTCAGAGGTCTCTCTCTAGATGATCTTTAAGGTGCCTTTCAACCCAAACTATTCTAGGATTGCATCTGGCCTCCAGCTGCTTCACATGGGCACAGTTAGTCTTGTTAGACAAATCAGAGAATGCCCTGGGTTGGGAGGGACCTCCAAAGGTCATCCAGTCCAAAACCACTGCAGTAAGCAGGGACATCCTCAACTAGATCAATGGAAGGATGTGGATGCCTCAAATATACTCAAGTTTTTCACTGGCACTACCCATATGAGTGCAACCTTGGTGCATGTTTATGATGGAAGGAACTCATGGCTTTCAATCAAAGCTGAAATGTAGCTGATTAGTGCCATCACAAATGCCAAAGATCTCCTGTCAGGTCTTCAGATAGGCACAGAATTCAGCCTGAAGTAAAATTCCCCATTTTAACCACAAAAATAGCTTTCTAGATTGCTCTGACTGAGCTCCTTGTGATGTGCATGTTAAGCTGGTGGTGTTTACTTCTCTTGTAATCAAGAGATGTGCACCTTCAGACTGCAGTCAATCTTGCCTACATAAACCTGTCTTAGGGGTGATAAATCATTCCATAAAGGTGCTTTTCCCAAAGCTTAAACCCGTGTTTTTGACAGCTCTCCCAAGTCAAAGATGATCAGAAACAGTTTCTGTTATAAGGCACCATGTATAAAGTAGGTGATGAAGGGAGGCAAAGGCACTAAAGCTTCAATCATTGATGAACTGACCTCAGAAGGGTCAGTATGGCACTGGTGATAAAAAGAGAGCCCTAAACTACAGAGAAAGATTATGGTCACAATTTTTCTCTCTCTTTTTACTTTCTTTTCCATTTTTGCTTTCGATAACCTGTTCTGGTGACATTATACTCTTCTCTTTTTAAATGCTGAGCTAGAAAAGTAGAGGTAGGCTGGGTTTCTGTCCCTGCTATCTCAGTGGCAGAATGCCTGGGAAGTGTAATTAATTTACACCGTTCCTGTGCCTTGAGAGGTAATGTGAGGAAAAGAAACTTTACACAGATGCCCCTTTGGGGCTGATAACAAAGTGATGCTTTCGCCCAGTTGTGGATAAATATTGTGCCTTGGCAAATCATACTTTAAAGCTCATGCAGCAATTTTTTAGACCTAAAAATTGGATTAGTGCTTCAAATGAATTTGTGCATAACTAGTAATATTTTCCTGCTTTTGCTTAATAAATAGATAACAATATAAGGGAATAATAGTGAGCTGAGATAGATAATGCCTTTAAAGTTTTTAGACTAGGACAACACACAAATAAATTATTTGTTGAATTAAATACTCAACTCTGAAGACAACTAATGGCTAGTTCTGAATTTACCCAGAAAATTTACCCAAACAGATGCAACCAGAAAATGGCACACGTTTCTGCAACTGCTAACAGCCACAGTTTGTGGGGTTTGTGCAGAAAAGAGATTCAGGGGAGAACAAAATTGATGTCTGACACCCATTCAGAAGCCACTGATGGGTGATTTAGTTAGAAATGGATGAAACAATACATCAAGCTACTCAGCCCCTTTTCCTACATGTGAGATTTTGGCCCCAGCTAGATGATCAGCTTAATTATGGATCACCTTGCTCAGCTCATTTCCCATCATTAAAAAATTGAAGGAGAAGAAGTAGAAAAGTTACTCCCAAGGGTTCAGATACCAAAAATTTTTTTCCACAGGAGGAAGGAGTGTGTAGGGTGTTGCACTATCATCATTATCTCATAGGAGAATCAGATCATTTGGGGAAGTTTTGCATCAGAAAAACTCGACAGATTTCACAGTGCAAAAATTTACCTCAGAAATAACATGTCCCAGATCTTTATTAACCATAAGTGCTGCAGGAAGGAGGCCACAAATACCACTCTTCTATTTTGGTGGAGTCGTGTGGCTCTCTTGCTGAGTGTGGCTACTGTGCTCTGGCATGGAGACCAAAAGGTGGGGAATTGCTGGGGAAATGGGTGTTTCTGGCAGCTGTGAGGAGGTGGCTGAAGGAATTTGTTTTTACAGGGACTCCCAAGGAACTTTCATGTGCGAGCTACTTCTCCCAGGGATGTAATGGGCATTTGTGGCAATAAAATGAGGCCTCAGGAGGGCCATTCAGATTTTATTAGCTTTTGTGGAAAGATTAAAAACTCATCTAAAGACCATCCCACTATTGCTTTTCAATTATCCTACACCCCTGGGATGCTGGGCCAGCATTTTGTGGAGGAATGCAGTAGTGTGGGCAGGTGACGCTTTAGACTTGCCATGGGCCACACTGATTCTGTCTCCTCCCTTCTCCTTCCCTTCCCCTCTGTCTTAAACATGTTTCCTCCTTTCTAACGGACAAACACGTGTACTCAAAGCTCTTGATTGTGCACAGGACTTTCTGTGCTAATAAAAACATCTGTTTCTTTTTTCAGGTCCCAAACTAGAGTCAGGCAGTGTCAGAATTTAAATGCAACCAAGAGCGCTTCTAAAATCCCCTATTTATCTTTGGAAGAATTGCTTTAAGACAGAACCACAGAATCCCAGCATGGTGAGGGTTGGAAAGGGACATCTGGAGATTATCTCATCCAAATCCCCTGCTCCAGCAGGGGCACCCAGAGCAGGGGGCCCAGCAGC
>VWZY01009801.1:0-51954 GCA_013399075.1 Chloroceryle aenea
TGCTGGAAAGTAGCTTCATGGAGAATGACCTGGGAGTCCTGAACAATAAGTTAACTGTGACCCACCAGTGTGCTCTTGTGCCAAGAAGGCCAGTGGTATCCTGGGATGCATTAAGAGACTGTGACCAGCAGGTTGAGGGAGGTTCTCTGCCCCCTCTATTCTGCTCTAGCAAAGCTACATCTGGAGTACTGTATCCAGTTCTGGGCTCCCCAGTTCAAGAGAGACAAGGAACTACTGGAGACATGCCAGCAGAGGGCTACAAAGATGATTAGGGGACTGGACCATTTCTCTTACAAGTTTGAGAGACCTGGGTCTGTTTAGCTTGGAGAAGACTGAGAGGGGATCTTACAAATGCTTATCAATATCTAAAGATATTGGAGATAGACTTAGTACCCAATTGTACTCAGGTTAACCAACACGACTAATTCCGCTTTTAGATGGAAATATATTCTGAGTAACACCAAGCAATGTTTTCCACATTCCATGTTTCTTCATGAGACATCAGTAAATGGGATAGTTTCTGTTACATTCCTAGCATGGTAAGAAAATGTGGTTAGGTCAAGTGGGAACTTCTGTCTGTAGACTGCAAAGCGATGAAAGGGTAGAGACCTGGTTTGTTCAGGTGCTGAGAACAATGTAGCTTGTATACTCACTTGGTTTGCCAGGAAACTGAAAACATGAGTTATGCTGTGGAAGTGGAACCTGTCTATTAACCTGTTCTATGTACGTCAAGGCATTAGGAGTTGAACAAAGTCCCTGGATATGCAGCTAGGGTGAGACTTTCAAGTGCTGAGAGGCGACAGTGGGACCAAGTGTCTTCCACTGAAGATATGGTCTTCACCAAACCTATGTGGGGATGATCATGAGAACCTTTGGATGTGACTGAATATCTGCTGCTATTCTTTGTTCTACTTGACCTGTATATATCTCCAACCCATACCTTCATCATCTCTGAAGGAGTAATATATTACAAAGAGAAGGAAAGAACTGCTGAGCCCAGCACAGGATGTTCCACTCCTAAGATATCATTTCACTATTAAGTATACCTCCACGGTCAAGAATACTTGCATTATATATACAGTGGTGTCCAAAGAACTTCAGTTTGACTCTGCAGAGACTGCATGGTGCACTTAACTCCCCACACCTCCTAGTGTCTCGGGAATCTAAAACTTAACAGCTTGCCAAAAATTACAATACAAGTTTGTTCAAATGTTGAAAACTGAGTCCTGATTTCTGAGGAAGCATTTGGAAGGGTGCTGGTTAGATGCAAAAGCAGCACAGGTATCAGGAAAAAAAAAAGGTGGTTAATTCTGAAAATTTGCTGGCCTTAAAAAGAAACTTGTCTCAACTCAGTCCCCAGCTTCTCATTTTCACAAATATTCTAATAAAGAAGTTGATTGGCATGAAACAGAGAAATTGTGAATTCTCACCCTTACTGTTGTACTGAAGAACAGAAACACAGCATATGATTAAGGTTACCAGTGATGCAAGACTACTTGGGTAATTGACACAAACTGTTAACCCGAAAGCTACAGATTAATAAGCAGTCTCAGTTTATAAATGGATTGTGGTTTTAGATTTACTGAGTAAAATTTGAATTATTTATCCAGATCTCAGCTGTGTGATTCAAAATAGTCTGCAGAACTAATTATGACTAATTTTATTCTTTGTTTGCACCTGCCATTTGTTTCCAAAACCATAAGGAAAAGAAAAATCTGTTTCAATAAATAATGATATCCTGAGGCCAGCCCACTTATGTTTGTTTTTTCACTTCTGTGTGTACTTTTTTTGGCACTTTTTATTGATTTAGGTTATGCTTAAAATACAGATTTGTTAGCTTCCAGCCTTCCCATAGCTGGGTAAAATGCTCCAAAACTTTGTGACCATAATTCAAGCATGTGTGTCAATGCTATATTCTTATAGCGACTATCTGGCAAAGTAAGACTAGACTGGAAGTTTATTTTCCCTTCTACTGCACTTTAAAGCCAGGGTATGTAATGGTGGCTTGGGACACATACGAAAAACGCTTAACTTCATCACAGGATCCCTTTACAACTGAAGAAAAATTACTTTTTGTGATTTTTTTTTTTTTTCAGAGAATGAACTTAAAGCCTATCTTGGTGTAGGACTAAGCATCACAAGTAGATGGTCCAAGATGAGTTTCCTCTTAATATGTCAGTCTAGAAAGATTGCAGGCAGTAGTCCAGTGTTAACCTGCTTTTTTTTTTTTTCCTGTTCAGTCTCCACTTCAGGTAGAATAAGAGAAAAAGAGGAAGAGCAAAAAGTAAGCCCCTTGCAAGCATTTGTCCGTGAGTAATGGAAATGAGACTGATCTTTTCAGTCTTTTGTGTGAGTAAAGGGTGCTCAGATGGTATTTTGGCTCCAGCCTCAAGTTCTAGCTACCTTTAGGATTGCAAAGCATCATGTGAAACACCAGGACTCTGATCTTGAGCTTTGATCCAGTATTTTCAGTTAAATAGAATACAAACATAAAACTCATTTTCAGCTAGCTAGTGACTTTAATTCATACTTTGCAAACTGAAAGTAGGTTAATTTGTCCATTGCTTAGGACAAGGTGGACCAATATCTTTATGTGGCTTTAGGTCTCCACTGAGAATGATAGAAATACAGTGTCTTAATACCTGAAGTGCAACTATAACTTGGCTTTCCAGTTCACTTGCAGGTCCTGGTCCATTGATCATCAACACTGTATGTATGTATGTGTTATTTTGCCCTTGGATTACTCCTTGGGACTAATTCAATTTGCTCTTTCCAAAATCTAATTTGGGTGAAATGTGAGGGAACGAGTATCAGTCCACTGTCGGCAGTGTAGATAAGTCTACTAGGTTTGGCTCATCTTTTCTTTTTTTTTTTTTTTATAAAATCCTCTAAATACACCTATGTAAAATATCCAAGGCAATGCATATAAGACCATATTAATCTTTTCTTTCATGCCTGATAACAGAACCCTTGGGTACATGCCAGAAACCTCACTCTAGTGAGCTGTGACAGTTCTTTGGTTTAGGCATTTTGAAGTGTAAAACACACACACAAAAATGTGTATGCATTAAGGTCACCTCTTGGAACCAGAAGGATACAGAGGATCATTGGCTAATCAGTGTGAATGCATCCAGGCTGGTCTAGAGGCAGCTTAACCTGAGAATGCGAGATACATAACCAGTCTGTCACTTAGCCTGTGGCCAAGACAGATGACTTTAGCAGGGTAGGTGCAGTCTTTGAGAGGTGCACCTTTGCCTGGGATCATTATCTGTGAAATGGGATCATCAAAGTTTCCAAACTTACAGGAATGTGGGAATGAGAACACCCAGAAGAACTCATGTGAAAGCAAGTAAGTCCGTCAGACAAAGGTGGAGTGAAAGACGAGAGATTTATCCTTTTAGGGACAATCATCTACAATTTACACACTGAACTTTCGGAGCCCAGAGATATTGTGATTGTGCAGAAAGCCCTTGGGTCAGGTTGTGCCTTTCCTATCAGAGTGTGACATTTGCACTGGCACAGACACTTCTGTAGTCCTGCTGGCTGCAGCCTGGGAAGCTGCTCAGCTGCACCTGCTGATGCCTGAAAGGGATGACTCTGCCTGAAGGGGAAATGTGCACAGTTAGTGATCAGATGTGGCAGCAAGGTGGGAAGGTGCTGCAGGCAGCAGGAGCAGCCTTCTGCTGAGCCTTGAGGGTTGTGACTGCCAGGGTGGGCTTGGAGTGAGAGCCAAAGAGAGTAGAGCTGGGGTGTCAGAGGGCTTCTGAAAATGCAAATACAAATGAAAGTGAAAATGCCTAAATCACAGCTCATGGAGTAAAGAGTGCTGTTATAGATGAGTTGCCCAGAGGAAACTAAAAGTACTTTGGACATGTTAGAAATGGAAGATTAAATTTCCTAGAAAAACTGATTTAAAACTGTTTATCCTACCTATCTGTCCATATATCATAGGTAATTCCAGGTGCCTATCACTGTCACTATCAGTCCTGTATTGGAAATTTCTTTATATCAACTTGTCTCGCAAGGTATTATCAAAGGGTTCATCTAAATCAGATCCTTGGAGAAAAAAAAAACCTCCATCTCTACAATTACCTCTGGTTTTAGCCAGATTAAAATCATAGGGAAGAGTTGAATATTAATTCTCTTGAAATTCTGGCATAAAGGCCTAATTATGATGTTTTTGTTTTGAATGTGCTTCATAAACAGGTGATATGAATAAATTCCTGAACAGAGGCTTCTGTAGAGGAGTAGACAATGGTAGTTCTGGCACTCTAAATTTACTGATCAAGTAAGGCTTCACAGGTGCATGATTTGTATTTTACTGCTGTCACGTTGAGCACTTTCTGAATACATATTATTTTCAAGTATATTCCCATAAGCAATAACAAAAAGACAGTTCATAAAGAATATAGAGAGGAAAACTGTATTTGTGATTGAAATTGAGTAAATGTAAAAAAAATTATTAAGGATTATTATTAGGTATTTTGTTAGCTGATACTGTCTTGATGTTGATGACAGCTGAGTACACACTTCAGTGATGCAGTACTTCACTTTATCTTGTGATTTTCTTAGATATTTGCACTTAGGTGGTAGTCTTGTAATAAGAGAAAATTTAGGGGAAACTAGAATTTAATAAATTGCAAGGAAAAGGAAGATAGAAAGGTTATGTGTCAGAGACCAGCAAAGAAGGGAGGAAGAAAAGAGGAAGAAGGACTTACGAAACAAAATTAGGAAGTAAAGGGGACGCTAATAAGAGGGCATAGATATGGCAAAGGGAAAGTTTGAAGAAAATGAGATAAAAAATGAAATGTTTTAATACTGTGACATTGCAATGCTTCCATATTCTATTAAAAAAAAAAAAAAAAAAAAAAAAGAAAAGGTGACAGACACTGAGAGAATGATAGAGCTTATATTTCCTTTAATTCAGTCTTGGAAGAAAATGAAATCTCAAACATTGGCACACTGTAGCCAGGCTCCTGGCATTGCAATACCTTGTTCATGATGAAAGAATGTTGTGACTCAACCAGAGAATCATCACAGCCTCTACCTGCTTTGGACTACACCCAGGCAAAGGCCTGCAATATGTTTGCTCACCTTTTGGCACTAGGAGACACAGAAAAATGAAATACAACTTCTCAGAGCAAATGTTTTCATTTCACATTGCCCTCTGCAAAAGCGTATTTTGCATGACATTGGAAAATCTGCCAGCATTCCAGTTGCCTTCCAGTTCTTTCTAGAAAGAGTTTACTTTGAAGTGCAGCAGTTAAAGCCCTAAAGATCAGTTCAGGTTTTGTCTGCACCAAAGACATGATCATTTTGTAACTGCATCAGTGGCAGGGAAGCAGTTTAGAAATAAATGGGTCAAGCTTTAGTCAGCTGCTTGCTGAAAAAAACACAGCCAGGGCATTTAAAATGTCACCTCCTGTTATTACATATCTACAGGAGAATACAAACCCTACAACAGATGACAGCAGATGTGGCTTCCTGAGCATTTCTTATGTGCTTCACTGCAAAGTCAACCAATTTGGATTAAATGTCCTTTTTTGACAAAGTGCACCAGCAATATGAATAAACCCCCTTCCCTCCAGTGTATTGTGAGTGTAGTGGACTTTGTGACAGAGCATGAGGAGCAGGCAGCTGAGGAAAGAGGGCAGAGAAGAGAGCAGCTAAAGACACCTCGTTCCATTCCACAGCGAGCAACATCTACTCTCACAGCATATTCTTACCAGCCATGTTAAAGCATACTGCAGGACCTTTCCTGAATTGCCTCATGTGCAACCAATACACTCTGCCAGTGGGTCCACAGCTGCTCAGTACTGACCTTCCTCTAGACATTATTCCTCCTGCCCTCCAATTCATCCTTGTGTTACTCTGTTGCTTGTATAATCACTCCGTAACATGTTTCTGTGAAGATGAAGGCTGACTCTCCCTATTTAAATCACAGGGCTTGCTTATTTGACTTGCTGTAACTGAAATGGGTGAGGGAGAATGCCATAACTGATGGATCCAAGGGGAATCTATTCTGGCAGACAATAATGGACAAGCTGAGATCACTAAAAGCCTTCCCCTAGGAGATATTTTACAGAGTAGCATTGCCCACACCTTTTAGAGATATCATCAGGTACAGACTGAAGAGCAAGAAGCCTAGAATGAATCTGAAGAATAAGTTAGTCTTCATTCCCTGAACGTGGATTTACTGAAGCTGAGGTATGTAGAGGCTGTGATGGACAGGCTGTTCTGAAGAGCACTTAGAGGCCTATAAACCACCTGGAACACTTACATGGAATTGAGATATTGTACAGTAATGTGAAGGCTAGAGTATAAAAAGAGGGAGATTTTGTATTTCTTTTTAAAATATAGATTTTTGGTCTAAAAATATTTGTGACAGCAAAAGACCTTTTGCAAGCTGCTGCCATCAATGATTAGAAACTCAAATTTTTGTATTTGTTTAGAAGATAAGAGTTTTTCTCAGTGGGAGAAGGAACTCCAAGAAAAGCCCCAAGGCATAGTCCCTCCCCTTTTTCCCTGTAATTCTGAAACAGGAAACTGATTATCATATATTCACTTTTCCTAATGGCAGAGAGCAAGATTCAGAACTGGAAGTAAAAAATAGCACTAGATCCTAAAGTAAGTGCCAGAAGCTGTGACTAGCTATGGTGCTTTATATCTCCCCGTGAAAGAAGGGGAGAATGCATACTGGTCAGAACTGGCAAAGTGGAGAGTAATAAGCATGTTTACTGCAGCCTGCCTGACCTAAAATTTAAATTAGCATCAAAATCTCTCCATTAGAAATTACCATGAATTTGGCCCCTATCTAGAGGATTTTGGTGCATTAGAGTGTCATAATTTAGTCTTGAAATACAGCTATGCATCACAGGGATACTCTCATCCCAGTTTTCATATTGGATATATAGGCCTATATAACACAATATAGAAAAAACATAGGTGCACAATTGCGATACCTTAAACTCTATTCCAAGCCCTTATGACTAAGGACATCTGATTTTCTTCACACCAACCACCCAGGAGAATAATGGCAAAAGGCATCCTGAAGATTTTCTGTCTTCATAAATTTAGTAGACTATATTGTGATTCATTGATGCATGGACTTAGTTTGACCATGATCTTTAACCAAAACAGAAACAGCATTTAAAAATTGCTGTGTCATTTTCAAGCATCAAAATGGAACTGTTCAAGCGAGACAGAGTACATCATATGTACCTTCTACATCTACAGAAGCCATTTTTCACTCTGGTTTGCAACCACTTATCTAGTCACCTGCCAATAGCCTTAAGAGAATTTAAGATAAATGCTTTCTTTCTTTTTTTTTTTTTTTCAGAAAATCCATAGACTCACCAGTTTTTGAAGCAATACTTTTGTCACAAAACCTTTCCATTTGCTGTAATCTGCACAAGATTTAGCTTTCCCGTATGATGTTCATGGATGTCATTTGTGTAGGTAATAAAGTCCAGCAAGAAGATTACTATTTTGCTGTTGTTATTATGTGCTTGTTTCTCCTTCAACTCACGAAAGACAAGGAAATATGGATGGCATGGTTTTGGTTTCTCTTTAACCAAGGAAGTTGATGACTTTGTGAGTTTCCCCTATGGACTTGAAAAGAGAAGATTTAGGCCAATGTTAGTGCCACCGATAGTCAAGGACACAAAAATCTATATGGCAGAAGCAGTTTCAGATTTCAATATGCAAACACACTTCAGTTAAGTGAAAGAAGATAGATACAGTACAAAGAAAAGTACAAGAAACAATCATAGTAGTCAAGCCTACTTGAAACATTATCTCAAATAACACTGTGAGACTGGTAATACCAGGTGAGTGTTATTGCGAAACACTTCCCAGTATTCTGGAATAAGTGATATAATACAAGATCACAGTTGTAAAAAGTATTAACTTGTGAGCCCACATATATTCTCCTGACATTTGCTTTATATCAGCAGGGTATAAAACAGAAATGTTTGCTATCATCTTTTCCGATTTTGTAATTTTTTTTTTCACTCAGTTTGAAAGGTAGTGGACACAGAAAGTATGATGAAACAGTTGCTAGATCAGTTCCAAGATGATATAGAGCCGGGTTATGAGCTCTACACATGCCCTGGATGAGCCATTACTCAATCGCATCAAAGAGAATACTCACACAAATTCTAACTCTTCATCAATATCAGTAAGCATCAAACTACTGCTCTATTTACTTCACTGATGTAAAAGGCATTAGATTTTTTCCTCCTTTCCCTCCTTCTTTATTATAAGAAATACATCAGAGTGCCTCAGGTGAAAATATTCAGGATAACAGAATGTGGATCAGTTTGGTTTTACAAGCCCCCTTTGGCTCTGCAAGTTTCCTCCAGAGCTGATCTGTGACTGTCAAGGTTGGACTGCCACAGTAGACAACTTTGTAACGATCTGAGGCATATTGCCAAATAGTTCTTTTTTTGATTTCCATCCAACACAAAAAAATAGTCTTAAATTTACCAACTCTTGTATCATGCTGCTGACATATCTGGAGGGTGATTAATTGTACCTCTGGGTCTAAGAAATGTTCTATTCTGGACAAAAAGAGCTTTTAAAATCTATCTAATAACTATAATTATGAGCGAGGACAGACTCATAACTGTAAATGGGTTCTCTGTGTTTCTTATATAAGTACCTGCCAACAACTGAAAGATGGTAAGTTGAAGTGCATTTTGTACCAGCAAGCAGAATGCAGTAACTTTGCAGGATAAATTCTATCTGCTGTGAACAGTTTTGTCTAGTAAGAACCAATGAATATATTAATCTGTTCTGCAAGACAATGGATAGCAATGACCTGTCAGCTTTATGAGATCCATCAACGTCCTTACGTATCTTTCTGAAGAAGGCCGATATGCCCTCTGCAGGTTCTGTGTGATGCAGTGGTGCCATTAACACTGTCATCACTGCTGTTACACAGCTTCCTTTCATTGGGTTTCTAACACAGTTGTTTCATTAAGACACATCACATGGGGTTCAAATTTTGCAGACAGATTCTTTTTCTCTCAGTAAGGAATTTGGAATTTGTGTTATTTTTCCTTTTTTAAAGGAAAAAAAAACCAGAAAAACATTTCTGAATTTGAATGATTTTATATAGTGATAAAAATGAACAATGTAGGGATATTTTTATTCATAGATTTAAAGTGAAAAACATATGAAAAAAAAGACAAAAGAATGGTAGATCTATTGATACCTTGACACTGATACATTCCTTGCGTTGCATCTATATTGATTTAAAGAATGAGAAAAGAGAGGTATAAATTTATGGGGACATTTTGGATCCAATTTTGCATTCATTTATTAAACAAAATTGATAGAGTACTAAACCATTGACCCTATCATTTGCTTTTAGAGATTTATGGCTTTATTCCAGGCTCACTGAAGTCAATAAGGATCTTTTCAACAGTAGACTTCAAATCAGGACCCGCCTGCCTGCCTTCTCTTACATTCAACAATGCTATTGCAATGTTATTAAGCAGTGTTATAAGCAGTGACATTACATCAGTGTAAAGCTACAAAGAAAGCAAATCTATTCCCAGTCTTCAGGAAAATGCATTTAGCCATTTAAAATGTATGTATCTGTGTGTATGTATGTTCCAGACTTCACTTTGGTTCTAGCATAAAGTGTTCAGAAAGCAGAAAATGTATTGTCAGTGAAAAGATTATAAGAGGAACAATAAAGAAACTGGCTAACTGCCCATTAGATTTAACATGGGAAAAATGAAAGCTAATATACCTCAGGAAAAAAAGATCTGCAGCTCAAATATTTAACTAGAAGGTAAAACCTGGAAGTTTTTAGGGTTGAAAAAATCCAAGTGATTAGAGGAACCAAAGAAGCTCATCTTAAATAGCAAATTCTCCCACTGTAACTATAAGATATATAAAGTTGTACAATCTTCTTCAAGCGCCCATAATCATAGAGATATAAAGGTGCTATATAATGGCACAGACATTCCACGCAGGAAGGGAGTTAAGCAATCTCCATCTAAAGTACATCTATACTTATATTTTCACATTAAGGTGCACACTAGTTTTAAATAACAAGACCATCATCCAAATTGTAGCAAAATAACTTTTAAGTATATACCTGATGTGTAGATAGATACAAGCCTGCAGTACATGTCACTGAAAAGGCAAATGTAACTCTAGTCTTTGCAAGTTGAATGCTGATGCAATAGCCCCTGAAATATTGTATTTGTATTACATTATAAAAGCATATAATTATGTTATTAAGTTACTAGCAGTTCAGAGATAAGTAACAAGATTCCAGTAACATG
The DNA here is from genome assembly GCA_013399075.1 of Chloroceryle aenea. Taxonomy (NCBI): domain Eukaryota; kingdom Metazoa; phylum Chordata; class Aves; order Coraciiformes; family Cerylidae; genus Chloroceryle; species Chloroceryle aenea. The sequence continues at coordinate 10,302 of VWZY01009801.1, forward strand.
GATGGGTTGACCTGTGATGAAAGAAGTAGGTATGGTAATGGTATTTTACTCCCCAACTAATGGGGTTTGCAAATTGGTGTATTGGGGTGGTTTGAAATAGCTAGGTCAAATAGAAATTGAAACAAAGAAAATTATTCTTTTTGCCACTTCTGCAGGAAGAAGGTAAAAGTGCAGTCAGCACTATAACTGCAAAGTTCACTAAATATCTCTTGTGTACTAAAATAAAGCAGTAGAGTGTAGAGAAGATGTGTTGATAGTCTACCAGTATTTGAAGAACGCTGGTAGAAGAAAAGGGTGGAATATCTATTTTAAGTGGTAGAGTCCATAGTTATAATTTTTCACAAGATAATTCAGGAAATTGTTTCATATCAGTATCAGACAATATTCCTGGAAATGATCCTCCTTGAGAAATTATAAAAATACCCATTTGCATTTAAAACTAAGCCTAAACTGGAATTAGAGTGCAATTGTGTTTTGTAAGGATGAGGAAAACATGACGTCTCATCACGTATCTCAGTCGAGGGTATGGGAGTGCTGAGTAACTGGTGTCTCCTGTTCTCATGCAATATATATTGGATCTATACTGACAAAGAGGCTTTACAAATAACAACAGGCACAAGCCATGGGAAGGAAATCTTGATACTGGCTTGATATTTTCCTATACTGGGACACCAAGTTATGTCAAGTCTGAGAGTAAATTCCCAGGATTTCCAGTTCTTCTGATGGACAATCATAAGGTTTCAATTCACACTGTCTACAGGAGTCTAGTGTGGAGACTGCCAGGTCCCACAGGGCTTCATTCCAGTGGTCTTTCTCTGTAGACTCTGCGGAGACTTGGGTAACTAGGTTCAACCATATGTCCCAGACAGGTGTTGAAAATTGGTTGGAGTTCAGGCCAAAGTGTACCTACTGCTTTGCAGTGATATCCTCCACTCTCCTTATCTTGCTTTTTGTTGTGATCCATTGTTGCACCTTTTCTTAAATTAACTGTGTAACCGAACTCATAACTTTGTGTCCTTTTGACCTCTGGCAACAACTGTGTTTGTACAGGACAAAGGATAATAGGAGCTCACTTGAATGGGTCCCATGGGCTTTACCTTCAAACAAATAATTACTGGTACCAGTAGGATAAATGATCTTTTAAGCATCTGAGAAAACTATTTCCAAAGAAAGAAATAAAAAAAGAAAAATAGAAAACAAGTTCTATAATATTAAACTCACTTGAAAAGGCTATGTAAGATTAAAAAAAAATTAAAATGGCATGGAAAGTTGGAAAAATAATGAGAAAACAAACAGCAAAATACAAAAAAACCCCACCACTTTTAAAGAGGGAGAAGTACAAGAGGAGTAGGAATACGCTTTTAAAGTTTAGTGGTCACAGAAGAAGGAACACCGTCATGTGTCACATTAATAAGCTTTGTAAGTAGGAATGATGATTAACTCAGGAATGAGTTATTATAATATAAATGACAGGACATAATGGAACCGGAGTAACAAGGTATGCAATGTGTATTAGGGAAAGTAGAATGAAAGCTAAATTCCTGTGGGACACATAAACCTTTAGAAATGTTTGTAACAGGTTTGTTAAAAACAGGGTTTGGAATTTTGTAGCTTAGGGGGGACAAGGAACAGAATCTGGGCAGGAAGGCAAGATGGTTGGTATTCTGCAACTGAGCCTAGAAAAAAGTACAAAAAATAATCTATTAAAACAAAAGAAAACAATAGCATGGAAAAATGCATATATTAACTGAAGGAAGAGAAAAATCCCATTTTTTTCCGTATGTAGCACCATACCTTAGTCAAATGACAGTGCTCATCTACTAAGTGAGCCTCTGTAAGTCTAAATCACACCTTACACAGTTATAAAGATTAAGATTAAGAAAACACACACACCATCCTATCCCTGACAAAAAAAAAAAAAGGTAATTTTATCCAAATGTACTGAAATATGCATAATTTGACAGATGTTTAAAAAAGGGTTACTGCAAATATGCTCAGTAGCGTTATGGAAGTCTTTGTATGCCACAATAATCACCACCACAAAATATATACCTGTGAGAAATTACTGCCTCTGTTACGGAAGTTAAAAGGAGTTTGTGTTAGGGGGGATACACATCACTTGCCTGCTTCTGTAAAATGACTGGTTTGGTTGAATTACAGAACAACCAGAAGTTTTACATTCCTTAACATTTTAATTTCTGCAATTTCTGCAAATATAAAATGACTAGGATTACAACTAGTGATAACTTCAGAAAAGATATCAAGAAGGCTCACCAAAACTACTGCATTTGCATGCTTACCACAAAACAAGTCAGGGCAGCAGAATATATACTGCATTACATGATATGCTGTGCTTTCTGAAATGAGCACAAATGAAGTGGGACAGGGAGAAGAAAATGATAAAATGGTGGAACTGAGGAGATGTGTTCAGACAGAAGAGTGGCTGCAAATGAAGCTGCAAACCCCAGGGCTCAGTAGTGTGAAATGAATGTGTACATTAAATTATTTTGTTGGCTGGACCCTGGAAACTATGAGCAGACATTTTGAATCTGGAATATTCAAGACTTTGGGCATTACAAAAAATGATTATCATTGAGGTGGACTATAAAGAAATGCATAGAAGACAATAAAGAAGAAAATATTCCATAAATGTCAGCTAGAAAGATTAACAATATAATGGAACCAATAAGAAAGTAATTTTGTGCTAGATATCATAGTATTAGTATTTTCTTTAGCCTTCTGCTTTTGGACTATGTATGCCAGGTATTTGAAATGCTTGTTTTACATACAATGTTCTATGAGCAGATTACAGAATGCCTGGATAGACACAAATTGTGACACAAGGCTCACCGTTTTTAGTCAGTGAAAAATAGAAGACATTTGTACTCATTCAACTTTGTAAATATTTTTAGTAAAAGTAGAGACACTGTTAGTACTCTCTGATACATTTTTGAGATGAGTAAAATGCTGCCATGGCTAGGACTGGCAGTCAAGTGAAATTTTTGAGAGCAAGTACATGATTTATACAGTTAATGTAAGCCATTCAGAGTGTAGCACTAAAACATGACCTCCAAAAGATGATCAGTTTAGTATATTATAAAACTGTGTTACCTCTGAAGCAGGACCTCACAAATTGTTGTTTGGTAGTTTTAGTATGCATGAATAGGACAAAAATGAAAAAAATTAAGACAGAGATGATTCAGAAAATAAAGACAAAACATGTCAGAAAGGAGATTGTGGCTCAAAAGAGAAAACATGAAAATCCTGAAAATTATGAGAACAAGCATAAAGGCATCAAAAATAAATTTTAAACCAATTTTTGAAAGGAGTCAGTACCTGGCAATTCAGAGAAGACTCTCAGATGACAGTAGAGTCCTCCATAAAAGTTGTAAGAATTTCATTCAATGTCAAGGATGTTGAGGGTAAAAAGGACTAAAAAATCTAAAATTCAAGATAGCATGAGTAGAAAAAGTAGAAAGTAATTGTACAAGCTAGATGAAAAATTATAGGGAAAAAATATCCGAAATCACAAGAATTTTAGAATGTTGCACACTGCGAGAGCTGAAAAGTTGTAGGCATATATCTTGTGCTTGAGGCAACTAGAATTAGCATGAAAAATACAAAGTATTTATATGTGATGCTTGGGGGAACAATTAACTTCAAAAAAGCATTGCAGTTCTTAAAAGAATTTTAGTTGTCTTCATGCACAAATGTGTGTGGTGTAAAAGGAAGGACTACCATGTCATCTTGTTTTGTATTAGAGTCCCGTGGCAGAAGGAACTATTGATTAGTTCACATAGCTGATGTCTGCTCTCTGATACTGGAAATTGGAAGCTGAATGCTTAAAGGTTAATGGAGGATTAATAAAGGTAAGTTGACACATAGACCATTCATGAATGTTATCTTAGAGTGGAGTTATTCTGTAGCTGATACTCAATGATTCATATATCCTGTAGACAAAGTGGGGCATTATACTAACTAAATATTCTTCTGCTTATATAAGGAAAGAGAATTTTTAAGTTTAATTAATTAGAAACAGTATTTGTCTGACAACCAGAAGTATCTTTCACAGTGTCTTTTAAGGTAAGCCAGAATACAGACCGAAAGCTAAGAGCAATATTTGAAGTGGTTTTCCAAGGACTCAGATAGCAAACTTTAATTAACATTAACAAGACCTATGTCATTAGACCAAAATGCAGTTTTAAGAGGTGAGTTTTAAATTCTGACACAGGCTTCTGCAACTGGACAAACTAGGAGTGTAAAGAATAATCTGTTTAACTGAGTAACTGAGGTGTTAAATATGGAGGGAATGAGCTCTCATGAGGGTCCACCTCTCCTTTTGTTAGGACCACAGAAAACTGGGCAATTTCATCCCCCACTCCCTACCCCTGAGCAAATTACCTTTACTAAGCTTAGAATATGTCCAAAATAAATATTTTCGATACCCAGTACATAATTTCTGGACAAGTACCTATCCCCTCTCCATGCCTCCCAGATTGACAGTTTACAGAGAATCTGCATCCTTACAGATGAATTGATCTCACTGAAACCAACAGATAATTTTCTATTTATTTGAATAGAGACATGTATGTATTCTGTGATATCTGAAGAGACAAGATTTATCATCCCTACCAATGTCTGTCTTGACTCACTCACACCTTACCCTTTTGCCTTGGAGATTTCCACTCTCCAAAGTAACGTTCTTTCCTCCTTCTGAATTTTCTCTATATGTATCCTCTCTAGACTCCAGTACTATTCTCTCATCCTTCCTCCTGAAAGGCAGACAATCTTTTCTCCCTGTTCAAATATATTTCTTGGTCCTAGAAAGCCATCATCAATCCCAGATTCACTCAGATTATACTCCTATCCTCCTATTCAGCATTTCTGGCTTTCATTTTAATCCTTCTGACGCTTCTGGTCTACACATTTTTAAAAGTGACTACATCTCATTGATTAATCAATCAAATTAAAAGGTTGAATTATCCCAGTAACTTTACCATGATGTAAAAACTCTTCTTGAAAGACAGTTCACCAAACCATCCCTCTTGAGTTTATAAGGCTGGTAAAACATCTCTCACAGCAGTTCAGTGGGTTGACCTCAGTCATATCTTTTATTCTGCTTAATATGACACTATAGAAGACTTTGTCATTGAAAGATGTGTAATAACTCTGCTGACACTGCAGCCAGGATTTCAGCTTGTTCTCAGGATTTTTTCTGGTTCCTTCCTTCACTGAAAATGTGGGAAATTTTAGTGGGAGTCTTATCATAACTAGTTTTCAACATTTCCTTAGTGACTCACTCTTTGCCCACTGCTTTCCCAGGCTTTAACTAGAAGATAAAATGTCTAGTTCTTAGCATCTAATCTCTTTGTCAACGTCAACTGCTTCTCAAAGTGACTGTCCATTTAACATCACTAAAAAGTACTCTGCATCATCAATGCCTTGACTCTTTTCATTTAAAAAATTTTGAATGTTAATGCTTAAAAAGATGCTTAACAAGATAAATGTCCCCAAGTTGGAATGAATATTTCTTCTTTCCATATGCAAAATCTAAAGAGGGAAGTTATATGTTTGGGTTTTTTGTTTGTTTGTTTGTTTATTTGTCATGCTCTGATGTTACATGTGCATTTTCATTTGTCACACTTAAATCCTTTACAAATTTTAAAACCATTTGTGAAAATTGTATACTGTCCACAAGAGGCATTGAAGTTTTATCTCTGGAACAATTAGAGTCCTGTTCCAAGGTCTGCCACATTTGTGCAAGTCCTGGCAGGTCATTTTGCACTCCTTAGTTAATCCTGAGGAAAAATAAGCCTTTATCTATCTCCTCAGTCAATAAGGACAAACCAGTTTCCTAAACAAAGCTGAAGAGAGATGTAGTAGAGCTATGGAATGAGAGCTACCTGTATCAGATAATGGTAATCACTGCAATTTACTGTGTCAGATACCTAGACATGCATGTATAAATGTGATACAGATCATGGTGCCTATCTGTATGGCACTAAAAGTGGACTGCAGCATGAGAAAATTAACCTCACTTGCCTGTGTGCATAAAGAGACAACAATTTTCAGTGCTGTCAACCCTATCATTATGAAACTTATTATGGATAATAACATTACTGTAAAATAGATGCTTAAAAATAAAGATGATATAATATTCATACACACTATCACATAAGACATGCTTTAAATAAAATAGACTAATTTTATCTATGGTGTCAAAGAAATGAATGTCTTTCTTGATGAAAAAGCTGAATATAGAGCCCAGGCAATGGTCAGTAGCGTATCCTGAAATGTAATATGTCACACAAAAACCTGTGCTACTTGTTTTAGGAATTTTAATGGATCAGGTAGATCCCTTGACACAGTTTATGCAAAAATCACAACTTTTAAGCTGACTTTAATGAAAAGCATCCAGTGATTGTCATAAGCATTATAAAATTTAGAAAAGTGGACGTAAGCCTGAGACTGTTTCGAAGTCATGCTAGCAAGTCTCTTTCTCTCCTGCACTTGTCTACAACGGACTGATCCAAACTTAATTTAGATTTTTTTCCTGTTTCATAGCCTAGAGCATATCCTTAATGTTACTTAGACTCACTTTTATATTTACTGGATCTAAACATCCTGATAAGTATGAACTGAAGGACAATAAACCATCTTAGCACGCATACAATTGACTGACCTAAAGTAATTGGAAAGTAAAGGCTCCTGAAGCTTGAATAATTCTACTTCAGGTTAGACTGGATTTTCAGCAGAATGTGTTAGATCTGGTCTATACTATATATAATTACAATATACTTTGTTGCTTACATACCAGGTTAAAATACAATTTGATCTTTATTGGGGACAAAACTGGTGGAAAAAAAGAAGTCACCTTAGGTACACAGGTTGTTCAAGTGGAAATCCCAGGTATTTCACTGGTATAGTACAATTAAAACACATTTGTCTTTACAAAAACAATATCTACTGTGTATAAAAATGAATGTCAGCTAACAATCTAAAAGCAATAAACAATAAACTTAAATTATAGTAAAAGTCAATTAGTATGCCAATTAGTCTATATTGCAAGCAACTTACATGAAAAATCTTATTCTTCACTGTCATACAAGGTGTCAAGGAATGAACTCTGTCATTTAGGATTCACTAATAATTATAAAGGGGAGTTTGACAGATTATGATGACTCCATAAAGTAGTAATGCAAAATAGCTACTCACCAAATGGTAAAAAGCTTTTATACCTCAGCAGCTTTTAAAAGGGTACACATGGTAATAGAAACTCACTTTGCAAAAAGACAAATAAATCTGGGGATGCAGATGCTTTGTGTCAGTTTCATGTGGTTCCTAAACAAGATTTTTACTGAAAATGTTCTCGGTGCAAAAAGATAATAATGTGGGGAAAAACACATTCATCAACATACAAAAACCAAGACCTCACTTTACTCTTCTGGGAAAGACATAAGAAAGTTAATAATCTGTTCATAGCCATAGAGTTCACTATCCAAGAATGCAAAAGGTACTGTAAAGGCAAAGGCTACATTACACAAATATCAGAAGCATGAGGAGGACACACAATTCACTTCACAGCAGAAGATAAACAGCTTTCTCATTTGAGTTTAATCAAAACCAGAAGCATTTTACTTCCAACATACGAATTTTCAGCCTACTTGTCTGTTTCCTTTTGTTTCTTCCAACCCTTGGCTGTGATTCTGTAACGTTTGCACAACTGTAGATTGAAATCTACTTATCTACTGCTTTTTTTTTTTTTTGTTTGAATTCTTCATTTGGCTTTTGACCTGTAAAAGGCATAAGTACTCTTTGTGGAAGGCTCATGGAAACATCATCTTATTTATCTCCATGCAATGGTAGTATAATTTATATTACATACAAACTACTTCGGCTTAGATGAGCAGGAAATTCTATGGTCCCCAAAAAGCAGTTTTACCAAACAAGCCTTGAGAAGCCCACTTCTGACTGAAAAGATTAGGGCTATGCTATGTTTCTGTGTCTGGAAAATTGATTTTGCTCAAAGCAAACATCACATTTGACTCACAAACTACCACACCGACTTCCTTGAGTCCAGCACAAAGTCTGATCTCTCTTCCTACTCTGAGATTATGTTTATCTACCTTCTTTCGTTTAATCCATGAATTTATGCCCATGCCATTGCATTTATGCAATAATATAAATTATTTTCCAAATTTTGTTTGTCATCATGGAACCTTATAAGGTAAAATGGAAATACAGTAGGGAAAAAGAAAGCAAAGAGAAATAAGACAAGAAAAAATTAAGGAGACTTATTGTGTGATAAAGAATTCTAGCCAACTAAAGAATGGCAGAAAAAAAAGTCTTGTGTTCTAGACAATGTCCAGCATTGGAAGAACTGATTCATAGCTGATGCTTTTGGAAAAATACACCTTTTCTCCATATATTTATTTAAATTGTTTTCTAGGAAATAATTACCACCTGATTCCATGACATGTTCATGATCATGGATTACTCTGCAGATGCAGTGAATATGTAAGTTTTTAATGCTTGTTTTTTTGAAATATGAGTCTTTGAATCACATTTATTACAACTGTCTTTCAAAACATGTGAAGTGACTGGGAGACCTCAGATACAACCCAATCCGCCTGTCACAACCCCTGTGGCTGAGAGCAAGCTGAAAGCGAGTGTGGTCCTTGGTCATGACACCCTTTGGGTTTGTTTTATATTCAGTATTTCATTTGGATGAATGGTGAGTTTAAACTATACAAACAAATTATCGTGTAAGTTAATGTTCCACTCTCTTTCTGTTGTGCATAAGTATGTGGGGGAAAAAAAGCCCACATTTCCCACACTTAATTCAGTGATCTGGATGTTTCTAACTGTAAAGAAGGCATCTTTAAGAAGTTAAGGGAATGCCTTGTTGTGGTTTTCCCCTTCCAAAGCTTTCAGCAGTGTTTGAGAAGTATGAAGCTAAAAAGAAACCCCAAACAAACCCCATGTGAGTGCTCAATGCTTATTACATGAGAGCATGGTTGTAGGGGAGCTCTCATTTTTTTGCATTCAGCTCCTGCCCACTGCTGGCACAGAGGTATGTTTTTCAGACATGCCAATATAAACTTGAGTTTGCCCTCAAGTTCAACCGATGAAGTGCTTGGGAACACCTCAACAACTGCTTCATAGTCGCTATATACAAGGACACGGGGAAGAATCTGGGAAGTATGTCTTCAAGAAAAGATGCCTCAGAATGATAATGATGACTTTGGAAGTCAAATATAATGTAGTGGTATTGTAGGTACAACTACAGGCATAATTTGAGATGAAGTAGATGTTTCCTGTGTTACTATATTGTCAATGTTTGTGTGAAGATAATATCTGCTGCCAAATGTTGTTGAATTATTTTACTGCTGTACATTTTGCAATGCATTTCTAATGCGATCACTTATTATTTAGGTCTCTCTATTTGATGAAAGCATAAATTAAGATAAAGTGCATCAAGGTTACTGATGCTTTCTGATAATAAACTAAAACTGTTGATTAAGCAGATGATGAGTTTAAGTCAACATCCCTTTTATTAAAATGCTTGATGTGGATTTATGGACTAACCTCACAAAAGTTTCACAAGTATGAAAGAAATGTTAAATAATGATAAAGAATATTTTACTTTAGCATAATTTAATATCTATGGTTTTAATACAGAAATTCATTTATGTTAATAATTAAGCCCTATCAATATACTGAACTGTTTATTTTTCAGATTGAAACATCAGAAGTATTCTTATTCTTTTATCTTGATTAGTCAATGCATTTGGTTTGGACTTCCATGGATATTTAATGAATGTTATCTGCTTGAATGAATCTCTGTCTTTTATTTTTTTTTTATGAACAATCTAAGAAATAAGTTTTACAGTTCCTATGGCACTTACAGGTACTCAGCAATATCTGTACTAGGCATAAACTGGCATTCATTTTCCTGTTGTCCTCTCCTTGGGACATGAAGTGGGAGAGTTTTTTATAATGAAGCAGCTACTTTATACTTCTTTTGGTGCTTCCTATCTTCCTCCATTAAGAATTTTTCTACCACCTATTTTCCAGTCTGCTATTTAGGGCCTATGAGATAATTGTCCATGTTGTTTACTTAACAAAATGCCTTTGGGACCAGCTTTGGAATAATTCATTTGATCTTGGAACTCCTTAAAGTGAATCTTCTTCATTTTATATCATCTCCATTTCAGAGCAGAGTGTGTTTTTGGACTGTCATGGGTACAGGCTGCCACTGTGCATCACCTCCAGGTGTACCACTGCTTCTTCTGGTGAAAAGGCCTGTAGAATCCTTTATAGACTATTCTTGATGTGGCCTGCCAAAAATCCTGCCACCACTCTGTTCTGAACTCAGAATGAATTAAGATGCTTACACGGCACCATGTGGATGAGAAATGTTGGCCTTGGGTTTCAGACAGAACCTTTTCAGAATGGGCTTACCAAATACTTCTTCACAAGGCAGGATCTCTGATGGTCCAGGATCCTTTTCATTTCACTTTCTTTCTAAGAAGCAGTGTCATGGAGGCACCCACAAACCATACAGTAGTAGCTACCCAAAATGCAGATTTATTGTACCAAAATTGTACAGCACTCCATCTGGCAAAATTACAAGTTTGGATGTCAGCTGGGAATGTACAACTATAGAACTAATTCCTAAGCTTTAAGACTATTCCTGAGCTTTAAGACTATTCTTTCTAGAAAGATGAACTAAAATGCATGCACAGTCACTCAGAAAGGGAAAACCTCCCACACAGGGGTACCTAGGAAAGTATCACTCGTCAAAGTGGTGGTGAGGGTCACTCCAGCTGTGGAGGCTCACTTGATCCTCAGAAGTATCCCTGGACAGCATACTCTATATCCATGGAGAGGGTCTGACTGCAAGGCCCACTTGCTCTGAGGACAACCAATCAAAATCATCTCTCAGTGGGGCTCCATTTATACCCTAGTTGAGTGTGCACTGTGGTCATTTTAATTAGTTGGAGGCAAGCCCATGACAAAGACAGGCTAAGGGCCCTGGCCCAGAGATGCCAGTTAATCCCCATGAGGTGCTGTTTAATGGCAGTGAGGTGCCAAACTGATCTTTAACAGGTCTCTGGCAAGCCCTCTTTTTTGACAGCTTTCTGTTAGGAAGGCTGCACTTGCCCCAGACACATTCAATTTAACATTGTTTAAAAGGTACTTTCAAGATATAGATTTCATTCAACTCCAAATTAGCGAATGTCAACAATGAATATTTGTCCTTTTCTTTCCATGGACCTTCCTCCTCATACTTGGTATTCAGCCCTTAGAGTAGGTAGATTAGTTCATTACAGCCAAGGGAAAGAGAAAAAGAAAATAAATGGTTTGGATGTATCTAATAACTGTTCAATATTCTCAGTGGTCCCCAAAATGACATTAAAAAGAATAGCATGCTTTCCATCATAACAAAATCTAAGGTTATTCAATATTGTTTGAAATACAAATAATATAGAATTATTTTACTATTAAACTGAAAAGCTTGCAGCTGACAGCAGTTCATTTTTTTTGGAGTTACTGTGTTAAAATCCTGTAAATCTACTTGTAATGCTGAATAAGAATGATCTATGGATTAAAAATCAGTGAGGAGCTTTACAGAATACAGCAAATAAAACACAATAGTAACCTTACACTTCAGATACAGGATGAGTATAATCTGCACAGCAGATAAGACAGGCAAGATCTACATGGGCTAAGAGAAATTAATCAAACTGTACTGTAAAGCTTGTCCTGGAATCTGGAAATGCTTTGAAAAGTCAATAAAGGAGGCCTTATGCCCAGCAGGAATAAATCCGTCAGATAAATTCATTGCAGATATGTCCACTTACATCAGTTGAAAATCTGCACCAATGTTTGTAAAATTAATGGACTACACTATATTGCTTTCATTTTTCTGCTGGTAAGCTGGAAAAGTATTTAGTACACAGTTGCATCCCCAAAAGTATTGTCTAATAGAACTAGGTTTTGCCTTACAGCAATGTGTAAAAGCATACCCACAGAAGGTAAGATCCACAGGGCTTTATTCTCCACAGACTCACACATTGTGCTTATGTACACCAGGTCCAAGTAAGTATAAACTAATACTTTCCAAGCTTGGTACACACTATTGAACAAAACAACCCAAAAAATTAAAATGAAAGCAAGTGTGGAAGGTGGGAGGAAAGACCTAATCCTCCTGTATACATGAATTGATATTTCTTAAAATTTTTAACTAACACAATAAATAAAAATACTTATTTCATAAATCAGAAAGTAAGTATTCAAAGAGGAAAATACAACAAATACTACACTAAACAAATCAATAGAAAAAATCATCAATATTCTACATAATGCTGAAGATTTTGCATTCTGTTTTATTTAAGTATAGTTCATTGTAGTTTATTTCATTTTAGCTTTCCCAATGCATGGAAATGCATTAAACCAAGGAATGAATAAAGGAAGTCTACTTAATGTGAAAAAAGAGAAAAACACGGTTAACTCCAACTTACTTGAGAGGTGAGCAATTCCTATCAAAGCAGGAAATAGTAAGCCCTTATCTCATAATTAAAGTGCTTGAGTAGGAAACACCAGGGGAATAGTCTAAATACAGTAGTATAGGTTTTACTTAACAAAAGTAGAAAGGGAAATAGTGTGGGTATTTCCTGTATAAATCAGTACCAGAAGGTAACCCCACACTTTGAGTCTAATTTTGACTGGCTGACCAGCTGCATTTGGTAAGTTTACAATGTTGACAATCAAGCCTTTTGAAATGAAAAGTGTGGAAAATAGACTGATGTCTTCTTAGTGAAATTGATATTATGTAGAAACAGTGTTCTGTCTTAATATAAAATTACAAATGGGATTTTCAAAGGAGCCTAAGGGAATTAAGGTTTCCAACTGCTTTTGAATTTTATTAGGATTTAGGATTCTAATTCCCTCAGGCTTCTTTGACAATCTCAGACTAAATATTTACCTCCTCTCTGCATCTTATGTCCTTTCTCAATTATTTACAACATTCAGAGATACCACTGCTTCCTAGAGCATACTCAATGCGTAGTGTGTTCTCAATTATTTTATCTGCTTGTGCCCAGAATAGTTAGCCAGAATTTGAAGGTGTACGACCTTTATGTAGTAGAAGAAATTAAACTGAATTTGAATAATTGAGACTTTTAAAAAGTTGATCCTGTTATTTACAATCAATTTATGTTCCCTCTGATTTCCTTAGAGACAACATGATGAAGGAAAGTAAGTTCCTTCCTCAGGATTATCCAGATCACTTTTCAGCAGGACTTTGTCAGAAGGGTCACCTCAAGCTTCGTGGCTCCTAATGCTCCTGTCACTACAACATTCTTCTGACACCTGCAGCTACAGCCAGGTGTTGACACTTATTAGTTACAAAATAAAACTCCACCTTTTTGTGTGTTTACCTAGTCCACTGAAACTTTCATTTGACTTCATTGCTCAGTTTCTAGTTTCGCACAAGAGCAGTGCTATAGGTGCTTGCTCCTTCAAAAGTATTAACTGTGTTTTGCATTTATCCAGAGTAAGTAGTGTCTTCCACACTCTTCAGTTTCAGCTGCAATCCATCCAACAGCACAAAACAATCTTCATCTATGTTCTGTCTTCCAGATGTCTTCTATTGAGTAATTGAATATAAATTTTCCAAAGAATGAAACAGCAGCTAGATCAAATGATTTATTATTCCCCTACATGTATCTTATTATTAAGTCTTCAATTTTTTTTTATATCTTGTCCTGTTTCTTAGGTTTTTTACTCCACTTTTCAAGATTTTCTGATTCCAGTGATTTCTTGGGAATGAAACTCATCGAAACCATTGATAACAAAATGCTACGTGCTCATATGCTCTGCATACTATGGATGCAAGAGGAAGACTTTGTTCAAGTGATTCTAGGTAAACAGAATTACTATACTCTACAGCCTGCAATAGCAATGCATGCTATTCAAAAAACCTTAAAATTGTGAAGCAGCTCCTTTCCCAGGAAACAAGTAATAGGACAAAAGGAAAGCGCGTCAGTTTGTGCCAGATGAGGTTTAGATTAGATATTAAGAAAAAAATTTTTCACTGAAAGGGTTATCAAGCACTGGAACAGGCTGCCCAGGAAAGTGGTTGAGTCACCATCCCTGGAGGTATTTAAAAACAGGGTAGACGTGGTGCTCAGGGGTGTGGTTTAGCAGTGGACTTGGCAGTGTTAGGATATAATGGTTGGACTCAATGATTTAAAAGGTCTTTTCCAAGCTAAGTGATGCTATGATTCTATAACTGTCTATAGCACACCCAGATAATTTCTAAATGCCATGATCCCGATTTATAAACAAACAAGCACAGTAAGTGTATTGGCATTTACATTCTGCATCATAGCACATCTCTGTCTGTTGGGATCTCATGTTAGCTATCAACAGATTTGGGAGTAAAACTACAAAATGCAAAGTTGAGTTAAATGAGCTTTTTAGAATATCCCATTAAAACTCCACATAATCCTTTTCTTTCCTTCTTAATAATCTCTTTTACTATATGACATGGAAATTATATCAGCAGCTGATATCTAGAGCCTTAATAGGTTTCTGTCCTGTTAATTCCCTTTGGACAGAGGTCAGCTTTTCTGTGGCATTCTTGTCCTCGAAGGAGCAGCTGGGACCTGATATGAAATAATTTAACTTCTTGTTATTTTATTTGGTAAAGACCTGGAGCTCTGGTCATTTTACAAGCAAAATCTGCATTTGTTTCAATGGGCCCTAGATAAAATCTGATTTGAATCTCTTTCCTTAAAGAGACATCATACACTTAGCTAGCTGTTATAGTTCACAAAATTTAATGTTGCATGTTTTCTATCTGATACACTAGAGGCAACTTTTCAAGTTCCTGCAGCTGCGCAGCCTAAATCTTGGCACAATCTACTAATATATCTTAGACAGAAATATGACCCCATAAAAGTAGAGTATTATGAGCACTAAAGCTCTGCTATGTCTCAGTCAAAATATCAGGGTTTTTTACTGTATCATTCTACTCAGTATTCATGGAATAGAGCGTGATTAAGGAACCACTCTTGCTTTTGGTGTGCTGATTCAATAATTATTATCTTTGCTTCTTTTAATATATGCACCAAGTCTCATCCCACACAAAGCATTATATTAAAAAGCTAAGGTAATAGTAGAGTGAGACATCTTTCACAGTGGCAGAAACAAACTCTGGGTGGTTTTTCAATGTTTATGAACATCAATATTGTACTCAAAAATTTATTCCAACATCCCATAGATGTACCCCTTTTATACTAAAACAGAAAAAAATGTCCCTTAGAATGACTAAGGTGGAGCAGGATAAGCAAGGCAAATGTGGTTTTCAATTACTTCTATGAATGGGGATTCTATCAAGGGATAGAAGAACACAAAATGTCTTCTGTAATGTTTGAAGATAAAGTAGCATTTCTAAATTGCTTTAGCACTGCCTGGGCTTCTTACAAAGCACTCAGACCAGATTTATTGCTCAGACTTTTCTACTGTCTCATCCCTAACTTCTTTTCTTTATCATCCATAGTACTTACGTGTTCCTTGTCCTGGACCTTTCTAGTACTTACATATGACAGCTACTCCAGGGCCCATATCAAGGTTCCTCACAGTCAATGGGAAAGTTCTCCCTCTGTAACACAAACCATATGTGCAGGCACTTTAGCAGAGGGGCACACTTACTTCAGTCCTGGCTTGGGCTATGCAACCCACAGGGCAGTATTTTGAAACAACAATCTACAGCAGCAATTCTTTTTTTCTTTTAAAGACTAATTTAAAAGAATAAAATGTCAGAATATCTTATGAGAAGAAATACTTTGTGTAATACTCCTTAATAAACATTTAAAATTTAAATCTGATGTTCTGAATTATCTCCTTGGTTGAGATTTTGGGCTAAAATGATTGATCACAGTGCATAAGAAAAAAGTGCCCTCTGATTCCTGTGCACTGAGGTTCTGATCCTGGATGTCCAACAGAGTCTAAATGGATAGTCCCTCCAGCTGCTTAGCTTTTTTTTCCTCCTTTCTCAGTGTGTATTTTATGAGGTTGGGAGATCCCTGCAATGATCTGACTCTTCTGGGGTCTTTTATTAATTGCTGTTCTCAGTACAGACTCTTTTCTGCTCCAGATGTTCATGAAGTCTGATGCATACAAGGAATATCTTGATACAGTTAAACCATACTAATCAGTACACACAACAATTACTTGGTAGTTGAGCTCCACACTAAGTATAGAAAAGGTAAGGGAAGCTTTTTATTTTTTTCTGTCAATCATTTAAAACTAAGGTTTCATGAGACACAATGTGAAAAGTTTTTATAACGTATGTATTTGTCACACATGCTGCATTGTCTTTTATTACTAATTCTTTTATTAAAAAAGCAACTGACTGTATGGCAAGACTATTTGTATTGATTTGCAACTAATAATGAAATAAAAATTACAGCAGTTTCTGAGTTAATTGCACCTATGGCCTCATTTTTGACTGCAGTAATGGTTTTCCAATTGGTCTTAGATAGCTGGCTATGAACCTTCTGGGACCAGCACTCTTGCCCTAGACATCCTATCTCTTCTCTGTGTAAACTAGTAACAAAAATTGCTAAGAACTTGGGATCTTTCTGCTTCAGTTTGACAACTCAGCAAATCCAGTGTCAGGTAAGCACTTACACTCTTTCTTCCAGGAAATGACAGCATAAATAATAATTTCTGAAACAGTCTGATTTAGAGCAGAAAACTTACAGAGAAAACAGATATTAAGAGAATAAGCACATCTAAATATGTCCTCTTTGTCTGGGAGCTGACAAAAAACAAGATGCGGAACTAGACAAGGCTAAGGCCAAATCCATAAAAGGATTTATGTGTCTGGATCCTCTTCAGTAGACTCCAGTACACAAGGGAGAGAGTCAGCTTTTGACATAAAAACCTTGCTCAGAGCCACAGAGAATCACATCCCCTCACTGGGATTCAAAGCTCGATGATCTTCCTGAAAAAAAAACACTAGAATTGGTGCTGACAGAGAAATATTCTCTCTATTCCATCTGTACCTTCTAATAAATCAAGAAGATTTAAAGAAAAGATGGAGGAAAAAGAAGGAAATAGGACCTACAGGTTTAAATCTCTCTTGTATTCCTCGGTTCAGTAAATATTTTCCATTTTTCCCCTTTTTTTCTGTTCCACTGAAGTGGCAGAACTGTTGCTAAGAAGTCCTTAGTCCCTCCATTCTTTCATCTCCAATGGATACTGTACAACATAATACAATGCCATCTAAGACGATTGCATTCGTATCTGTTTAGTAGCTAAACAGTTAATACTTGCAAAGTTGTGTGGTTTTGAAAAGCAGGAAAACCAGGAGTGGGTGTTTGCCCTTTGCTGCAACTCTGCATGAAGGCCTAACCTTACCTAAGCCCCACTTGCAGGAGTCTTGTGGTCATACTGCTTCACACTGGGTCTTCATTTATCTCTGAGAAGAATACTTGCCAGTGTTTGAGAAGTTTTACGAGTCACAATGAAGAGGTTGTACGAAGATACTACTATGTCTATGATGCTGAAGCAAAAATAAAAAGAGGGTAAGATAAGCAGGGTGGTAGCACAGTTCAAAACCCTTCTGTTCTTGGCCGATACCTTTCTTTCCTCTTTTTTGCTTTCCTCTGCATTCCCCACTTGGAGACTGCAGGAGGCAATGTCTTGCTGGAGCACTGACAGTAATACTTCCCTCCTGAAATAACACCTCCTACAGAAACCTGCCCTGTGTAACTATTTAAAAAAGATAAAGCTGAAAACACCTTACTCTAGCATGTATCAACAACAGAGATATTCTTATGAGGACTAGAAAGGATGCATGATGTCAGTTTGAAAGAGGTTTCACACTTGAAGAATTTGGAGTGCTGAAGGTTATAATAAAAGTGGACAAGAGCTAATAACCCTTCTGGGAACTCTTGGCTGGGAACTAGGACACCTTTCATCTCCTGGGCTAGGAAGCAAACAATCAATGGTTTTGCTTGAAAGGCTTTGTATCAGAAAAGTGCTAAGACTCATGTAACATCTGAAGAGAGGCTGTCAATCATGCCTGGAGATCAGATATGGCATGTGGAAAATACAGTTCAGGTGCTAACAGTAAGGAGTCTGACAGAGCTTCTAGTTTCCTGTACATTCCTCATATTCATTGAATAACTAAAGAAAGTTGTTTGCCAGATCAGGTAGTATCCAGTTACTTTTGATAGGTTTATCACCAATCATTTGATTTTAAAAAGTTAAAAACAGTCAGCCACTGACATCAGCTTATGGTTATTATTCTTTATCATTAAAAACTTTCATCAAAGCACAGTGGGACACAAGACCTACTTCATCTTGTAATCTGTGTTTATACTTAAGATTTTGTTTATGCCTTTATTACCACCGAGAAGAATGAAATAGCCTTGTGTTGGTAACAAAAAAATAAGACCACTCCAAAGAAATACTCTTTTAAGTATTTTTTTTTTTTATATACCCATTTTTTCCCAAGCAGTTCTAACTCAGATTTGGTTACCTTCAGGATTTCTAATTTTGCTTGCTTACAAAACCCACTCATTAAATATACATCAGATATATTAGCATTGGTCATCTACATTGGGGATATTACATTTAAATCTTAACCTTGTATAAGGCTTATTAAACATAAGTAATATTCTTATGCAACCCTTTTCATAAGTCTCTTTTCCTTTCCATTTAGTTGATAATGCCATTAGCTTTTTTAAATAATAGGGTGATTCCTATACATGTCCACAATTCAGTGATGTACTAACAAAACTTCTTGCACCTACATTTTCCATTTTTATCTTTCTAAAAATTAGACTAAGAATAAGGCCAGAAAACAAGGTGATTTCATGAGATATATAAACACTATACAATTAGATTGCATGATGATATTGAATTTCTTACTCTTAAAAGAATAAGTCATTTGAAGAATTAGGCAGTGGATGGAGAAGAAAATTCCAGATAGACTTTTTGGCTAAGGATGGGAACCTTTTGTGTTCCAATAGTTCTTAGAAAGACCTTGAGGTTTCAAAGACACCATCTATTTCCACATATCTTGTAGTACTGACAGACAGAAAGGAATGAGATGGATGACCATTGCACCACGACTGACAGATTTTTCCTTTAGAAGTACATCCTCCCTTTCAGTATCCTTCCAACCTCTGGCTGAAGTGCACTGGATGTGCACTGAGCATGCAATCCCAATACCCATTCCAATGCTTCACTGTCACATGTAAGGGAGAGAATTTGTGACATTGTGCTGATTCAAAAGATGTGGCATGAGAAGTAAATATAGAAGTGGACTGACAAATAAGTGCAAAAAGGCATATCTGCAGGCTCTATTCTCTCTGTCTCATCTGATTCTCTTTGAGACCTTTTATATTAGTGGTATGCAGCAAGCTCCCAAATTGCTCTAAATTAAGCTGCTCCTACAACAAAATATGTGACATTTCCTCTCTCTGTTGTTTACAAGCAAGCCTAAGGATGGAGAATCTCTGTTCTGTTAATTGATTCAAGGACTGAATAAGCATGGAAGGGACAGTAGAGAGAGAATTTCCAAAATAGACTGAGGGCAGGATCCTCTCCAGTCCCAAATGAATACTGTCATCGGTGACCTACAAAAACAGGTTGTCTCCTATGTTTAATCTTTCCTTATGCTTCGATCCTGAACAATTGACTAGACTGATTTGAACAAGAGACACAGAAAGTGCTAGTCCTGACAGTAGCCTGAAGATTGCTGCTTTCTCCTAAGAAACTGTAGAAATTGTTTTCAAAGTCCTCTAGCTGAGTAGGATACCAAATGCTAGACTAAGCAAAACTAAGGATGCCACACATAATACTTTTACTAATCTATACTGCATCTTGAAAGAGGAAGACTAGTAAAATCCAAACTAAGCTCTGAATATTTCTGTAGGTAAATTAGATTAGCTTTGAACATGGGAACTCCTTTGTAGAGGGGCAGCAGTAGACATAAACTGAGTTTGGATGATTTTCCCTTGAACATTTTATCAGGGCTTGGTGCTGGAGTACATCTAGAATACATGCACAAACAAAAAGGCTGCCAAAACTTCAAAACACGGGATGCAAATGTGAGCCAGCAAGGAACTACACAGAGATTCAGGATACTGAGACTGGAACTATTGAAGGGTGCCTAGTATATTAGAAAGGAAAAAAATCTGAGTGGATCATAATTTTCAGCAAGTTTTTGAAGGAAGTGACTAGAATGACTTCTTTAGATCTCAGAACTGCTGTTCCATGTCATTAAAGATGCTTAGTAATCAGCTGGCATATATGATTGCATCTTGCCTTCAGTTACATGACAACAACTTCCCCTTTAATTAAATGGGATTGCACCTGTGTAGATAATCATACAATTGGGCCTATCATATATAATAAATACTCAATATCTTTGCCAAAAAATCATTTAGTTGCATAATTTAGTGAATGTTAAATAATTATTAGGAACATATTTACTGAAATTCAGTTGTTCAACATCTATCTTCATGCAAATTATTGTTACACTGTGATAAATATTCATAGTAATCAGTCTGTATTTAATTACCATACAATAACTTTCTCATTAAGTCTGAGTTAAATCCTTTTAAGGGGGGAGCATTTCATTTAAAGTGTAACTGGAAATCTCTCTTTGGAAGATTACATAATTAATCTTATTTTTGGTTCCTGACCAAAAAAAAAATGGCAGTTGATGGCTGTGAGGGATAGCCTATTCACAGTAGATGATCCTGTGCTTTGATAAAAATCCAGTCAAAGCATGTGAGCACAAACCAAGAAAGAATTAACAAATGTTTTATTTAACTTGCCTGTGATTAAAAATATTCCAAAATAATTTATTTGGAAGTCATAAAAGCTTGGAAATTAAATGACAGAAGAGTGCAATTTACTATAAGGAACAAAGTTACAAAAAAAAAATTAAAATACATGAGCTAGCAAATCAGGCTGAAGATAAAAACTGATGCCATCTTTAGAAAACATGTAATTCAGTCGCTCACCACTTTTCATTCAGTTTTCACCTCGTTTTTCTGTTTAATGATTTGTTTGATGAGACGTTAGTAAAATGGGTTACTTTCTTTTGGTTTATGTACAAAGTAGCCCTCAATATTTTAAAATTGTTTATCTTTCACCTTTTAATCAAAGTATGTAGTATTCTGACTTTCTGTTTCCCTTATCAATATTTTGGTTTAGGCAGAACTGTAAATTCTTTTGCGGTCTAAACTGCAGGTTCTAGTACATGTGTGAAAGTTAATAATTTTAATTTATACCAATAATTTGAAATGTACAGATTCTTTTTTTTTCTTTTTTTTTTTGTCTCCAAATACAAAGAGAATTAAAAAATAATCACACTCCCCATTCATACAAACCATTCAAATGCCTTTCAAAATGTCAAAGACTAAGATGCTCTGGAATAGTCCCCTGAATCATATATGAAATTTTTCAGCTTGAGGTATTTCTTCAGTCCTCCTGATCTAATTTTCACAGTACCAATATTGTATACTGAAATCTAGAGTTAGTCCTTCCTTCACTGTGAAAACTCAATTAGTCATATCAAGTGAAACAGCACCAGCTGAAAGAAGCTGCAAATAGAATCACAGAATCATAAAATAGTTTGGTTTGGAAGGGACCTTAAAGATCATCTAGTTTCAACCCCCCTGACATGGCCAGGGGCACCTTCTACTAAACCAGGGTGCTCAAAACCCCATCCAACCTGGCCTTGAACATTTCCAGTGATGGGACACCCACAACTCCTCTAGGCAACCTGTTCCAGTATCTCAACACCCTCACAATGAAGAATTTCTTCCTTATACCTAAGCTAAATCTAACCTTTCTTAGTTCAAAACCATTAACTCTAATCCTATCAATACACTTCCTGATAAAAAGGTTAACTGTAGGCACCCTTTAGGTGCTGGAAGGATGAACAACCTGAACAACCCCATCCCTCTCAGCGTTTCCTCCTAAGGGAGGTGTTCCACTTCTCTAATAATTTTTGTGGCCTTCCTCTGGATCCACTCCAACTGATCCATGTCTTTCTTTTTCTAGGAGACCCAAAGCTGCACACAGTACCTCAGGCAGAGTTTCAGGAGAGTGGAGTAGAGCGGGGAGAATCACCTCCCTCAACCTGCTGGACACGCTTCTCTTGATGCAGTCCAGGGTGTTGTTGGGCTGCAAGTGTACACTGATGGCTCATATTTAGTTTTTTATCCACCAATATCCCTAAGTCCTTCTCCACAGGGCTACTCTCAATCCAGTCATCACCCAGACTGTATTTGTGCCCAAAATTGCCCTAATCCGTGACCAAGGCCTTGCTCTTGGCCTTGTTGAACTTCATGAGGTTTGCACGGCCCCAAACCCCATAAAGGGGAAAGGTAGAGAAATAAAATGTTGGTTTTTTTCCCTTTTTGTATTTGACAACAGAGCAAAACTTGCCCAGCCTTGGTACTGGTGGAATCTCTCTCACACCTAATAAGCACTGAGTGTTTCCACACAGAGAATTTTCTACCAGATAATATCTGTCATTAATGTAGATTAATTTTCCATGTATATAGATCTTCTGCATCATATATATGATCATTTAAATACTACATCTCTATACATAAACCCTATCTAGGGCTCTTCCTTGACTTTTACTGGTTTTCACTACTCAGCACTCCTCCTGTCAAGGAGACCGTCTTTGGGGATTTACCTCTCAGATAGGCCTTGTTTCATTTCAGTCCCCAGATTACCTATACTCCACAACTATACGGTACTCGCTTTTTTTTCATGGGGAGGGGATTTAAATTGCCAATAAGAACTTAGGCATGCGAACCATAGACTCATTTATGCTAAAATAAGACATCTCAAAGCATTTTGAATTTTCTGCATGAAGAATTTTTGTGGCTCTCATCTGAGTAGTGTAACACGTTCCTTCTTGTGTTTAGGCTGGGCAAAACCGATAGTTGTGTTTGGGTAGTTATCTGTAGTTCTTCTGATTTGCTTTTCTTAATTGCTCGCTTACTTATTCCCATAGCATGTGAACCTTTCACTGATTTTGAAATCAAATTGAACCACCTCAGGTGAATAGGACAATGCTTTTAAAATTCAGCTCACTCCTTTATATACAGCAAATTTCCTTCCTAGACCTCATCCCATGGATTATACAAAGCAAATAGTCTGTGTGGTTTTACAATGTATTTTACAGATGAGATAACTGAAGAAAACCCAGTAAGAACATAAAATAAGACTAATTTAAATTATATAACAAGTATAAAAGTAATGTTTAAAATATCTGTGATACTTAGGAAATGAGCTTCATCACTCACTGGAGACTATCCTGCATTTGAGTTACTTTCATATTGTTTAGCAACTGATTATAGTTTCTTCTCTATATTCACTATACTTATATTCTTTGTGTGGAAGTGTGTATACGTGTAAAAGCGCACATACACTTGTACGTGTGTTTCAATATTTACATATGAAAATAGCAAACACATATTACCACTTCTTCCTCCTTCTTGAATCCATGTGTTATCACTTCACCAGACTAACAAAAACAATTTCCAATTTCTTTCACAAATACCTAGTGGCTAAACATTATTAATGCATTTGTTGGACTGGCATAAATTCAAAAATTGCTCAGTTAGGGAAGAAGAATATAAAGCATCGATTGCTTACAATCAGTTTTTGTAATCTATATTTTCCTCATGAAGGTGAAACTTTATCTCATTGTACAACAGCGGTTATAATTTCACCACAAGTATTCATCAAAACTGATATTTTGGAGCTGCAAATCATTGCTTTCTGAGGCTACAAAGTAAGCAAGCTGTTGGCCTTTCCTTTAATACCCTCCTTTAAAAAAAAAAAAACTGCCAGCATGTTATAGGTTTATCTCATATATGTGAGACTACTCCAATAAATCACTTCTGCTTGCAGCAATCATAGATTATGAGGCTTTTATAATCATGAAATAAGCCCAATAGTCTATTGCTGTTTTCAGAAGACTGAAAATCATTGTGTATTATTCTGTTTGTGTGGATGTATGAGCCTCTTGTTTCTCAGGGGCTAGTGGTACATTTGCTGCTGTGTACCATGTATACCAGAAATGTTTCCTATAAGTTGAGGAACATTAGTGTGGTTTGTCAATTTCTGACATCTTTTCCTAAGAAAGAATCAAGTGCACTTCAGGTGTTTTAACTCCCTAAAATCATTCTTTTTGTTCTCCTTTCTTTTTCCCCAGATACAAGATAATCTTCTACGAAACAGTGTTTTGAAATGCTTTGACACTGCAAGAAGTACATGAAAGCCATTGGAACGAAGTCTGTGAAGGAGATTTATCCTAATTCTCCCTTGGAACAATTACGGCGATTATACACACTGATACTTTTGTATCCTTAGAACCACAATATTTGTAGAGCAATGATTAGAAGGAGTTTTTTACTGGAAATAGATGGTTTTGATGACATTCTTAGCAAAACATTTGTGCTATAAGCAAGATAATGATGACAGATATCAAGGTCAGTGTAATTACTTTCTATATTTGGATTAGTATTACCCTGGGTGTTATACACAAACTATCTACAAACATCAATCTATTGCTGTCCTTCCTTAGGAACAGACTTTTTCACTTTAACATTATGAACTTCAATGCATGTGCCACAATAAGAATTTTAAAAGAGAAAGTGTTTGGTTTGGTGGTTTTTTTTTTGTTTGTTTGGTTAGTTGGTTGGGTTTTTTTAAGCTAGAAGGTGCAGTATAAAAAAATTAATAAAAAGAAAAAATCAGAGCAAAGTTGTCTATAAAGCTGAAAATATGCAAACTCAGAAATGCAGATTGTAAAAATATCCAAGAGAAAGTTGGATGGCAGAAACTAGCTAGCATTCAAAAAAAGAATCAGTGTGTCAGGTTCTTATTTACATTTCTGATAGCCCTGAAATTAATAGAGAGTCATTTGCTTTAATCTTTTCATATCAGCCAGAAACTGCTTGTATATGTTCTATCATAATCATTTTGATAGGAATTGAATTTTAGTCCAGTGGCATGCAGTTTCAAGCCCAAGTTGTCGGATGGTAGATGTGCTTGAGGGTGATATAAGAAACTTACAACAACAGTGCTTCAGAACTATATATACATCTTGACTAGACTAAATCAACATCAGTAGTAGTGTGCTGATTCAAAGGCACATGTAAATGAAAAATATTTCAAAGCCAAACTAATGCGATCCTCTGAGCTGTGAGTTAAATTTAATGTGATAACAAAAGACAAGGTCAGTACAGTAAGCCTTACTCCTTCAGATTCTTTGTTTTAATGCTATTAAGTGTCCAACACAGCACTCAGTGCCCCCACCCCCAACAGATCTTCTGAATTATTTGTCTTTGAAATTACTCATTTTTTCCTCCAGCTGTGTTGCAATGTTCAGCTGAGGCTATAAATACACAGCTCTTTCAAATGTCATTGGCTAACATCATCCTATGCATTGATCATGGAATAACGCTTCCAAGTTTCTATTGCATTGTGAACTGGATGTTCCTGACCTAAAATGTGTGTTGCTTGTGGTAATTTGGTACAAACACTCGAGTCCATCAAGTTTTACAGCTTCTGCATCATCAGTCACAAATTTAAATCTGCCATTTTTGTACAGTAAAGTCATGATAAAATTATTTTTAAGCTGCAAAGTGAAAGAAAAAAATACTCTTTTTCTCAGTGGTGACAGCTTGTCTCTCTCTATTTTTCATCCAAACAAGTAGAACGCTGTAAATCTGTCCAGAAGACATAGACTGGAAGAATTAATCAAAGGTTTGTTTATGAGCTGTTTGGAGCAGATTAAATGTTGTGTTGACAACACAATTTACAAATTATCTATCAACATCAACAAAAGCATAGCACCTAATCCTGATGTCAAGGAGAGCAGATCTGAGACCTGACTGAAAAACTAAGCCGGCATGGTAACCCCCAAAACAGAGCCTTTGAGGATAGTCCTTGAAATCCAGTACTTGCACCTGAGCACGCACACTACCACCCAAACATTTCACCACTAGTGGGGAATGTTCACTGTGGAATTGCTGAACATGAATGTTCAAGTGGGTCCATTCAATCAATGGGACAGTTTCTCACTATCCAGAGCAAAACACATGGTCCAAAACCTCTTTGTATAGTAGTTGCTGCTAGCGAATAGTTTTTCTAGATAAAGTTTTTATTATAACTTCTAAGTTCCAGTTTTTGAAAGCACTTTCAGGGATACATTAAAAAAAACGCTCAAGAAAGTTGAGACAGCAACGTGTCCTTGTGGCAAAGGTGACCAAGTGTCTCTGTTTAAGCAGAGGGCTGCCAGCAGGTTGGGGGAGATGATCATTCCTCTCTGCTCAGCATTGGTGAGACACTTCAGGAAAGCTTGGTCCACTTTTACAACAGAGACAGGGGCTTACTAGAGTTAGTCCTCTGAAGGTAACAGAGATGATTAAGGGGTTGGATCATCTGACATATGGGGAGAGGCTGGAATGGCTCAGCATTGAGAGGAGATGGCTCAGAGAAATCTTGTCAGTATTTATAAATACCTAATGGGGGGGAAGTATAGAAGACAGAGACTGATTCTTACTGGCGTGCAGTGAAGGGTCAAGGGGAAATGGGTACAAACTGAATACAGGAAATTCTATTTAAACAGAAAAACTTCTTAGTGTGGTGGTGGTCACACACTGGAACATGCTGCCCAGATTCTTCATCCTTAGAGACATTTAATCCCCATCTTTCTTTGTAAGAAATGAAACTATAGGCTTTCAAGTTTTAAATGTATGTTAATCTTACTGAATTTACTTACATATTGTATATATACACATAGACACATATGTTTATACAGAAATCCTTAAGATGTCTATATATTTTGAAGGAGATGGAATCTTCCTTTTCCTGGCAATACAGGTGACATATAGGATTTTACTCCATCAAATAAGACAGGACTTAATTTCTTTCAAAATCAAAGCCTGTACTTGAAGTGACTGGTGGTGACTTGCTAGTTGATGATTACAGATAAAGCCTGGATTTCCACTAAGTAACAGTGAGAGCTGATGTTAAAAAAGGGGTAAGATTTTTAAGTGTCTTGGAATATAAAAGAAGAAACAAAGAAGAAGAAGGTGGTAGAAGCCCCATCCCTGGAATCATTCAAGGTCAGGTTGCATGGGGGGTCTGAGAAACCTGATCTATTTAAAGGTGTCTCTGCTCATTGCAGGGAGGCTGGACCTGAGAATCTACTGCTTTTTAACACATCATTTTACTTCAATATCTGATCAGAAACTGGTATTTCAGTACCTGATAGTTCCTCAACAATTTTTGCCCAATACTGTTATTTTCATTGTGATTAAATGAGTGATTTTAAAATACTCTTAAACAGTTAAAATAGCAAGACTTTAAATGAAAGGCTGGGGTGGCTGGATTTCAGGAGTAACATCTGCCTACTTATCTGGAGAGTAGGACACCTCTACGCACATCTGTAGAACTGTGCACTAACCACATCTACTTAGCAAATAACCACACTTGCCTCAGATGGAAGTTTGGATTACAGGACTGTGGACTGTTTGTGGACAGAAGTGAAGACAGGAGCACCGTCAGAGTCAACAGATTTTTGTGTCTGGGTTTATCAAAACCATCACTTTTCTAAACCAGATTTAAATGTGATGGACTGGATTTCTATCATCTGAGAGTTTGGTTGACAGTAAGTAATGAGCATTCATTAAAGGGTGAGAGAAAAAGGAAAAGAATGCCCTGAGGATTGGTTTGCTTCATCTTCTAGACATTCCTATACAAACAATGTAGCACTCATTAAAAATACTAGCACTTGAAAATTTTGCAGTATTCTACAAATTGATACATTCAAGAAGTGTGGTACTTCTCATTGTTTAAATCAATTCATTTGCAGGAGGTGTAGCATTTCTCAGTGTTTAAAGCAATTCATCTGCATGTGCTGAATACTCCCATGTGACAAGGTGCTTAAAATGTGAAAAATAAGCCCTTTCTTCATGTTACTAGCAATGTACTGCAAGCAACAGCATATAAAATAAGCGATGATGCAAATGATTTCATTAGGTTATTAGATTTTTAGAGATCAGTATTAACCACTGGCAGCACCCCATGTAATAGTAGGGGCCTTTCTTTGCAACAGCTAGTTTTAAAATGGAGCGTTGTTGTACTTCTTATCATTTAGTTCCAGATGAGAGTAATAAGGAAAGCACGTCCTCTTACCAACAGCTGGGAACCCCAGCTTCATAGATAAGAGAGGTTGTGTTAGTTCTGACAAAAACTGAAATGTCCTGAAAAAAATTCTGGGAATAATAGGATCTGTATAGAAATGCAAAGGACATTTTAACAGATTTGTACAGCCATTAATGTTTTTAGCTCATCTTGGAAAATGTGGACCTAATTCAGACTTGCTGTAACTCATGCTTACTTTTAGATTGGTGAATAACCATACATAGGTATTCTTTAAAATTAGGAAAATATCAAATTTGGTGATCAAAAATCAAAGAATAATTGGTTTGAGATGAATTTTTCAGAGTAATACGTTGGCATTTATGATGTGGAATTGAATGTCTGAGACTTAAATGCAAACCTTTTTAGGAGAGGTGAGTGGAAAAGAGCATTTAGGGTACATTTTAAGACCTCTTTTCAGCATATTTTTGGAAGAGATGCAACATACTCATCCTTTAATGCAATTCATAAAATTTTAGAGAGTAATTGCTAGGCACTGCAACCTAAAGCCCTTGAAAATGTAACTACACACACTGGGAATGCATATATATATCTATACTCAGCTGCCTCCATCACTTTCCGTTCCAGGCTGAGGGACCCTGAACAATGCCACAAAACACCTCAGCCCTCAGGCCACTTTGGTCCAGCCGCAGCAATGTGTTTGCTTCTCTCAGAAGTTTGTGAAGACACACTTGATTATAACTTGGAAACAAGAAGCCTCGGGATGTTTAGGTACTAAATACCTCAAAAAATCATTTCTGAAATTGTTCTAGAATCACAGAAGATAAGAGTAGTCCTTTTATCATAGGTGGGAAGTGATCTTAAGGATAATCTAGTCCAACCATCTACTAAGCATTATCATGACCTCTACTAAACATTACCATGACCAGTAAGGCCAAAGAAAGTAAGTCATTCTATGTACACACATAGTCTTAATTCTCCTCAGTAATGGTTTGAGGAATTGTTAGTATAAACAAAATGCAGATAAATGCAGCTGATGATGCAGTATCTAGGGATGGTTACTGAAAAAGTGTCTATGCTGATTTTATTAAACTTCAGGTTGTTCTGCATAGTACTGACTACGAGGTGTCCCTGAATTACACTGGTCACTTTTTGACCAATGGTCAGTCTGAATTCACTTTTTTTTTTTCAAGTATTAACTTGAAATCTTGAATAGCTCCCACTTGAGGTTTTGTAGTAATTTAAGTTTTCCAGGGGAACAAAAAATGCTATGCAAAAGGGAAGACATTTTTCTAATGAAGTATTTATCATTTCACTTTGCACCTATGAAAAGTAAGGATGGAAGCTGTAACAAGGCTGTGGTCTGCTCCTGTCAGCAGTGTAGTGTGAGGATTGCTTGGTGCACCTATGGGTAAGGAAAGGACGATGTGCACTAAAAAAGTAGGAAACTGAAAATTGCATCAGGAAAACAGAGCATTCTTACCCACAGAAGTTCGGATTATAGGAATCTGTAAAGCAAGGTTAGTATATCATCTTGGAAAAAAAAAAGCAGCTTAGAGAAAAGCATCTACAGCAAGCTCTGAATAATGATTGCAGCTGGAAATATAGCCAACAGTTTTTCTGTCATTGTATAAATCAGTAAAATAGAATTCATGTGTTAATAGATGGATGCCGTGAATATGTTGTAAAACATGAAACTAAAGGTTAAGTATCTTCAGTTAGCTAAGAACGTGTGAATTGCCTACATTTTTACAAATCCTTATGTGGCTGAATATTACAGGAAAGATACGGATTTGCTGGAACACGTCCAGAGAAGGGCCAACAAGGATGATCAGGGGGTTGGAACACCTCTCCTATGAGGACAGGCTGAGAGAGTTGGGGTTGTTCAGTCTGGAGAAGAGAAGGCTCCAAGAAGACCTTATTGTGGCCTTCCCATATCTTAAGGGGGCCTACATAAAATCTGGTGAGGAACTTTTTAGGATGCTGGGTTGTGGTAGGACTAGAGGGAATGTATCAAAACTAGAAGTGCATAGATTCTGTTTAGACATAAGGAAGAAGTTCTTTACCATGAGGGTGGTGAGACACTGGAACAGGTTGCCCAGAGAGGTGATAGAAGCCCCATCCCTGGAAGTTTTTAAGGACAAGCTGGATGGGGCTCTGAAAAACCTGATCTAGTGGGAGGTGTCCCTGCCCATGGCAGGGGGGTTGGAACTAGATGATCTTTAAAGTCCCTTCCAACCCTGACACTTCTATGATTCTATGACTGCTTGCTAAGGTTACATGGATTGCAAAGTCCAGTAGCTTTGAAAGATATTAGTAACTTATATTGATATTTCTCTGCATTTTTATTATAAAATATTTTCGCTTAGAAACTTTCTCAGAAAGCTATCACCTGTGCTGTTTGTGGCAAGTCTTTGAAATAGAGCAGTAAAAAATTTCTCGAGCTATGGAATTGCCTTTTCTTTGTCTATTAAAATTCCATTCATGTTTAGCTGAAGTATCAATTTCCATTTTTTCATCACTTGCTTTTTAAGGGAAAACTTAGCATTTTTAAAAAGTGCTATTTGACAGTAAATATTTTAAAGGTCTAGACCTAGAATGTTACCAACAGAACAGTAGGTAAAATTGCAGAAGTGGTATGTAAAGTGCTTAGGAATGAATGGAATTCACAGGAATTCTTTTTTTTCAGAACAGTCATTTTATCTGACACCATTGTGCTAGAAGTCACATTCCATAGGCAGCTGATTGGCTTAATACCAGCTGACTAGCTCCCATACTTCAAATCTATTTTGCAATGGTTAAAGACCATGTGTGTGGGGAACACAATGTAATCATACCTAATGAATTTTTTTTTTAAAAAATGACCAGTTAAATGAATCACCTCTGTCAAAGTCTGTTCTTTGTTTATAGAAGTCAAGCTCTTTTAAGGGTTAGAAATGTCAAATTTATGGTTGCCAGGTGTCCTTGATACCGGCCTTACACATGTGCTATGATATGCAAAACTCTAGGCAGAAGACTGCCCTTTTCAACCCTGTAAATGCACAGAGGTGGGCAGAATTAAGATCATATGGACGTCTGGCATTGTCTGACTGCTTAATTTTGTACCACAGATAACTTCTTTTTAAATATAGGCTTTTTGTGGTAATTGTAATAATTAGAATTAGGTAGTTGCATTTTTATGTAGTTATATTTGTACATATTTACCATCTGTCTTGCACTTCATAATGGATTGATGAATTGTAGAGGATCACTGAATTATAGAATCTTTATTATTTCCATTCCCTGCTTCCCCAGCCTCTTCCAGTTAAAAAAAAAAAAAACAAAAAACCAAAACCAAACAACAAACATGTCCTGCAGAGATGGTTCCTTACTCCTGGGTTGTTTTCAAAAGAGCACCACTCAGTGACAAAGGCCATCCCATGAACAACAGCTTGCAGGATAGAGGCTTTGGATCATGTATTTTATGCAGAGAGTATTTCCTCCATAGCCCTTTGATAACAGCCTGGTTTCAAATGCTATGGCAATATAAATGAGGAAAATAAATCAAAGGCGTTTTGGGAAACTAAGTTCTTCGGATATAAATTTTGCCTTTGGATATTATAAATGCATGAAACTAAAATGGATGCCAGAAGAAGTGTGGTGTGAGTATCCACAGGAAGTATTCAGCCTTTAAATTATTCACTGCACACAGCAATTAGTTAAGCAATGAATGTTTTTTTAACCATTACTTTCAGTGTAAAATAACCTTTTCTAATCTTTAGGGAAATACAGCACATCTAGCATGATGCACACCTTTTTAAGTATATTCTTCAAAAATACACATAGAGTGCATTACAATTCATTAGTGAAGAGAAGAACAAGTGCTTTGTAAAGTAAAGGAGTTCATTCAGTCTGTGTCTAAAGTATATTAACATAAATTGGAACAACTATGCAGGTATTTGAGATGAAATTAAAGGTTGTTTATTAATTACATCAAAATTCCGATGAGATCCTCTCTCTTTTAATAATATCCATCAGTGAGGTTTTTCCATCCTGCCACTAAACCTATGGTGCTTCATGCACAGCAGTTACAAAAGAAAGAAAATTTCAGGCCTTCGTGTCAGAATAAACAGTATCCAGTTGGAGGCAGAGTATTTTTTTTTTCCTGGAGCATATTATTTACACATTCCTAAGAGTCAGGCTATGTTAGTGTGCTCATTATAGCATACTAAACTCCAGACGATTTCTGGATGCTTCTAGCTGAAAAGAGTTGATAGTTTATAGTCTACTAGTGGCTCATAGCAGTGTTAGCAGCTTAAAGAAAGGTGGTTGTCTACCTGTCCAAAATGCTTCATCTGAGCTGGCTCTCCCTGCTGCAGGGCTACTTGCCCTCCCACAGAGGCTAAAGCAGTCGGCCATCCAGGGAAGTGCTTTGGCTTCAAAAGCTGAACTGCTCTGCATCATTTTCACATCACTGATGGAGGGACTCTGTTTAAGATTAAATCACCATGTCTAATAAAATGTCATTTTACTCAAGTTATTAACAAGAAGCACCCTATAAGAGATATATTTATAAGTGAAGGAAATCACCTACAGTGCCTGAGAAAAAATTACTTTCTAATTATTTTTACACAAGAGAAGAATGTGTGTGGATGGTTAGGAAAAGAGGCTGTTTTGCAAAGGAATCCAAAGCACATTCAGTGAACAATTTAGAATTATATTAATATTTCCTCCACCTATCTTCTTTGACATCTTTATATGTTTAACAGAGGATGAAAGAGTTGTAAATATGCCAATACAAATCAAATTTATAGTTTAGTTATCTAAAGGACTATCCTGTAGAGTACTTAAAGTGCCTGTTTTCCATTCTTTCAGCACTGTCTCTACTTCTGTCTGCTTTTTCCGTTCCTTCATCTCCTGGTTAAATCCTTCTCTTTATGTAATCACCAGTAAAGATACAACTCCTGCCCTGAAGAGCTTATATCCTATTTTAACATAAAGTCCAACAAGAGAATAACAGACAACACGAGGGAAGCAAAATTTGACAGAAACTTCCTTGACCATTTTAAAAAGTAAAGGTACACAGGACCAAAATTGGTCCTTTATTTAATGAGAGGAATGCAGAAGTAAATCAGCCAGTATCAAAAGAAAAAGAATAGAGCCCTTCACTCTTCTCCCCATTCTTAGGTTTGGAAATAAAGTTACAGACTAATTTTATTTATGCTGCTATTCAAATTCAGACTGAATGGGTGTTCAAGCACTCACAACTCATACATGCCAGACTACATTTCTACACAGACCGTTTCCTTACTAACAGACAAAGTAGGTGCTTTTTCTGTTGCATTTCTGCAATTAATTACAGATGTGTTTTCTCTGGGAGATATCCTAAGCACTATTTTCTGCAGAGAGTTTGTAAATCACTAACCTATAACCCACAGTGTTCAAGTCTCCTGCTTAAAAAGGGTCAGATCTCTCCTTTTTTCCTGTAAAAATAAAGTTTAACTAGTACCTCAGTTTTCAGTTATTCAGCCGTTAAACTCAATTTCTTTCTTTCATGTGTTGTATTATATCCGGTCCTTGAATGCAATGCTGGTATGTACCAGCACATAGCATGGCTTTGCTTATGAAAGCTCAATTATTTTGAAATATTCAATGATTTTACTGACTATGCAGGAGATCTTATTGAATATATCTTAGGATAATATTTGTTTGGTGTTATTTTGCTTTGTATCTATATTTTTTTCTGCATTACAGGTGCTTTAAATCCAGCTATCTGAATTAATACCAAAAAGGTGAGAAGTTACATTGCTTGCCTTCTGCATATAGGTTTTATTTCACTTTTACAAATAATGATTTCTGCAAAGTCACCAAGACAGCTGTTGTTTCCATTGTGGAGTTTATTATCTCCAAGATGAGCAGACAAATCATTAAGCTCTCATAGAAGAATTAACGTACAGAAAGATCACTGCGTTGTTTTTTCTGGTTACGTGGTTCAATATAATGATGGTTTAAGGAAGTAAAAGCCAATTTTAGCACTGTCATTACAGAACACTGTATGTTGTCAATAGGCTGTTATAAATACTATGTCTTCTAAGAGTTACTTCTCCATAAAGGGGTCTTTCTATCATGTAATTATTTGTGAAGAATGGTTTCAGGATTTAT
This sequence comes from Chloroceryle aenea, assembly GCA_013399075.1. Lineage (NCBI taxonomy): Eukaryota > Metazoa > Chordata > Aves > Coraciiformes > Cerylidae > Chloroceryle > Chloroceryle aenea. The sequence goes on from VWZY01009801.1 coordinate 44,679, forward strand.
CTTTCATATTACCTAAAAATAATTTTTCCATTCTAGCTTTTAATCTGAAAGTCCTGCCAAGAGGCAAATCTCCTCTCAAAGGTTCTTTTCATGTCCATGTCCATTTTCACTTAATAGATGACTTTTCAGAAATAAATAGCCTAACTAATCTTTTTTTAAGGATGGAATGCTATGTACTTTGCTCCAGCATTAATTCAAAATACATCTTGCACCTTGCACCGAAGATGCCCTCTCTGGCATATTAAGTGACAAGTTATTTGCGTTCATTGCAAAACAGAAATACAATGTTAAGAATTTTCCCACTTTATAATAAGAGTAAAAAGGAGGAAATAAAACATTTCTGAACAGGTTTTATGCTTGACTTAGTACAAGAGCTTTCAAAACACTGCTCTGTTTTGCAAGACACTCAGGGTAGGGAGCTGATTTGATCATAGGTTTCAGCAATTAGAAAAATCTATATTACTCAGTGAAGGATCACTTTTTTGCCCAGTGAGAAAGATTTCACTAACTCCAGCACTTTCCACCACATCTGGGCATCCAGGACATATCCAAGACATCTCACAAGAGCTTAGTAAAGAGCACATGACTGAGGATTTACAGCCTTTTGCAAGGGATGAGATCTAAGTATCACCATTCTGAAATACTTCATATATACTGGTCTGTTAAGTTTTAGAAGTTTTAAGTGCTCCCAAGAAAGTGAATCAAATGTTGCCTTTTGCTATAGTCCATATTAAAAAAGGTCCATACTTCTGTTATAGGCTACACATTTCCCTAAAGATATAGCTAGAGAGAATGCATCAGCCAGGAGAGCTGAAAAAAAAAAAATCAAGCTAACAAGGAGTAGGCAATAAACTGGCAATAAACTAAAGCAGCATGTCTATGGAATGCAGTACATGACTGTTTTACCTGCATTAGAAAGTTCTTGATGAACCAGGAGGTTGTGTCCAGTTTTAATTCCTGGTTATTTCTAAAAGACCCAAAGATCATCTTTATGCATTAATTTTTCAGATTTGTTTTTGAGCCAGACAGAATTGCATGTTGATGTTTTCACATAGATAATTGTAAAAGTTTTCAAGGAGTAAAGCTACAGTAATGTCAGCCAAAACTTTGGAGATAACTGTATAAAACTGTGAGAATTTCTTGTTACTGCTGAAAGTCCTAGTTTGAAAATGTAGTCATCATATTTATCTCTAAGTGTGTATATTTCACAAAGATCAAGAACCTCTCTTTGTCATCAGTTTGACCTGATGATTATTGTGTAATGAATATGAAAGCAACATCTCCTTCATTTTACAAATTATGTTTTGTTAGAGAAAAAAGCACAAGGAAGACCAGTTGTGCACACTCAAGAAAACATTTGATGGAGCACTTTATATATTTCTTTCTTGATTCCCATTCCATAAATTGTGATGTAGCTTGTCATCAAGTCTTAATTTAATCCTAATTCATATATACAATAAAAAGCTTAGCTAAAATTGTTCTAAACCCTGCAGAGATAGAGAAACTGAAGGTCATTTAAATCTTATCTTCTGCTGCTGACTACAGAAATGCATCCTTACACATAATTTGGGTGTTACAGTGAGGTTTTCAGATAAAAGAATTCAAGTCCATCTGTTCTAGACCTGCTCAAAGGATTTAGACATGCTGCTGTTCTGTGAAAGGGGTCTTTGATGAGACATTTTTTACCCATGGTAAATGTATTGACTTCCAGAAGAGTATGCCACAGCTGATTTAGTCAGCAGGAAGTAATTTATCACTAGCCAGTTTACTAGTATCCAGTGGCTTAGAACGATAGTTCTAATTAAATATTAAAAATTAACAGAGAAAAATCTGTATTTAATAAAACTTTCCTCTGCAGTAGGCCAAGATACATGAATTAATAGATTCTAAACCCAAGAGGGTCTATTATGATAATCTGGTCTGATTTTGCACATAGCATAGGCTAAAGACCATCAAAATTCTTGCATTTAGTCAGCAGTTGTTTGACTACAGGAGTTCTTTAAAAATATATATTCTGTACCGATTTAAAGATTTATGGAGTGGAGAATTTACTATACCTTTTAGTAAACTGTTGCAAGAGTTAATTTTTCTCAGTCTTAAGAGTGATAGATTTATTTTTGTCAAAATTCAGCTTCCAACCATTTGACTGTTTTATACTTTGTCTGCCAGATTAAAGTACTGTCTGCTACTAAATAGGTCTGCATCGTGCAGGTATTTGATTAAGTCATCTCTTAAACAACTGAAGAGGTGAGTTTTAAACAGCTAATTTGAAGTCAATGAGTAATAAACTGAAAGTTTTATGGAAATATTTGCTCTTGATATTTTTATGTTGTTTCAAACTGAAAACGTTCAACATGTCATCAAATACAACTGTACGTGTAATCACTGGCATTAACTCAAAACTGACCTGAACATTGTTATAACTCTATTTAATAACCTTCTTTTCCTCCCTCCTTCTGTATCTACCATGTAACTGTTTTTAACGAGCACATCAAATGTTACACAGCAAAGAATAAGCAGTTAATGTCTTAAATTCATTTTTCTACACTCATTTAAAACTTTTTACTTTTTATATTTTCAATAAAATGATGCTCATGAATCAGAACTTTAAGACCATGTTATTATAAAGAATAAGTTTTATAGGTATGTAGACTGCATTGGATCTTTCAAGCATGCAGCACTGCATGTTGCATTAAGAAATACTGATTCTAAATGTGGTGTTCATTGTGATGTTGGAAATATTTGGAAGACTTGAGGAAAGTGTATTTTTGTTACAGCTTGATTGTCAGTGAAAAGAGGTCTAATATGTGCTAAAAAATAACAGGTTATTTAAGGACCAAATTAATTCTTCTGGGCTCTTAAGATACACTGAGCTTGGTAAGTGTTCATCACTAATTATTCTGCAGCAGTGCTTATAGTGTATAATGAATAACACTCAGCAGTGATAGCACAGCATCATCCTTATTCCTTCAGAGCAACTTTTTTTCAATTCATTCATCATTTCTTCCAGCTTTTTACAGTTACTCTATAAAATCAGCCACACTCCATATTTGACAAAAAGGTTATCAAAATAGAAATGTCTTGAATGTTAAATTTATTTAGTAAGTTTCACAGGTCTATGAATATGGAGTACATGAGTTTCTCATATAGAGTATAAAAATATCCAAAAGGGACCAAGATCTGTCAAGTCAAATGGAAAACCAAAATATCTGTCACCTAGGAAACTCTTTCACAGATTCTTGTTTGGGTTTTTCACTTCGGGCATTTCAGTAGTTCATGTTGTCTAATATTAGCACTTCAGCTTGGGGAAGGCATGAGGATTTTAATACAGCTTTTTAATTTGACTTCTGAAGTTTGTTATCCAGAAACATTATTAGCCTGGTTTTGATTACAGACATCTTGGTTGTCTCGATATTATTGAAACATTAGCTGAACAGGAGACTAGCAGAATCATGGATTGTGTCCCTTAGATATTTATATTGGCAAATGACTTTTAAACCTTTCTCAAATCAAGGGAGATTTTAAGATAAATGAAGTAAATTTTCTGCCTTAAGCACATATGATAAAACCAATAAAAACAGCATACTGAAAGCATAAAACAATGGTGTTGGTAAACAATAAAAAAGCATTAAATTAATTATACACCAGAAGAGTAGAGACTGAATTAAGATAAACTGAAAGTATCTAACTGCTCAAAGACCAAGAAACATAAAAATCAAAGTTAATATAGTTTGTCTTGCAGCTTGTGGAATATCCCAGTAGTCACTGAAAAAGATCATTAATTTTCATGCAATTAAATATAATTAATAGGACACCCCAGGAGTGTGTGTTCCTGAGAGATAATGTCAGCCCTTGGGGGTGACCTACCGTGTGATGTTATCTCAGCATGGCTCAAATTCTATACACCTTCTGAACTAATAAAATTAAGTTTTCCTTCTAAAGACTACTTTGGTAACTTTGGTTATTGACTTTCATCCCCATGGCCCATGACATTAGTAACACAATCATTATGAATATAAAAAAAAAAAAAAAACAAAAAAAAAAACATAAAAAACCTGATCACAAACTAAATTAGCAGTAGAAAGAGAAGATATACCAGTCAAACCATGAACAGAATATGTCATGCACTAGCAGAGCCCTGAATAAACATACATAGACAAAACAAAAACCAAAAGAGGCTTGGTAAGATGGTTAGAAAAATTATATGATACATCTATTACAGTTAATCAAAGACTGGAGCAAATACTACCTGAAATCATTGCTGTCTTGACTATACAGGAGTACCTAATTATACATTACAAAATTCAGTTCCTCACTGAGAATTCAAGGCTTTCAACCACTAAGCAGCTGAGGATGCCCTTCAGAGCCCTCTGCAGTTAGGGACCACTTACATTCTACCTTACAAATGCAAAGGAAATACAGAAATGGCTAGCCATTGTGAAAGATGATCTGGATGCTGGTTTGAGTAATAAAAAAAGGGTGGAGGACAGGGAAAAATTATTCTGGGAACTTCTAAGATGACTTCTAAGAAAGGTCCTTTGGCAATGTAGGTGTATTCGCTGGAGCATGACAAAGGATGTGGAAGTTGGCAAAGGAAGCAAGGTATCATGGAAACTATTGCCATTTCTCTGGCAAATTGCAAAATGTTGTTGGTGTCTCAGGAGCAGCAAACCTCATCAAGGAACCATTAAAGAAGCTCAGTAACATTTATAGTCGACTGAATCTGAGGTGGCATCACTAAAACAGAACTTGAGAAGGAATAAAGGTTGCGTCTTGGACCCAGTGTCGTGGGGCTTATTATGCAGCTGTGCCATATAGGGTTGAAGCTGTGAAACTATGTTATGTGGATCTGTCCCAAGCAGTCAGGCATTTAGTGATGCAGGGATGAGGGATTACATAACCTCTGAATTCACAGTGAAAAAGCTTTAAAAATACTTAAATTTGGAATTTCCCCCAACAGGAATATAAACAGTGCAAACCAATGTATTTTTAATTATAAATTGCTTTCTCTGAATACAAAATGTTCCAAAGTTTTACAATAGTTAGAGCATTAAGGAATCTTCTCTTCTCATACACTGAAATGCAGAAAGAGTTCAGATTCCAGCTTTATCTTTCAAGCATCTGTAGTACTTGTGAATCTTGCTCAGTGATATATTTGATTGCAGTGACATTCTCCTTCACAGTTTATATGGCTATGTTTCATGTTCTCTTCATTAACATATCTCTGCCTTGTTATGTATGGCCTATCCAAAGGATTTCCTCTCTGCCTGCAAAACACTCCAGTCCATCAGACTACAAAATAAACCTCCTATGGAGATTTCTAAACAGGTTTGAAGAAGGTATATAGTTAGCTGGGAAGCAGATCATGTTAATGTTGGAGAGACTCAGTGTAATAGCATTTTTATGATGTTAATTATATGAATGTGCTTACAGCTTTAGGAATAGGAATTTATTATTACTGTAAGTTTAAGAAATAATTGTTTCTGATTTAAAAATTCAAAAATTATTGGAATTAGTTGAATCCTCTCTATCTATAGATATCATATACTGAAGATATTCTTTTGGTAATAAATGAGGTGAACAGATGTTCCAGTTTTTCTAGCAGAGATGCAGTGTCCCTATTTTCTTTCTTTTTATATGGGTCACATTAGCTCAGGTTTCAAATCCCTATCAAACATCACTGAAATGGCAACTCAATCATCCTATCCTTCAAAACTCTGCAAGAAAAGAAATTTTCCTGGAAGAGGCAGGTTTGGGTTTCCAAATCTTTGTAACAACTTTTCAGTTGTTTTTCCGTTGGGATAAAAACAACCCCCCAAAAAAGTCAAGAGGAGGTTTTAAAAAAGTAAATTAAATTAGATCTCTGCTACAGCCTCCACTGCACATGTCCACTCAGCCAGTCTGCCAATGTTTTTTTAATGTAATAGTCATTCAGTCATAGACCCATAACTGGTATATGCAATTACATAATGCTTCTAATGACTTCGTTGCTTATCTAACCCCTGTAGCTGGTGGTGGCGAAAAAAACACCTATTAACACCTCGTTTTGAGAAAGAAAACTGGTCCAGAGCTGCTTTAAAACTCTAGATGAACAAAGGTGAGGAAGATTTCTGATAGTACCAAAATGCAATGGGGGATCATATTAGTGGGGAACAAGAGAAAACACTGAGTAGATCAGCCTCTTTTGCCATGATAAAACAACTGCAACTGGCACACTTACAAGAAAAAGGACTGATTGAGATTGAGTAAATATCATGAGCAGGTGAGTAGGAAAGTGGCCTATGCAGCAAGTTTGTTAGAGGTTTATTTCCAAAACACCCTGATCTTGCAAGACTAAAATATGTGCATGAAGTGATTCCTCATTATTATTACTGACCCAAATATAAGCTATATCATCTCCGCTGACATCCATCCTGATTTTTCAGATTTATTTGGGGCAAGACCTGACTATAATCTTTTGGAGGGCAAGGGGGTAGGGATGGTATACTCATTCCTTTCGAGGGGGAGTATTACTTAGGTGAGTACCCGCAGTTTTATTTAATTTATATGGGGTTCTAAGTAGGAGCTCAACTTACTGTTTTCTGAAACATTAGAAAAAACCCAGCCTTTTAAAGTCTCTTCTTTTAAGGGTTAAATTTATATATTCCAGCCATTATCCTTGGATCACAGTGTATCTACAGCTCCAAGTAATCCTTCTGTCATCAGAAGCGGAGTGTTCTATTTCAATTACTGACACAGTTTTAGGGGCTTTATGGCCTTTTTTTTTCTTCTTCTAGAGCTAAATAAAATTTGAATGTAGAGGCATTAATGTGACATTAGCAAATTTTTATACCATGACTACAGGAAGCCTTTTCATGAGGCAAACAGTCAAAGCAAAAATCATAGAATCATAGAATAGATTGGGTTGGAAAAGACCTCCAAGATCATCGAGTCCAACCCCTGATCCAACTCCAATTACTATATCATGGCACTAAGGGCCATGTCCAATCTCTTTTTAAAAACCTCCAGGGATGGTGATTCAACCACCTCTCTGGGCAGGCCGTTCCAATGCCTGATTACCCTCTCTGAAAAGAATTTCTTCCTTACATCTAACCTAAACTTCCCCTGGCAGAGCTTGAGCCCATGTCCCCTTGTCCTGTTGTTGGTTGCCTGGGAGAAGAGGCCAACTCCCACCTGGCTATAACTTCCCTTCAGGTAGTTGAAGAGAGTGATGAGGTCACCTCTAAGCCTTCTCTTCTCCAGACTAAACAACCCCAGCTCCCTCAGCCTCTCCTCA